>JAUTXW010001164.1:0-29687 GCA_030620095.1 Kuschelorhynchus macadamiae | reverse complement strand
TTTTTTCACTTATTTACTTCGTTGCATTTCTTGGCTGAATATTTAATAATTAAGACATAAATTTAACACGTTTATATTTTTAATAACTTCATTTTGTACCTAATATTCAATTTTTCATAAATTATATCCACTTGCTTTTAAAATTTGCCAAGCTTTTATGGATTTATAGGTTCTATGTCCACTTTGTATTTTAGAGCAAGAAAAGTTACACAGAGTTAAAATAATATAATTTGTGGTAAAGACTAAATTATGTTACATGTTTTATTTCTTGTTTTATGTAATAGTTGCTCCAATAAAATTAAAGCAAATAGCATAATAAAAATAAAATTCTTTTTTGTGGTTAGGAATTTTAAAACAGAATGGGGTATTTTGATTATAATGGTGATTGATTTTTTTGATAATGGTTTAACACCCTGTATCATGCAAATTATACAAGTCATAAATACATTTACCTAAAGTTTTAGTCTTATAATCCATCAAAGATTCACCACTTGAGGTTTATAATATTTATATAGATATTTAACAAACCAATTTTGCCCCCCCTCCCCTCCTCCACCTGGATACGTCATTGGCGGGAAGAAAAAGTAGGTATAGGCTACATTCATCATTTTCAATGCGAGTAGTGAGGTGTATAATCATTACACAGAGATATTCTCATATATGATTTATTTCCACCTAGATTTTTAAAAATGACCTCTGTGCGGCGGTGGGGTGAACTTACTCAGTTTGTGCTGCGGTCTCATCCCGCGTAAAAAAATAATTCTTTAGGGCTCTATTCCCGTAATTTAAAAGTGTATTCTTCAAATAAAGTCATGTGGTAAAACGAGTGCGTCTTTTGAGGTAGTATCCCTCGTTTTTAGTTGATATCCATAGATTTTCGATAAATTTTAATCATATTGCGTCATTCGTTTCGGTGTGTCCTTTGATGGTCGGCAACGGGTATAATTCGTTTATCCGAAAGTGCAAGGTTTAACCCAGCCACATCAGGTGGATGGTGGACTGCTCTTTATTACAGAATTAATTTAGCCAGTATCATTTTATTTCTTTAAAAAGTATAGTTATACAGTTAGAAGAAGAGTAACTTTTGTAACGTCATAAAAGTGTTGCCAACCAATATTTAGTAAAATACCCAAGTGTATTATTTTTTCTTGTACCTCTATATATTGTCATTAGAGGGCAGTGTCTACACTACTTTTGACTTTGTAATATTTTGGTTTGTATTGTTTACAAACTTAAATTGTGACTTTGCTTTGCGGAATAGACTGTGAATAATAACTCGATTGTGACAACCCTATTGTGACTATTTTGTTAATTATTAAATATACCTACGTTTTCTAAAACCTAAAGAGTTTTAATGGTCCTTCGTCGTAGAGACAACCCCAGAGGTTTTCTATCAGTATAGACCAGTTCACGTCTAGTTATAGTTAAAACCAGGTCTACATGCCTTAGTTAAAAACTAGTATTTTACGACAAAATAAAAAAAAAGGTCTAACCTAGGCACTCCCAAAACGCAGACTGATAATAACTAGCTCTTCGCTCCTCGCATCCAAGTATGTCAAAAAAAAATTATAACGTACCACGCAAAAACCTTATGGAAATCCAGCTTCAGTGAACTTCACTGAATTTTTTATATGTGGTTCTTCACCTTCTGAACAAAAGGCATGGGAATCTCAAAATCGTACGAGCGGTTATGGAAATTTAGCCCACTTTAAAAAATCGGTAAATTTTATTTATCTACCTGGAACTTGGTTCGTTATTAAACCTTCCTTTTAGTAGGAATAATAAATATAATAGTAATAGATAAAGTGAGTTATTTTTCAGTTTTCAACAAAAAAAAACAAGGTATTTTTTGTGATTTTGTGAGGTAACTCCAGGCTGGCGGTTGCTTTCTTTTGTCTACGGAACTAAATAGGCTTATACTTCACTATTCCTAACAAAAGTAAAGATTCATAACCAGGGAAATTTCATGTAAACAAAAAATTTCCAGGCTGATTTTTTAAATATCTTATTTCGATGTGACGCTTGACTTCTGTGCCAAATTTGAAAATTGGTAAACGGTAAACTGGATAAGTAGTTTTTAGCTATACCGCGAACAGCCAGGCAGACCGAAAGGCATACAGAACTGAGAAAATATGTTTTTTGGCAAGTAAACAGCTTAGTAGTACAAGATATAGATAAAATATTAGTTTTAAGCCCTCATACGCATAAGACTGAGATGACTTTGCTTCAGTTTCTTTAAGATGGTAATAAATATTTTTGGCTAGATTTTAATATGAAATTTACAGTGTGTCCAGGGATAGGATTAACTACAGGAAAAATTGATTGAATTTGTGATATTCTTTCTAAAATATGTTTCTTTCTAAAAACTATACTTTTTAGGCTGAGAAATTCTAATTTTTCTACACTTTAGTCGGTTAAACTTACTTTATTAAAAAAAAAGTTATATAGAAAAGCTGTTCAAATACAGACCCATTAGTCTGTTTGGATATCTTGTTAGCTATTTCCAATAGAGGGAAACTTTAAATAGGAAAGTTGCTTGGTTACTAAAACGGCATTTTGTAAATATATCTTTATTTATGCAGGATGTCCCAAATTCACGGTATAGGGTTCAACTTATTTACTTTAAATAGAGGCCTATATATATATATATATATATATATATATATATATATATATATATATATATATATATATATATATATATATATATATATATATATATATATATATATATATATATATATATTTATATTATACCATTTTTCGAATATTTATAAACATTCTTTATTAAGCAACCGATTATGTGAATAAAATTTAAGAATTTTAGACACTCTAAAATCTGGACTGCTTGACTTAAAGCAAAATGAATTGCACACACTACTATCGGAGATATACCGGGTGACACAGGAGACATATAAAAGGGCGCATTGAAAACTAAACATGACCTTTTTATAAAAAAAAATACAATAACCATTTATAAAACACTTACTTTAAACAGTTTAAAATTTCTTTATTGTTTTTAGAACACTTTGATCTAAAAATCGTTTTGGGTAATAATAGATGTTTTTTAAGTTTTTTCACTTCTTGTTTTATCGAAAAAGTAATTTAGTCCAACATGTTTAATGGCACATTGTATATTTTTCCTGGTAGTAATTTTCACCGTTAAATCACCTTTTTAAGATGCATCGCATGATAACGTTTATTTGCAAGATGGCGATAAAATAGCCATTTATTTTAAATTGGGGCCATATAAACTTTTTTAAATAACTGCTGCATCTTCATCTTGATAATAAAGGTTAACGTGTAATACATCTTTGAAAAGGCAATTTTATGGAGGAAAGTAATGCCGGCAAAATATACAAGGGCTATTAAAAATATTGGACTAAAGTGAAAATACTTTAAAAAAAAATCTATTATTACCCAAAACGATTTTTAGGTCCAAGTGTTCTTTAACGAATGAGTTTATTTTGGACTCATTACAAGTATTTAATAAAAAGTGACTCTATTTTCTTCATAAAGCGGCCATTTTGATTTTCAAAAAAATCCTCATCAGCAGGCATGTTTAATTTTCAAAAAAGGGCTCTTCAGTTGCCATTTGACAACAAAAGTCAACTTGTGAAATATCACTGAAAAGTTAATTTTAAAAAGAATACTACAGCTTAAAAGATATGTTTGATCACAAATTTACTTGATATCGTATTATATACGTGAACCAAATTTCAAATTGATATGTTTAAAGTATAACTTTGTAATAAAGGACAGAAACTTTCAAAAAACTGGATTTGGCTTATCAATTAAAACAGAGCTGGATCCCAACACGTTATTGCTGAATACAGAATAAGTTACAAGATGTAAGGGAACTAATTACATTGTTTGGAAGACTCTTCTTCTCTTTTTCAGGACGAGGCAAAATTGGACAACACTTACGCCGCGCGCCGGCCGAACCGTGATCCTCGGCTCTCGATCCTAGATCACTCTGCTCAACCCTTGGCCCACACCCTTAACTCGAGATATTAGCTCTTAAGTTAAGGTGTAGCCTTTGGTCTTTATCAAGTGAACTGAGGACTAGCAAGTGTGTGTAACCAGAAAGCTCAAACAATGACGACGAAATTTTTATTCATGAGGAAGCCCCCAACATAGAACAAAATAAAGCAAAAGTTACTGAAAAGCCAAATATTTCTGAACAAAACCCAAAACTAAAACACAAAGCAAGAAATCAGCAATCTAATTCTGAGACTCCTAGAAATACTAGATCCGGTTCAACAAATAATCAGCGAGTACCAAAAAAGAATAGCAAAAAGTAATGTTTATAACTGAAAGTTAGTGAGTTGGTTAGTTTGAGGATTTTTATGTTTGATTGTTGTTTTTACTTTTATATATAATAATTGTAGCTGCTTCATACATATATTTTTTTCTCTCCCATTTTAGGCAGCTTTAGATTTTTAGGTATAAAACTGTGTATATATGTAATTTATGTTTCTTGTTCTGTTTTTGATATAATTTTTGTATAGTGTTTGGAAATTCAAATGAATAGGTATATCGCCAACTACAAGCCATTTAATCACAATACCCATGAGGTATCAAACATAACAGAATATAAAAATAAAAAACAGAACTTTTCTTCATCTCTAAAAGTATTTCGTGTAAATATTTGTAGTATAGCTAAAAATCTTGATGAACTTCTGGTATTTATAAATAGTCTGAATGAAAGTTTTGATTTAGTAGTCCTTACTGAGACTTTTGCAATACATGACAAAGATATTTTTAAAATTCCGAATTATGATTTACTTTATAATGATAGTAAAATTAACAGAAATGATGGCACAGTTGTATTTATTCGCTCTGACATAAAGTACCAAGCTGGAATATGTAATATAGGGGAAACGAAGTGTATTAACGTCAAACTTAGAGTGGGCCAAACAAGTTTTTTCATAACAGCGCTTTACAGATGCCAAGAAACAAACTGCAATGAATTTATAAACTGTCTAGAAACCTATCTAAATAACTTTACAGATACGGGTTGCCAAATTTTGATTGGAGATATTAATATTGATATATTAAAACAAACTAATGTCTCTGAAGAATATCCAAACTGCCTTTATGCAAATGGATTTTTGCCATATATTAATAAAAACACAAGAGTAAGAGGTCAGCAAAAATCTTGTATTGATCACATATTTATAAAATCAAGTAGGCAAGAAATGGAAATAGATTCATTAGTCTACCGTTACAATTTTACAGATCATTATCCAATCATTGCTTTTATTAAAACTGAACAGCCCCTATCAAAAAATTATGATAATAAGCAGCATTTTAAAAAATTCACTGATTATGGTAAAGTGAGGCAGGTTATGTCAGTTCTAGAGTTTTGCAAAGCATTTTATTCTTCTGAGGATCTTGATGAGTCCTCAGAAATTTTAATTAATAACATAAAATCACCCATTCTTAAATTCACTAAAACCGTTAAAATTCAGATGCAACATAAACCAAAAAATAGCTGGATGACAAAAGATCTACTAAAATCGGTTGCAACAAAGAACAAAATGTACACGCAGTGTCTGCAAAATCCTGAAAATGAGGAATTACTAAACAAATATAAAAACCATAAAATAAACTAACAGCATTAATAAATAAAGTCAAAAAAGAGTATTTTGAAAAGCAAGTAGAACGAAATTCAGACTCATCAGAGAAATTATGGATGATGGTTAATAAAATTGTGGGAAACAACAAAAAGTAAAAATAGATGAAATAGAAATTAATAATAGTACTTGTTCAAACTTGGAAGATATTGCAGATGCTTTTAATACCCATTATTCGAAACTCGGAGAAAACTATGCAAAAAAATAGCTCCGCCAAAAAATATACCTCCTGAGCGAAACCCTTATGTAAATTCTCTGTTTTTAAAATCCACCACCCCTGAAGAAATAAACAAGTTAATACAGCGATTGAAAGTAAAAAAATCACCAGGATACGATGAATTAAGTCAGAAAATCTTATGCAAATATCACATTTAATTTCTCCCCATATTTCCTCCTTAATAAATAAACGCATTGAAAAAGAATATTATCCACAAATACTAAAAACTGGTTTAATTAAACCTATGTTTAAGGGTGGTGATAAACTTCAAATAATTAACTATAGGCCCATAACACTAATTTCAACTGTATCAAAAGTATTCGAGATGGCACTAAAAATAGAATGGTAAGCTTCTTAGAAAAAAATCTCAGGCTCTCAGAGTGCCAATTCGGCTTTCGATCTGGCAGATCCACGGAGGATGCAATAGTATACCTAACAAAACAAATATACGAGGCCTAACACAATAAAAAGGCTGCACTGTGCATCTTCGTCGATCTTGCAAAGGCATTTGATACCGTCTGCTACTCTAAGCTAATAAGAAAGCTGAAACGTATTGGCATTAGGGGATTGTGCCTTGAGTTAATTAAAAGTTATTTAACAGATAGACAACAGGCAGTAAAGGTAAATGAAATTACAAGCACCATACAAACAGTTAGCTACGGAGTCCCTCAAGGCACGGTCCTCGGACCATTGCTATTCATTATCTACATGAATATTGTCTTTGACCTAGACATAACTAGCTGCATGGCAAGCTTTGCCGATGACACTTTTTTGTTTGTTAAAGCTAAATCATGGGCTGAAGTGGTAGAAATGGCAAAATGGGATTTTTTTAAACTGAAAGAATGGTTTGATTATAATACACTTACACTCAATATCAATAAAACTTTTTTTATTCCATTCTCATCCTATAAATCAGGAACGCCAAATATTGCAAGTTTAAAAATTTCAGATTCTCTCACAATAATAGCTACAGTCAATTAAATATTTAGGAGTGATAATCGATAAACATTTAAGATGGAATTTCCAAATTCAACATCTAATAAAAAAATTAAGGTTTTTAATAGCTAGATTTAAGTATTTCAAAAATTTCTTTAAGTTAAAAGATTTAAAAATACTACGCATTTTTTCAACTCATTTAACCTATGGCCTGTGTGGATGGGGAGGTGTAAATAATTATAACTTGACCAAATTAAATAGCCTTCAAAAATGGGCGATAAAAGTAATCTTTAAAAAAAGAATGAGATATCCAACAAAAAAATTATTCGAAGAATCAGGTCTCTTAAATGTAAGGTAACTATTTTGTCAAAAAATTGCAACAAGAATATTTGAAGGAAATGAAAAAATTGAGCTAATACAACATCCACACAGGACAAGGAGTACAGTGAATAAAAAATGTAGAACACTCAAGGCAAATAAGGTTATTGGAACCAAAACTATAGCTTCACTATCTTCTAAACTGTATAATTTAATTCCAAGCCATATAAAAAAAATTTCTAGAATAAAAGAATACACAAAACTAATAAGAGAGTGGATATTTAAGTCTAGTGAGGAAATAGAAAAATTGTTTGATGTAAAACTTATGTTACCTTAGATCCCTGAAATGAAATGAAATTGATTGTAGCTCTAGTGTCAAAACCCAAAAAATTGAGTAGTTAACCCTGAATGTGACTTAGTATAAAATTGTCTCTTAAACCCAAACTACGACTCTTCCAAATTCTGTCCAAGAAACCGAAATTGACTCTTTTCTCACAACAAGTGGGTAAAACCATTTCAAAAGTGAGCTGTTTATTTCATTTGTATTTTGTTGTACTTTACTGTATAGAAATAAACATATTTTTATTTATTTATTTATTTATTTAATTTCATATATTCAGGTTAATTATCACAATTCAACTAGAAATAAAGCAACATTATTTACTTTACTTGCAAGTTTTGTATGACCTAAAACTATGAACTGATTAATTCTTTAATACAATAATTTATAATTAAGGTTTCTCTCTATAAAAATTCAAAATCGTTTTTATGGCTGAAAGAATGTGTTAATATCTTTTATTTATTAACTAGATTTCCAACACGTCGTTTTTTACGCCTTGTATTTGACAAGCAAAATAAAAAAAAACGGAAGAATGTCGTGTTTTTTGGGCTTGTTTGAAATTTAAGAATTTCAGTTGTTCATCACGAGTTCCTGTGAACAGTTGAACCCGTAGAATGTTTTATTTACGGTAAAAAGAGACACAAAGCGTATTTTTGGCAGCCCGAATTTATTAGGAAAAATTTCCAAACATAGACAATAACCATATAATATAACGTTTAATGCCGACAAATGTGACACATTTTACATAGGTTGATATGTATTTTCCAAACTGCCTGGAAAAACGGTAAACACACATTGCCGTGTGTAAATAATAAAGCCCTTATTTTTTGTGTTTTTCGCTTCAGATCGAAAAATCAACATGATTTAGGTAAGTTATACACGGAAGTTACTTTGGCAATTTGTAAAGGAATTAATAATTAAGAAATGTCAAATTTAACTTATTTCACCGTTTTTTTTTTCGTTTTCAGAATTACCCTGTATAGTGGAAAAACTATTTTATATCCAAATATTGACGTGTTTCGACGTTATTCCAAATATCATACTATTTTTTAAATATATACAGGGTGTTTTAGGTAAAACTCCAAACGTCATTCCCTTGAGCATTACCGGTAATATCAAAAATGTAATTATTTACAGCTGAAATAAAAATGACGTTATCACCATTATAGGCGACCCAAAGAAAGGAAACAATTGCCAGAACTTAAGATTAAGTAAAGTACAAGTACGTTTATTTTTAAGACATTTTTGTTAGTGTATAAACTTGATAACTATACCGGTTACTGAGATATACGTGTGCGTGTTTTATTTAAATTTCATACATTTCTCGGACAACAACCGCGATTTAAGAAATTTGGTAAAAAGTAGCATTTAAATGTAGAACATATATTTTTTAGATAAACAATTTTTTTCTATTTGTGACCTGTCGTAAATCATGACTTAATTAAATCAAAAGTATCTAATCTAAAATATTTTATTATTTAAGAAAACATGTTCGAAAATAAATTTTAATTTTAAAAAAGTCATTATACTAAAGGTCCCCCTACATTTCAGAAACCAATAGAGCAATCAATTTGGCACAAATTACAAAAATTTCTTAGAAATAGACGTAGACTTAAAAATAAAACTATAATTTTTGCAATTGTTTTTTTTTGGCACCGCGAGCATTTGTATTAGCTCCTAATAATTACATTTTACTCAATCAAATAACAACTTTTTACCACAATTTAATATCTCCGTTAATTCTCTAGAAATCAGCGTTTAAATTTAAGTAAAACACCCTGCATATCTCAGTAACCACTAAAGTAATCAAGTTTGCGCAAATAATAAACATGTGTTAGAAGTAGACGTATTTTCGAAATCTAAGATCTTCGTGCAATTGTTTTATTTTTTCGGGGCGTCGCGGTCGTGAGGCCTATACGTGTGACGGGGTCGACTCTATTTTTGTCGCAAATAATTAGACTTTACCGAGTATACAATGTCCTTGAAAAAATTCGCATCTATTCCATATTTTATATAAGGCAACTAATAACTATTAATTGATTAAGTATGAAAAATGGCTTACTCGCAAATAATCATATGACTTGTGTTACGTTTCAAAATTGTTATGTATTAATAGAAATCGCAGAAAAAGACCTTATTCGCTAAAATATGAAAAAAAGTTTTATTAAGACAAGTTCTTTATTTTTACGTTTTATATATATTTATATAATTTTGGCCATTAGTTCCAATTATTAATTTTTAAAAATGTTTTCAAAAGCAAATTATTAAAAATTTCGATTACACTCCTAAATCAGTTCATTGTTATTTTTATTTTCTTGTAATATGGCATGTATTTACTACATAAAAAATATAATTTAAGCAATCTATACGTAAGTTCCTAAAATCACGATAATTTTTCATTAAGCTTAACATACTTTTACGGAGTGATTCTTATTTTTCTCGGAAAAAGAAAGTTTTTGTGGATAAAATATGCTGACAACGTTACTGAAATAAAATATTTTATCAACATTGAAAATTCTTATTTTTATAGAATTTTTGAAAAATAGGAAAAAGTTATAAAAATTAAATATTGGAATTTCCCTAGATATATTTAAAACTATAAAACAAACAAAATTCCTTAATAACATTTTTTCATATTTCAGCAAATAGCGCGGTTTTCTTCAACTTTCACAAATAAATGTCAATGCTGACAGGTAGCGCGGGTCACCTGACTATTTTGGAATAGGTCATTTTTCATACTTAATGAAGCGAAAGTTATTGGCAATACTAAATATTGACAAAATTACCTAAAAAATCCCATTTGATGCAAAAAGGTAAGTTCTGGGTATTTAGGTATAAAAATAGTTTTATATATATATATATATATATATATATATATATATATATATATATATATATATAAATATATATTATGGTGTCCCAAAAGGTCCTACCAATAATTTAGAAATATATAGATTTGATTCAAATATCGCGATTTAGCCATACTTGCCTTAGTCCAAAAGTTAATATTAAGAAAGACATAGGGTGATTAAGTTAAAATTTCATTTTCGATTTTTTAAAATAATATCCCTGGTTTTTGAGATATTAAGTGAAAATTGGTGATAACGGATTTTTTTTATAGCCAGTAATAATAATACGCCTTTAATTTTGATGTAACTTGTAGAGGGCGCTTTTCTTCACAAAAAATCTATCACTATATCTTATAAATCTACCTAAATTTTACCGTTTTCGAGATATTTGCAGTTTTATTACTTAAAACAGCCCCGTGTACTCACCATTTAAGATATTCGAGTTTTATCATTTTTATAAAGTAGGTTTTTATCAAACAAGAATCAATTGGAATTAACGCATCTGTTGCAAAGAAACATATTAGCTTTATTTCTGAACGGTTTATTAAAATTTATAAAAATGATAAAACTTGTAATATGCTAAATGATGAATACGGCTGCATCATTAAGTAATAAAACAGCAAATATCTCGTAACTGGTGAACTTTAGCTAGATTTATAAAGTATAGCTTTTTTTGGGAGAAAAGACAGTAGAATCTATTTTTTTCTATACAAAGTTCCATACCTCTATATATAAAAAAGTTACAACATTTTAAAGACGGAAAAGTAGCGCTCGTAGAGCCCTCTACAAGTTACATCAAAATTGAATGCGTACTTATTATTACCAGCTATAAAAAATACGTTATCACCAATTTTCACTTCAATATCTCAAAAACCTCAAAAATATTATTTTAAAAAATCGAAAATAAAATTTTAACTTAATCACTCTGTATCTTTCTTAATTCTTAATATTAAGTTTTGGACTAAGGCAAGTATGGCTAAATCGCGATATTTTAATCAAATCTATGTATTCCTAAATCATTGGTAGGACCTATATATATACATATATATATATATATATATATATATATATATATATATATATATATATATATATATATATATATATATATATATATATATATATATATATATATATATATATATATATATATATATATATATATATATATATATATATATATATATATATATATATATATATATATATATATATATATATATATATATATATATATATATATATATATATATATATATATATATATATATATATATATATATATATATATATATATATATATATATATATATATATATATATATATATATATATATATATATATATATATATATATATATATATATATGTATATGTATATATATATATATATATATATATATATATATATATATATATATATATATATATATATATATACTTATGGAATTTTCTTGGGTATTTGGTTCACTGAATTAATTGGCAAGTTTTAGAGATCGGCAAATAATTTATTTCATAGCGTGAGTTCAAAACGTTTCAACCATATTTTGGTCTTCATCAGTTGTCTGTAATGAGATATATAGATAAGTCACGGCCCAGAAAATTACAATAATTAAAAAAAAATTTTTTTTTACCAAAATCAAAAAGAGGAATTTTTTTCGGCTTACCTAGAAATTAAAACATTATCCGAGATTTAAATGTCGGCATTTTAACATATTTCCATACACCACAGTTCGTTACAATTAATGCTAAAATTAAAATAATACATATGTCACATAGCACAGAACATTTAAACGTATTACACCGTAAACAAGTATACGAACAGTTAAAATGGTACTAAATTTATATTGGAGTAAGAAGCGATTCGTACTGATTTTATTTGTTTTGATGCTTTTTTTTTCGTTTGAACCTCGAAAGAAAGGAAGTATGTGAACGTAAATTTGATTTTTTTTTTGGTTATTTTGATGATTATGTTACACAATTAAGTTGTTATATATTTTACTTAAATTTTTAATGTCAGTTTTATCGTTGATACTATTTTTGTTTTTTTAATATATATCATTTCCAAGAACTCCCTTTTTTTGTTGGTTTTTTTCAGATTTAAGTATCGTAGTCTCTTGAAAATTAAATGTATGTGATAATTGCTGTTCGTGATTAGTTAAGGCTGTTTTATTTTTTTTATCGTATTTGTGTCCATTTAATCTATTTTGTAAATATTGGGAGGTTTGACCAATGTAGACACTAGGGCAGTTGTTACATGGAATTTCGTATATTGTATGAGATTTTTTATTTTTATTGGTTTTACATTTTAGTGTACTGAAATTTTGTTGTAATAGATTATGACCTTTGTGACAAACTGATATATCATACTTATTAAAAAGTATTTGTAGATTTTCAGATAAGCCATTTATATACGGGAGTGACAAGTAATTGTTTTTATTTCTGTTTTTTTGCGGTGGCAGGGGATTGTTTATGAGATTTTGCAGTCGTGACTTAAAGATAGAATTAATGAGTTTACATGGGTAACTATTTTTGATTAGAATAAATATTTTTTGATTTATTTATTGCTTTATCCCTGTATATTGTGTCACTCAGTTTTATAGCACGATCGCCAAGTCCGATTAAAAATTCAAATATCAGCCCGACCAGGTGGTTTTGGTATACCACTGTTTTAATAGAATTGTTCTCACGATTAACATTAAAGTCTACTTACTTCTCATATAACAACACATACTACAAACAAACTGAAGGATGCGCTATGGGGTCTCCCATCTCAAGCGTAATTGCTCAAATGGTTTTGGAGGAGCTAGAAAATACTATGATATCAAAACTACCTTATCAGCTACCATTTTTTTATCGATATGCGATGACTGTTTCACTTCAGTTCCGGAAAACATGTGTGACGATATTCTAAAAACATTCAATTGTTACCATCCTAAAATTCAGTTTACCATTTAAATAGAAAATAATCAAAAAATTAACTTTTTAGATATGACCATCCATCGTGAGAACGATTCTATTAAAACAGAGTGGTATACCAAAACCATCTGGTCGGGCCGATATTTGAATTTTTTATCAAACCATCCAATATCCCAAAAAAAATCGGTCGTAATTGGACTTGCAGATCGTGCTATAACGCTGAGTGACACAATATACAGGGATAAAGCAATAAATAAAGCAAAAAATATTCTAATCAAAAATAGTTACCCATCTAAACTCATTAATTCTATCTTTAAGTCACGACTGCAAAATCTTATAAACAATCTCCTGCCACCACAAAAAAACAAAAATAAAAACAATTACTTGTCACTCCCGTATATAAATGGCCTATCTGAAAATCTACAAAAACTTTTTAATAAATATGATATATCAGTTTGTCACAAAGGTCATAATCTATTACAACAAAATTTCAGCTCACTAAAACGTAAAACCAATAAAAATAAAAAATCTCATACAATATACGAAATTCCATATAACAACTGCCCTAGTGTCTACATTGGTCAAACTTCCCAATACTTACAAAATAGATTAAAAAATATTTATGTATATATAAACATATACATGTATATATATATATATATATATATATATATATATATATATATATATATATATATATATATATATATATATATATATATATATATATATATATATATATATATATATATATATATATATATATATATATATATATATATATATATATATATATATATATATATATATATATATATATATATATATATATATATATATATATATATATATATATATATATATATATATATATATATATATATATATATATATATATATATATATATATATAAGTACATATATATATATATATATATATATATATATATATATGTATAAGTGTGTCTGGCGGAATCCGTTACGAAGAAAAACCCGGGTAAAAGTTAGGTTAACGGTTTTTCTACATATAATTTCAAGACTTGTTTATTGAAAGCACTTTGTGCTGTGAAAATACAAATTAAACATGACATAATTTTTTTTTAAATATAATTAATTGTTTTATAATACGAAGGAGCAATCTTAAAAACCCCCAAATGCCGAATTTTAGTCAAATCTGCAAAAATATTAAAATTAGTCTGCCATGTTGGCGCCGCCATTTTTAATTCTGGAATATTGACTAAAATTTCATAATATTTACTCTTAAATACCCTTGATACTAATTTTTCAGTCGAAGCTGTACAAATTACAAAATTCGTTCGCTATAATGAGGCCGTCAGTTTGATGTGATTCTTAAATAATCCGCACAAATGTTAGAATTCGTCCATATTGACATTGTCATGGGCACCGCTATTCTGAACGTTTAGATGCTGACACTCTTAAATTTCCCTAGGCACATTTAGTCTAATCTACACGAGAAACAAAATGCGACTGACTACATGCTGACTACAAAATTAGGATTTTTTTATATCCGATAGGGTATGCATGTCAAATTTGAAATTGAAAAATCCATTACAGATTTGAACCAGACAATCAAACATACAATCAGCCGAGTAGAGAAGCCAATAAAAGCGTTGTAGAAACAATTGAATGTGCATAACCGTTAAAACTAATAATTAATCAAATTAATCAAAGCAACAGCAGGCATCGCTTTAAAACATTGATTACTAAATGAAGACAAATTGAACTTCCATGAAAAGTATAATTTATTTTGAATTAACTTCACCTTTACACTGCTTAAAAACAAAGACAGAAAGATAATAGGTGAAAGGAAAAACGATTTGCTATTAATATTATACACGATGAAGTTTTTAGTTTAAAACTCTAAAATCATAATATATAAATAACTAATTCTCTTTAAACTTATCTAACTTATTAATTTGATTTTAGATGATAAAGTGAGGAAATAAATTCGTCTGCAGTGCATTAGGTACCATGTTACCCAACGATTATTATTTATAAATTTGTAGGTAATTAATTCAAGAAGTGAGAAATCTTTGTATAATTTCACAATTTAATTTAAGTTTACTATCTCACAAATCTTATTATTGGCATTAATAAAATCCGCACACATTTGTGAAAACCCTGAAAATGATGCCAACGGTAATAATACCTGATTGTCTCAATAAAGTATAGGTAACAATCCTTTCCTTTGTCAAGGAAAGGGTCATGTCTTTCCTTCATTTTCGTACATTAAATATTTTTGAGCAAAATTAAATAAAAACAAGTTTATACAGTAAGTCATTAGAACGTCTTAATAATTTTTACTGTATTCGAGACATTGCTTTAAAGGTGAGCTTTTTTAATTGGCAGTGGTCTTTAAACCGAGGTAAAAATGCTAGCTAAAACGTCTCATAAAATGATTCCTTCATACAGTTTTATACTGGATTTTATTTATTTAGTCCGACTATATTTAAAAACTATGGCGCACACCGAGGCGCACACGAAGTCAAAATGAAAGTACCACCCCTTGCTGAACTGAGGCAGGTACGTTTTATCATGGGTTATTGTCTAACTGAACTGCCATCCAACTGCAATTTTTCTCGCATGGGAAATAGAAAATGTTAAACAATATATAGCAAGGATTAGTCTTTATATATTTTATTTATAGTGTTGTGATATAGTGATAATGCCTCCGAGAAGTCGCGCTCCCGTGCCTAACCCGGTGCCAATCTAATACTGATCCACTTTGTGCCTTCGTGTGCTTCGCTCCGGTTGGAATGTAACAAGATATTCATAATAAACTCATCTCATGATCAAATATCGAAAGAGATATACTTACTAAAACATTAACAATTATTAGTGTCAAATCAGGTTTAAAATTTAAGTATTTTAGGTCTAGACTAGATTATGCGATATTAAATTTTATCTATCGATAGGCGATAGCAACACAGGTATCGAGAAATTTTAATTATAGATATGTCGATAGTTATAGATATATCGATAGACCGACAGTTACCGACATATCGATAAGCCGATAGTTATCATTATCAAAATATAATAGGGAGATTATACTTATCGATATAACAGCATTTTAATTTACCTATTGTTATTCGATAACTAGATTTGCCGAACTCAAAAATACATCTATACAAACCTAAACTAAATGGCAAGAAGTTAAATATGATTGTTTATTAGATTTTTTAAAAATTACCCTAGGTATATGGTAAGTACACAATAAGGGTTCTTTTTAGGAAGCCAAAATTCGCTAATAAACTTTAAAATTAGAGAGGTGGCCAGAAAAGTCTCCTAATTGAAAAAAATATTTTTTAAGATTTCTGAATTTCCATGTTTGTTTAGGGAGTAGTAGTTTTGTGAAATGCATTTACATAGAAAATTAATAAATTTAGATTGAATACATTTATGTATACATTTTATAGCAGAATATAGGGAAATACGTGGTGATTTTTAACCAAATAAATATAACCTTAAATAGTACATCAGTCTCGATACTAGTTTCAAGAAGCATAGTTTCTCGTCCTGCTTAAATATATTTAAGGGCAAGGTGCACTTAACCATGTTATGAGAAGAGTTCTTTATAGAATTTTATTGCTTTGGCTGTATTATATTAAAAAAAAATTATCGGAAAAAAACTGTAAATAGAAATCGCACTATTAGTTGGCAATGGGTTGGCCTGCCATTGTGAAACGCCACAAGTATAGTGTTTTACCTTAGATATAAAAAAATGTATTTTATTCCAGTACTTTTATGAACTTATTTCATTTATAATCCTTTTTGAGTAATTACTCTTAATTATCAAATTCCAATATGTGTCCTGTTTGAAAGTGATTTTGTGAGAGGGCTGTTTTTCCTTGTCTATCATACGACTATTTTTACAGTCATATAACTTATTACACTGGCTGGGTATGCCATAAACGGTATTTGATTTTTGTCTTTAGGTGTAGGGTCCTTTAATGCTGTAAATATTGTATTTGTGGTTTTCTTATCATAAACGCTAATTTTGCATTAGTGTCTCTGGGACGGTTTTCTATAAATTTTTTTATTTTTTAGTTTCCAAAGGTCGGTTTTAAACATTAAAAACGACGAAAATCATTTATAGTACGATATTTTATATAGTACCGCCCTTTCCCCTTAGTCCCCTCACCAGCGCTATATTATACAAGTGAAGTTTCGATCCAAGAATAAAAATATTTGATATTTTCAACATTCATTAAGATTTATAATAACTGAAGTGACCTGACAGAAAAAAGCATCCCTTCGTGTGTATCTTAGGGTGCGGCGAAATTTCCTTTTTGTTTAGTATCACTTTATACACCAAGTTTTAAGGTAATATATTAAAGCATTTCATTTTTTTTTAAATATGCTTACTACGGGTCCACTTCGGAACTACTCTGTATAATTTCTGAAAATTTCATCCAAATTGGTCAAAGCTTTCCAGAGTAATCGGTGTAAATACATAAAAAATACATAGGGTCGAATTGATAACTATGTCCTCTTCTGAAGTCGGTTAAAAATCCACTTACTGACTGAATGACTGATTGATCAAATCTCCAAAACAGTTAAAGATAAAAACGTTTATTTTTGGCGTGGACTTCTTTTTGTGATGTAGGTGTGAAATAAAAAAGGATTTCTTTAACTTCGCCGAGGCGAAAAAGGGTGAAATATATTTATACTTCTTTTATATCTTTTCACCTAAATGAGTTTAAAAACAATGTGTCTGTCAAATATCGTTTTTAACGCATCTAAAAGCATCTAAGGAGATATTTGCGAATTTCTGGACACAGTTCGCCTTTCAAAATGTCTATTCTGATGTCCCGTCGGCAAAGCACTCCTTAAAAAAGTGACAGTTTTCTGTAAAAATGAAAAATGTGTGCTTTTATTAACTCGATTTTACAAAATTTCTTGATCTAGAACAAAAAAAAAGTTAAATCGTTTTTGTCTTACATACATTTTTTTTAAATAACCTTAACACCGAGCTTAATACCAGTCGGGCTGAATGTTGTAACACTCTCTAGAGGAAACACAGCAGGTGTTTCTTCGGTGTATTTACTTCTTTGGCCCAAAATTAACCGTTTAGATGATACAGGACTAAACCTGAAATAATTGCTTATACGAACTAAATTAGATGTCAAAATAATTCTTTTGTCAAAGGCTAGATTGTACGAAATTCCACCCTTAAAAGGATAAAATGTTTTTTTTTTACTTTATTTGCAATATATCTTCAAATAAATGAGACTTCTTTCACTATGGCTTTCAAAAATAATTACATATGTAAAAACGATTTTAGGGATTTTTTTAAGGGAGTGAAATGTGCTTTTTCTTTTGTTAAATATCTTTAACTGAATGAAATTTTAAAATTATTCATTTGTCAAAGGCATCTTAAAATGGTTAGCTAAATATATTTGAACTTTTTTGCAATATCTTTCCTCAACTCAATGAGATTTTCTCGGAGATTTTAAAGTGATTCTTTTGTTAATGGCTTTAAAAAATTTGTATCCAAAACCAGTTTCTAGATATTACGAAAGCCCACCCATAAGAGGATAAAAGAGAGAGAAATGTTTTTATTTCCTTTTTTTTACAATTCACTTCAACCGTGTCTTCATCTAAATGAGATATTACGAAGGTATTTTCGTCAGACTTTCAAAAATAATCTCTGGGTAAATTTTGTAGACCAATGCCTATTATTAGTGACCACTAATTCTCCAGTAATGCCTACTAATTTCCACTAATCCAGATCCCCTAAGTCCTACTAATTCCCGCTAATTCCCTATTAATACTGAATAAAAATATATTCAGTAAACTTTGTTAATACCTACTAACTCCTCAATAATGCCTTCAGTGACGGCAAACAGTGCTTATGTATATAATAAGTGGATTTGACAGTTAAGGATCCATAAAATATGTTTAAGATTTGGTTTTTAAATTTTATTTTCGGTTAAACCGGAAACGACACCGAAAGCAAAGTGTCCGTTGATAACCCCATTACATTGGCACAGATCAATAGCCTTTTCTCATTATTTCAAAGGTAAAGATATATCGATCTATATATTTATCTTTTAGAGTTTATGAGATATTCGCATTTGAGTATTACCACAGCTTACTAGTGGACTAACCGAGGGACTAGTAGACTATATGGAAATATTCAAAAACGTATATCTGCAAAATTGTAAAAGATAAATACATACATTTATATATTTTTGAAATCTGGGGAAAAACTCCACCGATCTGATCTACAATTTAATTTAAAATATAATGGGGTTATGCACGAAAATGCAAGTAAAATTTAAAAACCGAATACAAAAACACATTTTGTAATTAATAAGTCTTGTTGGACAAATCTAAATATTCAATGCCCTATTGTAAGCACTAAGGTATTTACGGGGATATTTATCATTGTAGTTTTGGAATAAATCTTTATAAATAAAAAAAACAGTGCTTACATTTAATAAATGATCACTGAATAGTAATTATTTAATGTAAAACATCTTTGTCAACTTAACATAATAACACATTATTTATTTTAAATTTTATATAGTAATTAACGTTTAGCACAATTTGTTTACATTTCGTTGCACGGCTTCTGTATCTGAAGAGCAAGATAACTTTTCGAAATTCATCATACGTTTTGATAAATTACAATAGTAGTCACTGCAAAAACAGATCCAGCAGATTTTAAATATTTTTTTAAATTGAACCCAATTTATTGAAAATTTTTAAATTTTTGTACTTGTCATTTTTTAAGTTTGATTCCCCTACCTGACTATTACCACTAAGTAATTATCAGCTTCAAAAATAACGTTGCTTAGATTGAATTTATACTCTTTTAATTTTTCTAATGGACCAAAAAAACACACTTTTTCCATAGATGCGGGGGTTTTTTGGTACCGAATCTAATATTAGTATTGCTCTTACTTGTCTTTCTACTTCTTCGAACAATGATTTAAAACAGTTTCGGCGCATGTGATTTTTTTTATCAAATTCACATAAAGTATGCATGTATTGTAAAAAAATAGAAGTGTGCCTTGCCTGACAGAACAACTGCTGGTTGGTGTTCTCATCGTTTTTCCTGTTACTTAGCAATAGTAATGTCAGTTAATAATAAGATCAAATTTTGTCACTGTCAATTTCTGTTCATAACTTTTATTATCTGACAATAATCATTTAAGAAACTTTAGATCTAAATACGTCATTATGCCTGTGATATTCTCGCATCGTGAATATGCAGATATGATATTCGTCTATGGCTTCTGCAATGGGGTCGCAATTCAAGCAGTCGCGGAGTACCAGCGTCGTTTTCCAGATAGAAGGGTGCCAGATAGAAGAGTTTTTCAACAAGTTTTCACTACTGCTGGAGAATCTGGGATGTTTCCAAGTGCGAAAATTGTATCTGAAAGGGAATCGGGACCCAACGTTGAAGTAGAAGAGGCTATACTCAATGCCGTCGAAAATGATCCAAGCATAAGCACTAGGCGGATTGCAGATACTTATCAAATTACACAATCGTCTGCTTGGAGAAATCTTCACATTAATTGTTTATACCCATTTCATTTACAACGGGTTCAACATTTGCAGGAGGGTGATTTTGAGTTGAGAATGCAATTCTGTAACTGGATTAATGAAGATCGAAGGTTGTATAGGTATGTTTTGTTCACTGATGAAGCACAGTTCACGCGTGATGGTATAAATAATCTTCACAATGAACACCGGTGGTCCTATGAAAATCCTCACGCTACAGTAGAACATAATTTCCAACATAAATTTAGCATTAATGTGTGGTGTGGAATGTTAAATGGTCATTTAATTGGTCCATTTATAATCGACGGTAGTCTTACAGGAGAAAAATATTTAAACTTTCTTGAAAATCACTTGCGAAATCTATTAGAAGATGTTCCCCTTAATGTAAGACAAAACATGTATTTGCAGCATGATGGAGCCCCTGCACACTACAGTTTACTTGTAAGAGATTTTTTAAACCAAAACTTTCCAAACCGATGGATTGGTCGGGGAGGTCCGTTTAATTGGCCACCTAGATCGCCAGACCTTAATCCTTTGGATTATTGTCTTTGGGGATGGTTCAAATCACTGGTATATTCCACTAAAGTAAATACAAGAGAAGCATTATTGGATCGGATAACAAACGCAGCACAAACACTAAGAAATGCGCCCGAATGTATCCACAGAGCAACCCGAGCTATACACCATAGAGCTGACCTGTGCTTAGAAGCAAATGGTGGAATTTTTGAAAATTATAAAACGTAACCTAGATTTTATTAAAAACAACTTAATAATAACAATTTTAATAAAAATTAAATACCTTTTGTTTAGTTTATGTCTGAGGCACTGAATACACACCTCAAAAAAATGTGTTAGTCTTTCATTTCAAAGCTTTTGTGCCAAGATGCGTTTAAATTTGGACAAAATAACAAACTTTTAAAATTTTGCGATAAAAAATTACATGCGCCGAAATTGTTTTAAATCCAAATATCTCGAAAACGGTTGCTCGTATCCACTTTTAACAGGTATACCTTTTTGACGTAGAAATGGCAAGGGAATAATTTGTTTTACTCAAAATATATATATATATATATATATATATATATATATATATATATATATATATATATATATATATATATATATATATATATATATATATATATATATATATATATATATATATATATATATATATATATATATATATATATATATATATATATATATATATATATATATATATATATATATATATATATATATATATATATATATATATATATATATATATATATATATATATATATATATATATATATATATATATATATATATATATATATATATATATATATATATATATATATATATATATATATATATATATATATATATATATATATATATATATATATATATATATATATATATATATATATATATATATATATATATATATATATATATATATATATATATATATATATATATATATATATATATATATATATATATATATATATATATATATATATATATATATATATATATATATATATATATATATATATATATATATATATATTATATATATATATATATATATATATATATATATATATATATATATATATATATATATATATATATATATATATATATATATATATATATATATATATATATATATATATATATATACATATATATATATATATATATATATATATATATTTATATATACATATATATATAAATATACATATATATATATATATATATATATATATATATATATATATATATACATATATAGGTTAAGTTTTATAATTTTCAAAAATTATTCATTTGCTTTCTAAGTCAAAGGTATAGCTCTAAAAGTGGATACGAGCAACCGTTTTCGAGATATTTGGATAAAACAATTTCGGCGCATGTATTTTTTATCGCAAAATTTTAAAAGTTTGTTATTTTGTCCAAATTTAAACGCACAAAAGCTTTGAAATGAAAGACTAACACATTTTTTTGAGGTGTGTATTCAGTGCCTCAGACATAAACTAAACAAAAGGTATTACATTTTTATTAAAATTGTTATTATTAAGTTGTTTTTAATAAAATCTAGGTTATTTTATAATTTTCAAAAATTCCACCATTTGCTTCTAAGCACAGGTAAGCTCTATGGTGTATAGCTCGGGTTGCTCTGTGGATACATTCGGGCGCATTTCTTAGTGTTTGTGCTGCGTTTGTTATCCGATCCAATAATGCTTCTCTTGTATTTACTTTAGTGGAATATACCAGTGATTTGAACCATCCCCAAAGACAATAATCCAAAGGATTAAGGTCTGGCGATCTAGGTGGCCAATTAAACGGACCTCCCCGACCAATCCATCGGTTTGGAAAGTTTTGGTTTAAAAAATCTCTTACAAGTAAACTGTAGTGTGCAGGGGCTCCATCATGCTGCAAATACATGTTTTGTCTTACATTAAGGGGAACATCTTCTAATAGATTTCGCAAGTGATTTTCAAGAAAGTTTAAATATTTTTCTCCTGTAAGACTACCGTCGATTATAAATGGACCAATTAAATGACCATTTAACATTCCACACCACACATTAATGCTAAATTTATGTTGGAAATTATGTTCTACTGTAGCGTGAGGATTTTCATAGGACCACCGGTGTTCATTGTGAAGATTATTTATACCATCACGCGTGAACTGTGCTTCATCAGTGAACAAAACATACCTATACAACCTTCGATCTTCATTAATCCAGTTACAGAATTGCATTCTCAACTCAAAATCACCCTCCTGCAAATGTTGAACCCGTTGTAAATGAAATGGGTATAAACAATTAATGTGAAGATTTCTCCAAGCAGACGATTGTGTAATTTGATAAGTATCTGCAATCCGCCTAGTGCTTATGCTTGGATCATTTTCGACGGCATTGAGTATAGCCTCTTCTACTTCAACGTTGGGTCCCGATTCCCTTTCAGATACAATTTTCGCACTTGGAAACATCCCAGATTCTCCAGCAGTAGTGAAAACTTGTTGAAAAACTCTTCTATCTGGCACCCTTCTATCTGGAAAACGACGCTGGTACTCCGCGACTGCTTGAATTGCGACCCCATTGCAGAAGCCATAGACGAATATCATATCTGCATATTCACGATGCGAGAATATCACAGGCATAATGACGTATTTAGATCTAAAGTTTCTTAAATGATTATTGTCAGATAATAAAAGTTATGAACAGAAATTGACAGTGACAAAATTTGATCTTATTATTAACTGACATTACTATTGCTAAGTAACAGGAAAAACGATGAGAACACCAACCAGCAGTTGTTCTGTCAGGCAAGGCACACATATTTTACCGGGTTCTACGTTGATTTTTAAAAATTTTTATTGAGCCGCCGTTTTGTTTTTCTATCTTGAAATCGTACCACAACTTTACCAGTTTATCTCTACACCACATTTAATGCTTGCACAAAATCTGAAATTAATCTAATAAGTAGTGCTCTCTGGCTGATTTTTTAAATATTCTAAAAGGCCGCCATTTTGTTTTGATATTTTATATTTACTCCAAAATGTTACCAGTTCATTCCTATGTAACCACTTGATTTTTGTGCAAACTTTGAGGTAAATTAGATAATTACTTTTTCAGTAGCAATTTTTTAACGATTCACTAGGCCGCTATCTTATTCCGGCATGCTGGATTTTTACCAAAATATTACCAGGTCGTCCTCGTTTGACCATTAGGACGGACCGACGAAATTGATAAAACATCTGAGAGGGCGAATTTTTCACGATTACAAAAATTTTATTCAGCCGTCATTTTGTTCCATCTTGAATTAGTACTTTAGTTTAAGTAGTTCATCTGTATACCACAATTATTTTTGCACACAATTTGAAATCAGTCCATTGAGTAGTTTTTCAGGCTGAATTTTTAAATATTTATCTAAAACGCAATTTTGTTTCGTACCAACATTTTACCAGTTGATTCCTACATAATACTCTTTTGAGCAAAATTTGAGAAAAATCGGATAAGTGGTTTTTTAATAATAATTTTTTTAACATTTCACTAATTGGATTTTTGCCAAAATGTTACCCGGTCATCCCCATATGACCCTTAATTTTTCACCAAAATTTCAAGACAATCCGGTAAATAGTTTTTTAGCTATACCGCGAACAAACAGACCGACAGACAGACAGACAGACAAACCGGCGGAATTGGAAAAACGTTTTTCGGCATCTAGAGACCCTGAAAAGTGAAGATTTGAAAAAATCTCGGATGGTGATTTTTTTTAGGAATACAATACTTCTCTTTTACGAGAGAAGTAACTAAAAAAAATGGCAGATATTTCAATTTAAAGGCATTTCCTTGGACAGAGATTTGAGTACCACTTCTTCTGTGATTTAACGCATTATGAGTTTTATGGATGAATTCGAGGGTGAAAACAAACAAAATAAATCAAAGGGCATTTTGTAAATTCTCGTAATATCGTTATTGTTTGCAGAATGTACGCTGAGTTTAATTATTATTGTAGAGTTTAAATTCAATGGCTACATCACTTGTATGCCACGTTTGTTTTAAAATAATATTTGTAACTCTCCTTGTAATAAATAGTAAGCATATATTAGGAACAAGTATAAATTAACGCTACACAAGTTTTAAATTTACGTATTTGACATGATAGCCGTGAAAGCCATGAAACGATAAAAAATAGTTAAGAGAGAATCAAGTAAGTATACGTTTTTTAACGAATTTCGAATTTCCAAATTTTGTAGTTTGTCTCGAAGTTTGTCTAGATTTAGATAAAAGTTACTTATATATTAGAAACTGATATCAGAGTTTAATAATTGAGGCGGTTTTATATAAAGTGTTTTAATTTTCAACTAATAGACTAAAGTTTTTCAAACATAGACATTTGCAGATATCTACTACAGTTATTCATACTTTTTTGAATTTTTTATATATTTCATTCACAAGCTGGAAGTAAAGTGTCACTAGTAGACCGTTTATTACAATCATTATGGTAACTCAAAAGAGATAGATACCTATTTATTTTAGTAAATAATTATGGGTAGTATATATCGACAATTCATACGATATAGACGACAGCATCGGTTGTTTACTATATCGGTTATTTTTTGCGGACAATTTAAGTTTGTGAATTATAAAAATAGCGCTATATTAGTACAAGTGTTTTAGCAATTAATATATTAGATAGATTGAAGGGATTGTTAACAGTGGCGGCTCGTGGCGAATTATATTGGGAGGTCAATAACAAATTTAAAAATAGGCATACTTAAAATAAAAATAAATATTTTATCTTTAAATTAAGCTTTCAATTCTCTTGAAGTTCAGGTCTACTATTCGTTCTTTAGAATTGGAAAAATAGTGAATGACACGTTCGTTAAAATTGCACGCACGCATTCCTTTTATAAACGATTTCTCGATACTTAAGATTGCTAAATTGGATAGTCTATTTGGCCCAACTCCTCAACAAAATTTATAAGCCCTCAAAAAACCCCTGGATTTTCAGACAAAGCCGTTTCTCCTGGCCACGTAGTGCCAGCTCCAATGCGCCACAAAATTTTACACAATCTATAATTTTGTTTAAAATATAACGATTTTTTGGATTTTTCATTAAAATCTCTAAGGGATTTTCAATAAGCTGTGTCTAGCTGAGCGCGAATATCAACACTTTCGACCGTAGCATAGTTCACCGAACATTTCATGTGATCTGCATAAAACGCCTGTTTTCTTATTTTTTCTTTTAAGTATTTTAAGTTTTTAACACCGGTTTTGCACCATAATGAGTCCGACGAGTCCTTAGAAAACAACAAATAAACATAACAGTAAAATGAGTTAGAGACTTCACAACCACATATCCAGGTAGCTAAATCGTACATACTTTTGCGAAAGTTTCGATGAACCTCTTTATTTTTTGTCTTTACTAGTTTGTCGTATAATACTAAGTTCTGGCAAATTGCGACCACTTACCTTGAATTCGGTTATTTTCTCAAAATTAAGTTCGCTAGCACCCTTTAGTTGTTTAATTTTTTGCACTACCGACATTTTATTTCATCTACATTCACAACTCAAACATAGACCATCTTGAAATTGGTTATTTTTGCAAAATTATGTTCGTAATCACTTTTCAGTTGGTGATGTTTTTGCACTAGTCACTACCAACATTTTATTTCCTGTAAATTTCTAACTCACACATGGAAATAAAAATATATTTTACAAAAAACAGTATATCAATCAATTTTCATCGATTAAAAATATTTTTGGGGGTCAAATGACCCTATGGAAGCCATTGATTGTTAATGAAACTAAAGAAGACAGTCAAACGGTGAAAAAAAATATGACTTACATTCAGATAAGTATATAAGTATGATATAAGTATATAAGTATGATTGAAAGTACAAATAATGAGAATTTTGGGCACATACATCCTTTAAAGATTGGCCAATTACATAAAAAAGTAATGGTAAGAAATATAAATAGTAAAAAACGAATAAGAGTACAGCTGGGCTCTTTTAGGGATGCCAATGATTTGGTAAGAAATAACTACGTTGCGTGCTTTTATTTCAAGCCATCTCTTAGAAACAAAAGGTATTATCAGAAGTATAGATACTTTTTTGAAGACAGCTATATTCTTCAAAATATTAAATCTTCTAATAGGGTTCTGGGCATGAAAAGACCAAGAACACAAAAAAAGTATTTAAGGACCATTGCCACTTTATGTCAAAAAACAAACTGTTCTTTTTACTTTCGAAGGTAATATATTGGTTCGTTCGATAGTGTTATTTTTCCATTTGCTACATATGTAGGGTAACACAATGCTGTAGGGGTCTAAAATATGAGCATGTACTTTACGTGGAAAACCAAAAACAGAAAATGGCTGACTACAGTTGTACGCCAAGGGACATATTTTGTGTAAATTGCCACAGAGGTACTCCCAAATCTAATTTCAAAAATTGCAAATTTCTTGTTAAGCAACAAAATATTTAAAAAATAATGATTTACAATAAAATACGTTTCAAAGAATCCGAGAATTGCTATGACCACTCTTGCGTAAATATCGCTACCAATAATAGATTTAGTTTATTCAATAGAACCGATGTGTACAATACCAAATTCCCTTCCTTACCTAAGAAACAAAGAACTATTCATCCACCTAGAAAAACACCTGCGAATACTCGTTTTTCACTGTCTCAACCTGTAGCTAGTAACAGTCGATATGAACAACCCTCGGCACAACCCAATACCAAAAAAAGAAAGCATAATACGTATCTCATCTTTAGTAAGTGATATTTTATTATTTCCTTAATTATTATTTTTCATAATTTTATTTATATAGTCTATAAAAAATTAATAAATTATTATTCTCCTATACTGCTTTATTTTCAAATACTTGCTTAGTTTAAATGAAACATCTGCATATTATATACATTTTTGACTCTACGTAAAATTCTAGACATCTCCCAATAAAATGTTTCCTTTGCATTTCGCTCAAATAATCCACTCTCTCACCTAGTAATACCCTAAAGAGCCAGCTAAATATTGATTATGAAAACGAATTAGATAAATTAATCCAAAGTTTTGCTTGATATTTTATTGGGATGTTAAAAAATTTAAATTCACTTGATCAACTTAAAAATCTCCAAGTAGAAACTGTACAAAAAGGTCTTGTTGAAACCATCCACCAAATTAGATTAACAATGGAAACAAATCAAAAGACTATAAATTAAATATATTACAGTAGAGTCTGCTGTAGCCTTGGCTGTAGTTAAAGGCAGAGTCTTGAATTGTTATTGTATCAAAATAATACTGAATTGCATTATTAATTTTCAGGACATAACATTATTCGTGAAGATAGAGCAGACGGTAAAGCCGATGTAACCATCTTCATTACAAAAAATATCTTGTTTCAACCGAGGGTTAAACCGCTGGCCAAAATCATGTACACTAATGTCTAACAATGCAATGCCCGCAATTTTAACGAGTTTATTTCTAACGAAACGAAGGTGTGGCTAAATCAATAATAATGTGTTAATTTATTACCAAATAACTACAAAGTTTTCTAATTTAGAATTCCTTATGAAAACTCAAGGAAACCCGAAAGTGTAAGAATCGAAGTACTGATACAGTTTGAGGGTGAAAAGGAAGTATTTTCTGAGGAAACAGTGTTTCAAAAAATTGGGTTACTAATTAATTATGATTCTGCTCAAACCGCTTGACATAAAATGCTGCATTTTGGCACACAGGTTGAAAGTAGGATGTAAAGGTTCGATAGCAAGGGATTTTTCAAAACTCAAGTTTCAAGGGGGTGAAAACGCCTCTTAAATATTTAATACAACACTTTTTATTTAGTTGGTCGGTTTTTTGGAAAAACGCTTAAAATTGTGTATTTTATTTTATTATTTTACATATTTAAAATTTCTTAAAAATTAATACAGGCCGTTTCAAAAAATCGGTTTATAATTAATCACGATTCTGCTCGAACCGCTTGACGTAAGCTGAATTTTAGCATAGGAGTTGATTGTAGGATGTTCGATAACAAAGATTTTTCAAATTTCAAGGCAGTAAAAACGCCCCTTAAATAGGACATTTTTTATTTAGTTGGTTCGTTTTTCGGAAAAACCCTTAAACTCATTATGTTTATTTGGTTGGAGCACATATTTTAAAATTTCTTAAAAATGTATACAGGTTGTTTAAAAAATCGGGTCACTAATTAATCACGATTGTAGTCAAACCACTTGACGTAAAAAAAAGCTGAATTTTCGCATACAGTGGATTGTAAGATGTAGATGTAGAGGTTTGATAAGAAGGGATTTTCCAAAAATCTAATTTCAAGGGGATGAAACCGCCCCTTAAATATCACAATATTTTTTATTTAAAAAACGGTTATTTTTCAAAACGTTTTAACAGGTATTTTTTGTTC
>JAUTXW010001163.1:135000-293498 GCA_030620095.1 Kuschelorhynchus macadamiae | reverse complement strand
CAGTTAATGGCATCGTTAATAAACAAATTAAATAACAGTGGTGCAAGATGAGCCCCTTGTGGGGACACCAGATGTAGCCAAGTATGGATGGGAGAAAAATGAATTGTTTACTTTAATTATTTGCCTTCTGTTGATTAAAGTATGAATTCAGCCAGTCCATGAGCTTACCTCCCAATCCATAATTGCCTAGTTTCTTTAACAGTATCTTAGGGGTCAACCGATAGAAGGCCTTCGAGAAATCATTGTATATTGAATCCACTGCCTTGATAAGGAAAAAGCACAGTTTTTAAGAAGTTTTAAATTATGCCCAAAAATTAATTTCGTAGAAATCTGTTAGAAGAAAATGGCGTCCAAGAAAAATGTATGACAGTATACAGGGTTATTCACGCAACCCGTTCATTAAAAGTTTTTGATAATGCCATTTAGATAAAAATTTCAAATTTTGGGATTAAGGTACGGTCAAGGGGTACTTCTTTTTTGAAATATTTTCAACTTCCTGTCACTTCCGGTTTAACCGGAAGGTATCAACTTGCTTATTTTAAATGGAACACCCTGTATTTTATGATAATTTTGGATTCTACGGAGAATTTTAATGCTATTTTACGTAGCATGTCCTATACCTAGGTTCAAGCGTTCTTAAGATATTTGAACTTGAACCGAAAATGAGCCTCCGGGGTACTAAATTTTAAAATCTCATAGTTTCTGTTTTTCCCAAGTTTTGAAGATATAATCTTCAGATTTGCAGACGATCGGTAAATTATCTTAGGTTTCTATTTTTTTGATTGAATTTGTCTATTTTTATACAGGGTGTCCTAAATTCAGCGAAACATTCACATTTTCAAAGCCGCTAAAGTTTAAATGGGACACCCTACAACTTTATGCACTATATCAAATGTAGAATTTCATTTTCTATCGAACTGTATTAAGGTTCCCTAAGACCTATTTGTAACGATTTTCGAAATAATTGGGTTTTATAAAAATATCGTATGTATTTGCTTAAATGTTTACATGTTCCAATGGTGAGCCATGAAAACAATTGTGATCCAATTATGACAGATGACAAAGTATGTACTATTTATCGAAAGCTGTCAGTGATAAACTAAATCTTCTAAATCGAAATAGAAGAATACTCAAACGCTGATATTCTCAATCTATTTTATATTCATGGAGAATGTTATAAAATTTTGAGAGAACGTGTCGTGTGTTTAATGAACGCCACCTTGATTTGCCGCCAATGAACAAGTCAAAATTCAAGAGGATTGAAACGAACTTTTTGCGTTTTGCAATAAAGTTACAAAAAATGTTCCCGGAAACCAGTGACAAATGCCGAGGATAACGTAATAAACACATTAGTTTATTTCCACGCAAACCCGCAAAGTTCAATACCGTCTGCAGAAAACGATTTGGGAATTTCTTCTTCATTTGTCCAAAGAATCTTGAGCGAACATCATATGCACCCTTACTCGTTCCAAAACGCAAGCCTTGAGACCTGGTGATGACGTCCGACGAGTAGAATTTTGCGAATTCATGTTTTTGAAAATTCAAGAGGACCCTCAATTCCTTTCAAAAATATTTTGGACCGACGAAGCAAAATTTTCTAGAGAAGGAATAACAAATAGAAGAAACGAACATTTCTGGGCAGCAGAAAATCCGCACGCTTTACGCGAAACGCGTTCTCAAGAGAAATTTAGCTTCAATGTTTTCTGTATAGTATTAAATGATCAGGTGCGGTACTGTATTTATGAAGACAATTTAAACAGTGATAAGTATTTGGAAATTCTACGAGGGACGGTTTCTGAATTTATAGCAGAAATTCCTATTAGTGAGCTGCAAAATTATTGGTATCAATTAGATGGGGCACCAGCACATAATTCCGCTGCAGTTTATCTCCAATAATCTCGAATTTTTGAAGATCGCTGGATTGGTCCCAATGGCCCTTGGAGATGGCCCCCGCGATCGCCTGATTTAACACCCCTAGACTTTTATTTATGGTGATTTATCAAAGGTAAAATCTATTTCCCCAGTAAATAACCAACAAGATTTACTGGACAGGATACGAACAGCTTTTGCCGAATTAGAAAACGGACAAATTCAACGGGCCACAGCAACTGTACAAAGAAAAATTGAAATGTGTCTTCAAATGAACGGACACCATATAGAACATTTGTTATAATTCAATTTTATTATTTTATTTATTTATTGTTGATTGTTAGATTGCTATAATTTTTAAGTTCTCTAAAAACAAGTTTAGAACAGTCTCGAACTTAGTAGATATGGTTAAAAATAATGTAAACAATTTATTACATTTTTTATAACTTTAACTTTTTTCGAAGCAAAAAAATTTCGTTTAATCCTCTTCAATTTTCTCTCTGTTCACTGGCGATAAATGAGGATGTTTTTCATTAAAAACATGGCACGTTCTCTCCAATATTTTGTTACATTCTCCGCGAATATAAAATAAATTGAGAATATCAGCTTTTGAGTGTTATTTTATTTTAATTTAAAATGTTTCAAATCAGCTGTCATGTTGAATAGAAAAGCACAACAATTGTTTTTTTCAGCTTCACGGGAAGGTGTAAGCATTTAGCAAATACATATGATAGTTTAATAAAAACCTGATTATTTCGAAAATGAAAATGGTTAGAATAGGTATAGGGAACCTTAATACAGTTCGACAGAAAATTAAATTCTACATTTGATAGTGTATAAAGTTATAGAGTGTCCCATTTAAAAAAACGGACTTTAGCGGCTTTGAAAATGTGAATGTTTGCCGCTGAATTTAGGACACCCTGTATAAAAATAGACAAATTCAATAAAAAAAATAGAAACCTAAGATTATTTACCGATTGTCTGCAAAATATGAAGATTATATCTTCAAAACTTACAAAATTTAAAATTTGGTACCCCGAAGGCTCATTTTTGGTTCAAGGTCAAGTATCTTAAGAACGCTTGAACCTAGGATATAGGACATGCTACATAAAATAGCATTAGATTCTTCGTAGAATCAAAAAATATCATAAAATATAGGGTGTTCCATTTAAAATAAGCAAGTTGATACCAACTTCCGGTTAAACCGGAAGTGACAGGAAGTTGAAAATATTTCAAAAAAGAAGTACCCCTTGACCTTACCTTAATTCCAAAATTTGAAATTTGTATCTAAATGGCATCATCAAAAACTTTTAATGAACGGGTTGCGTGAATAACCCTGTATATGTTTCTAAATAACTATGTATTGAACTAAGTTGGATCATACTTTACTATTCCTAATAAAAAGAAATATTCATAACAAGAGAAGTTCCGTGTAAAGAAAATTAACCGTTTTTTTTTTCATTGTATATCTGAAGAAGTCTGTTGAACTATCCAAAGTTAACATTGCTGTTTCTAGATAGCGCAATTTTGTAAATGTAAAAAATGAAGATGAGGATATCTTAAAAAATGTGTTTTGACAAACAAAAGAGTACATGTATGTATGTTCGTGAATGGTTTTCTTTAAGCCGAGGTTTTTATGTAAAAAATCGATAAATTTCCTTTTCCCGGAGCTTCTCTCGTTATGAATCTTTCGTTTTATTAGAAATAGTGCGACCCAATTTAGTTCCACACATAGTAATTAAGTGTACGGTAATTCCAAGAAGGTACCTTCAATCTACCCTGATAATTCGAAGAGGTATGATTCGTACGGTGACGCATCTCATTGTTGACGAAGTTACGTAAGCAAGGATCGAGGAAAGGACAATCCTTTGGAGAGGGCAGTCATATAAAAAAAAAGTGTTATTTGAGGGCAGTCCGTTGATAGTATTATTAGATATACTCAATACTCAATTTATTCATGTTAATGCATATTAAGAGATGCTTAGATATGTCAATAAATATCTTCAAATATTATTATATAAATATAAATAAACTAAATAAATTTAAAATTACTACATTACCACAAAATATAATATATATAATAAAATACAAGCATTTTATCACAACATATCATAGAAATTAAACACAAATAAATTCATTGAAAGAATAAAATACATTTCTGCAACTCTCGTTCTTCTTCACATAAAGCAAATTCTCAAAGATATACTGGAATGGCACTGTCAAAATTTTTAGATCTATAAATGCTGCTCTGCAATTATTCCTATATTCAAGACCAGCCAATACCCTTACTGTTCTACGTCGTAAAGCAAAGATGCGGCTAGTCCCAGCACAGCGTCCCCAGACAAGCACAGCATACGAGATATGCGAATGAAAGAGGGCATGATAAGCAGTTCGCACAACCTCACTGGACACATTATTTACAAGGTTGCGCAGAAGAAAAATGTTACTTCTTAGTTTTTTGCTTAAATTATCTATATGTGTGCCCCATTGTAGCTTTGTGTCCAGATGCACGCCTAAGAATTTAGCACTCTCCACTCCCTCATTCACACCTCCATCATCCCTCAAAGAAAACATTATATTGATCGTTTTTTCCCTATTGAGATGCAGCTTGTTCAGATTAAACCACTCTTCAGCCTTCTCCTGTGCCACCATTAAAGCCTCAAATGCCCCTTCAATATCATCAGATACACAAGAGATTGTTGTATCGTCCGCGAATAAAGTGTACCTACAAGGTATTTCTTGGTCAGGTAAGTCATTAATATATAAGAGGAAAAGAATGGGACCAAGAATTAAACTTTCCTGTGATGACACTCCACGAACTTTTACCACCTGCCTCCTGTTTAGTAGATATGATTTTATTAACTCTATGCTTTCGGGGCTAAAGTTATATTTTGTTAGTTTTCGCAAGAGTATTTCATGGTCGACACAATCAAATGCTTTACTTAGGTCGCATAGGAGAACTGCATCAAACTGTAACCCATGGAAAGAGTCTATAATACCATATTGGCACTGAGAGAACAAGTTGTTAGTTTCAAAATAATTGACAACCTGCACTGACACACATTTTTCATAATTTTTTTAAATAATTGGCAATAACGATATAGGTCTATAGTTCTCAGGTTGTTCTGCATCCCCCTTTTTAAAAACTGGAGTTATAGTGGCACATTTTAATACTGAAGGGAAAATATTATTATTAATGCATTAGTTAATAAGTTTTGTAAGAGGAATTATTATAAGATTTTTAATAGATTTAATTAGCTCTATATTTAGACCAAATATATAAATATATCTTTACTTTTTTTTATTTTTAAGACTATTTATAATATCTCTTACCTCATTAAAACTAAATCGAGAGGGTTTCCGCTTAGGATTGGGATGGTATTTGCTATTTTTTGAGCTATTTGACTAAAATATTCATTAAAGGTTTCGGCAGAGATACTAGTCGTCGCATTGCTTTTTTTAATACATCTTTGATTATTTATAATATCCCACATGGTACGTGCTGGATTACTTGAGGATTGAATCAAGTTGTCATTTGCTTGTATTTTAGCTATGCGTATTGTATTTTTATATCGTTTTTTAAAATCTTTATATATTTTAGATATATCTGCAAGCCTGAATTATCTACTAAGTTCCTCTAAAAATAACAATTGTTGCCTCATTTCCCTTAGATCTTCTGTGAAACAGCTGATTTTATGCGCTTGATCCGATCTTACCCGATAACGTTTTTCAGGGAAATATTCCAAATATGCGGATTCAAGTATACTTATAAATCTAGCAACCTTACTTTCAACACACACGTCATTTATACTGACGAAGCTCCAATCAGTCATATGGACTCGTTCATAAAATGCAAACTTACCCTTCTGAGTCTGCAGAGAAAACTATCATGAGTTATTTCAAAATCTCTCCCCATAACTGAAACCTTAGCTATTTGACCTCTGTGTTCAGAACAGCACAGTTCATGGACTTCTGCAGATATAAGTTCCATTTCAGAATCTACAAAGATGTTATCAAGGCAGTTTTGCCCTCTAGTTGGTTCATATATTGTTTGTTTTAGATTGAAACTTTCAAGAATATCACAGACTTTAAGAACATTTTCATTAACTGCAAAAAAATGTACATTAAAATCACCTACCACAATGATTGGTTTATTTATGGTTAAACGTTTTAAAACCCCATCCAAGGAAGCCAAAAAGGTGTCAAAGTTGCCCGAAGGGCAGCGGTATAAGAGTACTATATTTAACTATATTTAAACTGTGACTGTGTCTGCCGATATTATGTATTTACACCAATTTACGATTTGCAGTATTTAATGTAATTTATATTGATACTTTCGTGTTTCAAAAATTAAGTTACCTCACATTAGTAACACAAAACATTTTTATTGGGCGTCATTTTTCCACAATATGAATTCGTACCAATCTTTTACCAGTTTCTACTAACACTATCTATCACATTTGATTTAACATACACCGCAATTTTGTTACGTCATGTTGAACTCGTAGCAGTTTATCCCTATATCACATTTATTTGCTCCTAATTTAAAATTAATTTAATAAGTAGTTTTTTCAGTACGGTTAGAGTTCATTTGTAAATCCAACTCGAAAATGTGCAGTCTGTTTTCATGTATGTATAAAAGTATCGAAAATGCGCCACCTTCTACTTTACCTGCGCTTCAGTCGGACCAAGTTGTTCGTTATCCCAGTCTTTCCATTTGCCTCCGACATACTGTTTCCCATCTTTTATCCAGGGCCGAGCTAACAGAATTTCCGTGAGAAGTACTGGAACATCGTGGGTACTATAAAAACGAGTACACACAGTGATAGGTAATCTAAAAATAGAAAATGCTCGATATCATAGACATAACAAGAGGGAGACCGACAACACCGTGTTTTCATTCCGGGTGTACATCCGTTCACTACTGTCGTTCTGAAAAGAACAGTTTTGCTGACATTTCGCCAAAATCACATTTGGTATTTTCGAAGCTTTCTTTCTCTTGTCCGAATAGAGACTGAAGTGTTGATGACTGCGACGCTTCCTTTTATACCCTCACCTAGGACCAAAGGTTATATGTGAACGGCCGTTGGTCGTTATTTATGTTTTCCGGATGGTGCTGTTTTTGTTGCGCTTGATTTTGTGATTTTAGATTTGTCGATTATTGTCTTCCATACTTTCCCATGGCAGGCAACATATAATACAACTCTAGGAGCATTGCCTTAACTCGTTTCTCATATTTAACAAAAAAAGTTAAAGCAAGTGTTAAAAAAGAAATACATTGATAAAACTGAGGGTTGTATAAAAAGTGATACAAAATATTTTTGGTCTTTTGTAAGTAATAAGAGAAATAGCAAATTTTTACCAAATAGTTTATCATATAACGATTTACATGCTTCTACAAATAAAGACATATGTGAACTTTTTTCTAGATACTTTAGCGGCGTCTTTGAACCATGTATGACCCCGTCTCAAGTTAACTATGTTCCCTCTTTAAATTGTTTCACCGTAAATAATATCTCAGAGCAAAGTATTAAAAGAGCGTTAGCTAATATTGATCCAAATAAAGGACCGGGCCCTGATGGTATCCCTGCATTTTTTCTGAGGTCATGTTCATGTCTCTGTCAACCATTGTATATATTATATAACAAGTGCATTATGGTTGGTATCTACCCGAAGCTTTGGAAAGTCGCACAAATAGTACCTGTATTCAAATCAGGTGTAAAGACTAGCGTGGGTAATTATAGACCAATTTCATTGCTTAGTCACTTTGGAAAATTATTTGAAACACTTATTTATGAGCAGCTATTTTTCAATAAAAAATGTATTATAGATCGTAATCAACATGGTTTTTATAGAGGTCGCTCTGTTCCTACAAATTTAATTCCTTTTACTCAAAGTATATATGAAGCTATGGAGAGCGATCTGGAAACGTGCGCTGTATATACCGATTTTTCCGTGTATAACCCGACAAACATACAGAACTAATTACACAAAAGGCTCTAAGAAATTTAGGTTTTTTACTGCGTATTACTACTGGATTTTTAAAAGTATCCTCATTAATCATTCTGTTTAATACACTAATTAGACCTCTACTTGAATACGCGACTACAGTTTGGAATCCTATGTATCAAACATATATAACTCGACTAGAATCTATACAGAAGAAATTCGTTAATGCTTTAAATTATCGTTTTAATAGAGAGAGAGACATTTTTTTACGTATACCGATAATTTAAAATTTTATAATACGCAGTCATTGGAGAGTCGGCGAAAATGTTTTTATATATTTTTTGTTTATAAAATAATAAATAATTTAATCGAATCAGAATACTGCTTAAACAAAATTTCATTTAACGCTAATTCATATATTCTTCGCAATAGGCTGCTTTTCTATATACCCAGATCAAGCTCTAACTACTTTTTAAACTCACCATTTATGCGATGTACGCGAACGTTTAATAATCTTATCCGGAGCGACTGCGATTTGTTTAATTTACATGTCCTAGCTTTTAAGAGACATGTCAAAAATAATTTGAGTTAGGATTATTGAGTTTTTTGGTTTACTAATACTTTTTGTTCAACAAATTGAGTTTACCTTAGTTCTAGGTTTTTCTTAGCAATAAGTTATTTTAAGTTTAGTTATAGTTAGCTTGATCAACCGCATTGTATAAAAACTAATTGTAACTTTGTGCTATCCTGTCATAGGGCAGATCAAAATGCCTGTTAGATGGCCTTATAAATAAAATAAATAAATAAATAAATACTTATTTTTCATTCAACAGGCAAATTTATAAGCAATAGATGGTTCTCCAATCGGATGCTCGCTATCACCAGTAGTCGAGAATTTTATGATATACTTCGAGAAAGAGGCTGTTGAGAAAGCAAGTTTAAAACCCAAATTATGGATTCGTTATGTGGATGACATATTTATTATATGGCAACATGGTCATGCAGAGCTCGAAAAATTTCTGACTCACGTAAATTCAATCCACCCCAGAATACAATTTACTCTAGAGCTAGAGGAAAACAACAAACTACCATTTTTAGATGTTTTGGCCACAAAACTGCATAATGGACATTTCGAATACACCGTGTACAGAAAACCAACACATACAGACAGATATTTAAATGCAAAATCACATCATCACCCAGCACAAATTCAAGCTGTGGCCAATACCCTAATATCAATGCCATTGACTGAAACACAGACGAGACAAAACGAACTTAATACAATATCTAGTGCTTTAAAGAAAAATCGCACCATAGAGAAAGCTATTAATCCACAGGGGTCCCAACAGACAGAAACGGGAGAATTCTTGGAAAACACAAAATACAAATAATACACAAGCCACAGACAAATATAGGGAAACTACTTGGAAACCCAAAAAATAAAATCAAACTGGAAAAACCACGTAGTATAGAGCATTCCGTGCCACGACTGTGAAAAGATGTACTTGGGGCAAACTAACAGGCGAATACCAGCAAGAGTGGAAGATCATAAACTCAGCATCAGAAACAAACAAACAACATCAGCTCTATTCCTACATCATCAGGAAACCGGCCACAAAATAAATTTCGCTGGGTGTAGGGAGATTGCCAATATAGAACAAGACCAGAATAACCCGAGAAGCCATAGAAATTGAAAAACAAAGTGATTTTAATAAAAGGGACGAATCAATAAAACTACCAACAGTATGGAAGACAATAATTGACAAATCTAAAATCACAAAAAATCGAGTGCAACAACAACAGCACCATCCGGAAAACAGAAATATCCACCAACTCAGATACAACCTTCGGCCCCGGGTGGGAAATAAAAGGAAGCTTCGCAGTCACCAACACTTCAGTCTCTGTTCGAACGCGAGAAAGAAAACGTTCAGAACGACAGTAGTGAACGGATGTACACCCGGATATGTTTTTTTCAATAATATTTCTGGATGATTTGGTGAATGCGCTCCATATTCTTATAATTCTACTGGAAACTCCTCGCTCCATTTAAGAGAGAACTGCACGCAGTATTATGGATCATTTGCAAACCTTCCGCCGCGGCAATGTTATGTTAAAGCTGTAAGAGATATTTATTAGCTTCAAGGTGATTTAATTAGAGAAATATGTATAGTTGGGCGCTAAATACGAATTTTATTAAATAATTAAAACTAGAATTATAAAACAGAAGTCGATTTGTCCATTTTTGACCATTTTTTGACCACTTTTTGATGCAAATGCCATCGCATATATTTTTTTTATCCACAAAATGGCTCTTTACCGCCTTGCACTGATCCTTTGTCTACGTAACTGCAAAATTTGAAATGGTAAATCGTACTCATGTCTTTATATTTCTGCATCGTGACCCTTGGCTAGACTTTGTCGCTGAACTGAAATACACCTCCTTCCTGCTGTGCTTGAAGTCTCAAATTATCGGCAGCCACTGTGATTCGGTCACGCAGATATTCAATATTCTGAACTGGAGTACGGTATACCTCGTTTTTCAAGTATCCCCATAAAAAGAAGTCCAGAGGATTTAGATCGGGAGACCGTGGAGGCCATGCAATTGGTCCACCCCTACCGATCCAGCGTATCTGCTGTATCTCATTCAAAAAATGGATCAATTGCATGGCCTCCAAGGTTTTATTTGAAACATCAAATATTCTATATATCATCTAAACCCCAAAATCGATATTTTACATCTTAAAAATTAGACTAAAAATATTTTGACAGTCGTTAGAATTTATATATTTTTTTCTAAATCACTATCACCCCATCTAATAACGAAACAAATCGATATTCCAAAAATATACAATAAAACATCTTTTATTAACTTTTTACAAATATTAATAGTTTCTAAAATATAAAAAAAAAATGGGGTCGACGTACCAGTTATAGCCAGTTTAATGATTATTTAATATCTCATGAATTGTAATTAGCAAGAAGTAGTTATGTCCTTATGTTCTATTATACTAAATGTTAGATCGCAGTGCTTGCAGTATTTATTTGTAAAAGAAAATAAGGCGATCCTTTCGTAAAAATAAAAAAAAATAAAATAAATTAAAACTACAGTTTTTCCTATTATAGCCACTCGATCACCATTAATAGCCAAGTAAATGCCCTATATATAGCCAAATGAAGTAAATTTTAATTTAAGCTGGTTGGACCTAGAAATAATTTAATTGAATAAAGCTAATATAGAGATTAATAATTTATTTAAAAAATAAAACAAGGGTATAATTATCATTATTATTATAATACATGTTTCATTCGGCATAATCACACATTTGCTGAACAGAGAATAAACCTCGAGAATTTACTTTTTCAGGCTCCGGTATTACTTCAATGACTTTATCTGAAGGATACCATGTTATATCAGCTACATCTGGCCATTTCCAGTTCAATCCACTTTTTTCCATCGCTGAACACTCTATATCATTTTCATCTATTCGTAAAATCTTAGCGGGATAATAGATTCGATCATATTGAACGATTACACAAGAACCCACATCCCAGATCTTAGTTTCTTCTTTTTCTTCGCTGCATCTTTAATCGAATTTGCCATAGCTTTCGGAGGTGTATTTTGCTCACGGCTTGAGACGTCATCGTTTGATAGTAGCTCTATATCAAAATCAGTTTTCTTTTTACATTTTTTAATTTTTTTCGTTTCAATCATTGATTTTTCTAGCGTGCTTCTCTGCTTTTCTTCTTTCTTGCGTTTTCGTTCATTTTTTTCCTCTTCTTTTCTGGACAATTCATCAGCTTTAGCTTGAGCTATCTGAATCCATTTGTCGGTAGTCAAAACTGAAGGCAAGTTATCCTTTTTTCGTTTTTTTATTGAAGATTTAGGTTCGGGATACTGCAGAACATCTTGCAGAATAGCATTAATAGTGTTTTTAGGCTTTATAATTATATTTTCATGAATAATGAGCTTTTTAGGCGTATTTTTATTGTCTACCCTCATTGCTAACTGATCAACGGAATCTGTTTCACTTGTGGTTTCTAAGCTTTGAAATTCCGTCGCTTCTGCTCTTTCTGTAGATCTTACATCAATTACAGGGGTATCGGTATCACTATTACCTAGGTGGTGATACATATCCTCGCAATCATTGATAGTTGGGGTGTCTGTTAATTTTGCATTAGCTTCCAAATTTGAGCTCGTGGCGATATTTGTGTCATTATTATTATTCCACTCTAGAAATTCAAAAATGATATCTCCATCTTCATCTATATTTGTATAGTCATTTAATATTTCTAGTTGTTTATCTTCAATAATTCCATTTGAAGGTAGTTCTTCTTCAATAGTGACCGTATCTGAAGCTTCTTTAAGACCCCTCCATAACTTATATAGTTCTAAGTATGTGATATCCCCGTGTCATTCTTCCTTTCTTTCAAATGTTTCATTAAATAGATCTAAAACAGTCTTTTTATTAATTTGTTTTTCTATGCGTCTCAAGGCTACGTTTTTATCAGGACTCATATTAACTTCTGTATGTACATCTTCTCGAACGTTTGACTGTGGTTTTATACATTTACTATAAATGATAGCATTTGGATCAAATGGGAATAGTCCTGATGTAATGAAAGCCTGCAACGATACTATCCTTGAAATTTCCATTTAAGAGAACTTTGTTTAAAGCAGTGGGCACGTCTTTTTTCTTCAAAGTTTCACCGTTATGTTGAAATAACCAGTTTCTTGTGATCTTTTTCCAAGCTTGCTTGAGAGGGAAAAAAAGCGACGTCGAGTGGCTGCATAATATGTGTCGAATTAGGAGGAAGACATACTAAAATTATGTTTTTATCTCGACAAAATGTGCTAAGTGGAAGCGACAAATGTGATGCATGGCCGTCTAGAAAAACTACAACAGGACGTTGTATGAATGGTGTTTGATAGATAAGGGTCGAAAACATTGGCAAAATATTCGAAAAACTGCTCGCTCTGCATTCATCCGCTGTCACTTTTGCCAATGCTCCAGTTTATGGGCGCTGCCTCCAAGACTGATCTAGGCAAGCGATCATATTTAAAAATTGTTAATGGAGGAGCCATTTGACCTGCAGCGTTTACTGTCATTAATGTTGTTACATTGTCTTTCTCAGACGTTGAAGTTATGTCATAGGTGTTTTTTCCCTTTTCTCCCAAAATAAGGGCTCCTTTTGGTGATAGAAACACTGCAGTCTCGTCCATATTCCAGACTCTTTCTGGGTGACTGAAAACTTCAATATCTTCAATTGAGTCTTTGACTTCGGCAAACCAAGCCCTAATCTTATGTTCGGTAACGGCAGCGCGAGCTTTGTTTATATATTCTGAGTGTTTTTGGCTTATTCGAGGATGCCGTTTCAAGAAGGATTCAAACCATTTCCTTCCTGGTTTATTATTTTTAAAAGGAGTTTCTAACGGGTTCTTCTCCAATATTTGCTGGATAGAATATATTAATCCTTCCTTATTAACTGGAAACCCATGGCTTGCGTTGGTCAATATCCACTTTTCAAGTTGGTCTTCAATGTCCTTACCTAAAAAAGAATTAGTTTTCAAAGTACTTTTTTATGAGTAGTTGTCTAATATCTTTACCTAGAAAGCATTTTTTGCCAACTTGTTCCATCTTGGTCGTAGTTTTTCCACTTAATTTATCACGCAAAGTTGTTCTAGGCACACCAAAACTCCTGCTGGCCTTTGCCACCGCCATCCCATCTTGTTCGACTACTTGAAGTGCACGTGTAGGTTGTTCTTCTGTATATTGATGAATAGGACCTTTGTTCCTTTGTCCAAAATTATGGTCCTTCGACCTTTTTTTCTTCTTTGTTGGTGCCATTTTCGATGGAATATTAAAGCTAAAAAGAACCTGGCTAAAAACGGCACAACATTCGTCTAAATATAGCCATCCCATCTGGCTATATATAGAAAAATGTGTTATCACGTGATCTATTTATAGCCACCTGTTATTTATAAAAACACAAGCCCAAAATTGACAAAACAGGTACATATAAATAAGCACAAACAATATATAAATGTGCAGACAACAAATTGTATAATTTAAAAATTACCAAACATCTATTATAGGGTTTTTTACTTACCTGAGGTGCTTAGTAAAGACGACACTAACTTGTAAAAATATGACAAGGCGGGAAACAAATTTGCATAAATTTATAGGTTAGGTTCACAAATGCCATACACAAGTGTGACATTAGGCATGATTGTTTGAAGACCGATTTTAGACCTTAAGCCAGCACAACATAAGGTATTATCTTAGTTATGAGAGAAAAACCGAGTAAGTGGCTATAACTGGAACAATGGCTATATGTGGTAAAATTTTAATTTAGTTTTTAGAGAGCTTAGAGTGAACCTATTATATACTAAAAAAATTGCTTTTGTATTCAAAAAAGAAAATAAATTTGTGCTGTTTTACCTTTTTTTTTAAGCTACATGTTATACATATAAAAAATATTTGTATGTTTAGGGTATGCTTGTATTCCCAAGGGCTACCCTGTCTATTGTAAAAAATAATTGATGTAAAAAGAGATTAAAGAAATTTAACACGTTTCATCGTTTTTTTTAAACTAACCGCTTTATCATAAAACATATTTTATATTTTCAAAGACCATCGATAACAAAAGCACCCGCTTCAAGGATAACTTAAAGTACACCAAACAGATCTAAAGCATCGACGAAAGGGAGAGGAATGTCAAAAGCAGCGTTTCCATGGATATAAAGAGTTGTAGCCAAAGGCGATTGATCATTGCACCGTTTCCATAGTTAATCACATTCCTTTCATATACTCAGATCGTGTGCTAAACTATAGGTAGGCCATGGAAGGTTTTGTTCACTTCACCCTGACAACTATTTAACATCAATGTTATGATTGGTTAAAATACGTTGAATTGTTAGGTAAGATCTACGTTTACTAATTTTGCCGCGTTTGCTTAAATTTGCCTCATATCTAAAATATGAAGACAAAATAAATACATTTTTAAGAAAATAAAAAACATTATTGCATTTCGTACCTTCTAACTGTTTTGCTGTGCTTAGGAGGTAAATGAGGATACAATTCGTTAAATCTACAGGTTCTTAAGACAACTTTGTTACACTATCCATGAATGTAAAACAAATTTAAAATATCGATATTTGAATATTCATCTGCATTTTCCATTTTCACGAAGCTGCAATTATTTGTTGAATTTAAAACTGTTAATGTCACATAGTGGTCAAAACGAGGTAAACAAAACCTTCATGGCCTACCTAGCTCAGTTATTCGTTAAGCCGGTGCTTTTGTTGTGGATGGTCTTTGAAAATGTAGACCACTATTTAGGCGATAGAGGATACTAACGCTACCCTCGTTGGACATTTATGAGGTGCTTCTATTTGTTAAGAAAAATTTTCAAAAATTCTGTCAGAACACTTACTTTCATAATTATGAAACACGTAGCCGTTTGGATCTTGTGTATCCTATTCACTCTTTTAGTGTAGCCGAAAATAATATTTACTATATTGGAGCCAAAATATACAATAAATTACCAGATAATTGTACATTTGTGCTTAACGAAAATGTGTTTAAAAGATCTTGCAAAGAATATCTAATATCTCAATGTTTTTATAGTATTCATGAATATTTAGAATCTTAGGCATATATGTTACACTTTGTATCTTTTAATAATTCTTCTATGTACTCTTTGTCAATGTATAAAATGTATATCTAATTTAAAAATTTTCTATCCCATTGCTTAGAAGCAGTGGAACCATATGTGACATGATCCATACTTGTATTTTATACTGTCCAAGGATTCAATAAATATGTTTATGTTTAGGTGTATGTTTAAAACAGAGAAACATTCAAAATTCGTTCATACCTATCTAAAAAACGGTCTGAGATGGGTATGGATTGTATGGATGAATGTATATTGTGGGTAAGTCAGTGGCGTATTTAAGGGGGGCATTGGGAGTTAAACCCCCCCCAGAGCCTCTATTATTTAATCTAAAAGGTACAAATAATACAAAAATAAGGATTTTTTTTTCGGGATTGGCGGGTAAAACTCCCCAGAGACAGTGTTAGTGTGTTTTAGTTACATACAAATAAAGCAAAGGTAAGTAAAGTCCTTTTTTTTGGTTGTCCATACGACAGGGGCGTGAGGTGAAATTTTAAGAAAGGGAAGCAATTTTTAGAAACTTACCTATTTGTAATGTAATTCGATTCTGCGATAATTTTTTGCAAATTCATCAATGACGTCATCATAAAAACGTCGATGCGCCGACATATTTTAGAGAAGTTTATTTTCAATGGACAAGAGCGATGTATGCGAAAGTCTCTCCTGCCCCGTTGAATTTCCCACGAAATTTTTTATACGTTTAAGTGTGGAAAATTGCGTTCTACTGATGAACTTGTGGCAAGTATTGTCAATACTATGTGTACACAATTTCGACACTTCGGTGTAGGGATCTTCCAGCTCCTTGTCTTTTAAAAATTGCATTAGTTCCTTAGCGTTATTTTTTGCGCTAATGTCATCAGTTTCGTAAATCACTTTTAGTTCAGATGGCAGTAACACTCGGTCGAAGAACTGACCATAATAAAGAAGAAGAGATTTAAACGTATCTTCTGAAAAAGTTTTTCCTTTAAATGCATCAAAATTGCAGAGCTCGAGGAATTTAAAATCATTTAAACCGTTAAATCTATAGTTTATTTGTCGCTGAATTTGATCGATTATTTTATAAAAGAGGCGTCTGTATGATGTTTGAACATCTCCCACCTTGCCTGTTCGAAGACGCTTGGCTTGTGGCTCTACATTTAACGTGATCGTTTTCTTACAAAATAGGTCGAAGTCATCTCTTTTTTGGCTTAACATGGACTTGAAATCATCCACTTTTTTTAGGCAAAAAGCAATATCATTTGTTTTAGTTTGTAATATATTAAAAACATCGTCCGAGAATGGTAATATTTCTAAAAATATGTTCAACATATAATTAAAATTAAAATCTCGTTTCAAACAGTCCAAAAACCCCCTCGAACTATTTATTGCTTCTGAGTCCCACGTTTCATTATTTTCTATTATATTCTCAAATAGTTCAATCAGTGATTAACGATTTTCAGATACTGTTAACACAAGTCTTCCGTTATAGTTCCACCTAGTAGGAGCTACTTTGGGCAATCGTTTGTGGACAATGGAGTCCAAAGTTTGTGTACGTTTTGTTGACTTGGAAAAAAAAGTAGCCATGCTACTTAAAGTAACGAAAAATACTTTACACTCTTTAATGTAATTTTTAATGGACAAACACAGCACTTTGGGAAGTTTCTCGAACTTTAGCTTGCAGACCCCCCTAATTCTCCTGCCATCACTGCAGCTCCATCATAGCTTTGAGCAACTAATTTTTTCTCTCCATTAATTTCTTTAGTAACGTTATAAACTACGGTATATAATGCATCTGCTGTACGATTTTCGGACACATTCTTAAAACCTAAAAATCGCTCTTGAATACTTCTTTTTAGAATAATGGTTGCAACAGCGGAAAATTAATCATTCTGGATTCGATTCGACGTTCCGCGAAAAACGCTAGACCGATCTAAATGATTTTTTAAGCAATCATCATATTTAGTCATTAAACTAAGTAAATCTTGAAAATTTCCTCTACTTGAAGAAACCCTTGTTTCGTCATGACCTCTAATTTCCAATTCGTGCTGTCCGAGAAAACAAACAACATCGATAAACCTTCTTAATATTTGCCTATTTTTATCGACTAGTTCATTGTGTTGGCGGTGACTAATTTCCAACTGTTTATTAAGGGCGTGTTCAATTCTGGTTTTGCCGAAGACTTTTTCTTTTATGACGGCCTGCAAATACGCTTTGGACATAATGCGTCTTTTTACAGCTTTATGGAAATTGTTTAAATCGGAAAAACCAATTTTATTCCAGAGACCTTTTTCATTTTACTACATACAAGACTTGGCTGCAGAGAAGTTAGAGGCCCGCATAGGTTCTATTCCATTTTCTATAGTCGCTCGGTCGGAGTCAAGGCCGCATTTATTAAAAGCTTGATAATTAAGATAATATTTTAGCATTTTTAATATAAACTAAATTAATGGTTTCCTATTTCAAAAATTACATTTTAGAAGATGTTTTGTAATTTTTTTGGGGAAGCACTGCTTCCCTTGCTTCCATGGACTGCACGCCCCTGCTATACGAGGGAAGCATAAAATATCTATCGCCATTCTAACATATAGATATTTTAAATACATGTATTGTCTAACCAAAAAAGAATCTAGTATTTGGCTATGCACGTAAATATTAAATTTTATTGACGTGATTTTCTAAAAAAATCATAAATAACTTTTCTTGCAAAAACGATAGGAGATAGGGAAATGTTAACAAAAATTACTTAGAATTTTTTGAAGAATTCGAAGCTGTAATAAAATATAGGGTGTTCCGTTTGAAGTTCAAATGCTGCCATTGGTTTCGGATAGATTGGGCAACGCTGCACTTGCGAAAATATTTTAAGAACTTTTAATAGGACAATCAAACGTGAATAAACGTCTATATGTGTTATTATTGTTATTATATGCCAAACTAAATTGCGTCACATCTCAACATTCCTAATAAAAGGAAATATTTATCACGAGGGAAGTTCCGGGTAAAAGAAATTTACCTTACCTTTCCATATTTTCAGCTAGATACCTCAAAATCGATAAACTGCGGATTCCTATCTCGAACGTTAATGAAGATCTTTGTCTTATAAGTTCTTGCTGGGCACTCTCTTTATGAGTAGGTTGAGCCTCTTCTTTTACATTTAAAAGTTGAGATATCAAGCCACATACATAGTCCAAAAGATCTATTGCAGAATCCTCAAGAGCTAAAAATATTTTTGTGTAACAATAACAGAATTGAGGAAAAGAATAGATCAATATAGCTACGCAGTAGATCGAACAAAACACGGAGACTTTCAGGCCCCCCTAAAGCCTGCACCCTTCCGAGAAATTAACGCGCAATGTTGCCAAGCCGGCAGACAAGATTATATTTATGACACCTACCTACAGGGTTTATTAACGAAGATATAGATATAAAAGCTTTAAGGTTTCTTTTAAACCGCCAGAACACGTTATGAAAAATACTACTACCGCATGCCTACCCATATGCCCTAAAAATATAACAAAATACATTTTTTTTAAAATGGAACACCTTGCATTTTATAATTTTTATGAATGTTCTTTTTTTTCGTGATTTCAATAATATATAGTTTGACTACTTTGGAGCAACCCGTGTTTTAATTATTTTGGTTTAACTGTAACAAGTTTTGCGTTATATTATAATATTACCTTAAGACTTATATGGCAAGTAATGTTGCAGTTAAACTAAAATAGTTAATAAACGCTTAGCGCTAATATAATCAAATTATATATTTTTGAAATCAGTAGAATATGGCATTTCATAAAAATAAACAATATACAGGGTATTCCATTTAAAAAAAAAACGTATTTCTTACCCTACTTTTTGTATTTACAATTTTTCTCTATCTTTGTTAATAAATCACCCCGTACATACGAGTATCTCAAAAAGCAAAAAGTGTTCCTGCTCCTGTATAAGTTAATAGGTTTAAAACTACTATTTGAACTAAATAATGTTTAGCGTTGATTTGATTTAGTTATTCAGGTTTTTGTAATAATACGTTTGTTTTCTATTAAAATTATTAAAATTCTTTACTCCTAGAAACTTTATTTCAAGCTAATCTCTATCAAATTGCAACCCCAAAGATTAAAAGCCACATTCAATATTTCTCCTTTAACTAAAAGATCTCTTCTAATATTTAGTGATTGGCAAAGCAGCGTGTTGTTCCCGTTCGCGAGTCGAGGATTCCCACACGAAACAATATAGTTTTGGCGAGCATTGATGTCTCTGGACCGAGTCAATAAGGCGTCCCATTTAAATGAGTTATCTATTGCGTAAGCTATAATGGATCTTTGGTGGAGCTAAAAATGTCTTTTGGTAGATGATAAGCGGTCTCTTTAGCTACTAAATATTTTAATGTAAATCTAGTAAGATAAGAAATGATCCGTATACAACGTGTTTTTAAAAGACGTGTAAAAAAGGGACAATATATTATTCCGCGTTTTTACCGCTTTGGACGGCACTGGCAGTAGTAGTATTTGGTAAAAGTACCTCCTCAGTAATTGATGAAAAAAGTAAAAAGATGAAAGTAAATAGAATAAAAAATAAGGCATCTTTGAATGGCTTTTTAACTTTATATATTATTTCGCGTTTTTACCGGAGGGCAGTAATATTTGGTAAAAGTACTCTCTAGTACCTCCTCAGTTATTCCTAAAGAGATGAAAGTATAATCCCATCTAAAATCTCGACTAAAAAAATAAAGTATCTTTTTTTTAATCTATACTAATACACTGACACTGAATCTCAATTACTTCCATTTGCAAGTGAGGGGGAACTTTATAAATATCGATAGAGGAAAACCAGTAAATAGAGAAAAATTGTTTTTTTGGGTCTTAAAATCCTGAAAAGGCTTCTCAAATTCTGCCAGAAGGCTTCTCATTTTCTCTGAATATATTTTGTATGATATTGGGACACTTGTGCTTTCCTGATACGCCTTACAAGTCAGAAAATGTGCCGGATTATCCTCTGCTAACTGTTTTTCCCACATCATCCTACACTTGAAAGCTTTCACATGATCATGCATATCTGTAATAACTTAACGTGGTCCTTGCAATTTCGTATTTAAGTCCGACAAGTGTTTTGTGATATCTACCATAAATGAAAGATCTTGTAAGAAGGTACATGGCATAATAATCTTCTCCTTTTGTTTCCATGAAAACGCGTATTTCTTCTTTGAGTTTCCAAAACCGGTCGAGTACCATAGAACACGAAAGCCATCGCACCTCTGCATAATATGGTAAACCAGTGTACTCACTTTCTAAATCACGTAAAAATGCAGTAATGAAGCCATTTTTTACTCCAATCATTGAAGGAGCTCCGTCTGTTTCAACGGAACACAGTTTTGACAAATCTAAATTGTAATTTTGCAGAAGTCCATAAATAGCATTGAAAATATCATCCCCAGTTGTTGTATCATGCAATGGTACTAATTCCAATAACTCTTCATACACACTGATATCTGTATCAACCGCACGAAGAAAAACAGCGAGTAGCGCCACACCACACACATCCGTACTTTCGTCACAGGCAATAGAAAATGCAATGAAAGAGTCTGATTTTCTTTTTACTAATCACTTATATTGGCAGCCAACTCAGTAACTCTTTCAGCGACAGTATTCCTGGACAAGGATATATTTTGAAATGCCTTAACGCTTCCGGGACTTACAATTTCCACTCTTTTATAAATTCACCTTCAACAAATGGTTTTGAGTGTTTCGCGATCAACTCCGACAGTACGTAGCTCGCTTGAAGGACAAATTCATTTTCTTGCTTCGGACGTGTAAACATAAGCTGCTGTTCTTTCAACCGTGATTTTCACTTATTTAACTTTTCGTTTCTGACCATGCCTGTGTACTTGTCAAACATAGTTTTATGAATATCATAGTGACGTTTTATATCATATAAACACCGACTGTACACAGCAAAAAAAAACTCTAATTTCCACTTTTCTTGAAAGATACGATTCTCATCTACAAGTTTCCACTTGGTTCTGAAAGAGACATGTTAAAAACTGTATCCGAAATAAATTATGATAAGTACTGTTAAGTGTTGTAACAATAAGCGCGCAACTCAACTCGAAACTCTATCGCAACTGACTCATAACTGACTAAACACTGAACTCAATCGAACACGGCTTATATATGGATCGTGATTTCTCGAGTTCTTTCCAGAATGTTCAGATAGTGTCATCTGTGTTTTTGCCCGATAGAATTTCATGGAACAAGCCAGATAACGTTTGGCTTTAGGTTATAGGTTGAGTATGTGTAGTTCATCTTCCTAAACATAGATGGCACTATGTACAATTGTACATTTTATTGTACCAATCCTTGTTGCAGCGGCGCGAGCTTTCAAAAACGGTTTTCCACTTGTTCGCGGGCCGCATTATCTGGCTGTTTTCAAAACTGATTTGGGCCGCAGAAAAATGCTCACTGGGCCGCAGGTTAGACATGGCTACTCTAGAGTAAGATCGCGTAGTACCGCGTTTTTTACCCCCCTGTGCGGCTCTGACAGCAGTAATATCTAATAGTAGTACTAAGCAAATTGAATTACTATTTTATTTCCTAGGAAAAAATATGTTTTTTTTAACACAAATTTAGAAAGTCTTATATTTTCAAAAATACCAACTTTATTAAAAAGATATTACCAAAATCTAAAAAAACCCAAAAACATTTTATCGCCCAACAAATTTTATTTTTGATAAGAATTGCATTGACAGTAAATCCTTAAACTATTATTTGTTTTCCCAAAAAAAAATATAAAAAAATTCGTTACTACATTTTAGCTTTTCACAAGAGAGTTGATTAGGCATATAATTCAGATCCAGTGAAATAACCGTTGATTCACCTATAAATATAAACTTTACCTTCACAACAGTTAGAATGGAACATAACAAGTTCCAAAAGTGAAACGCACACTCCCTCGTGGTAAAGAATAGAGTAAGCTATGAAAGTACTCTCCGGATTGGGCTGTAACTTCAGTAATTTAGGCAACACTTTGTATTTCCAGATATTTATCAGGATCGCTTCGTGAACCAAAACCTTCGCCTACGATTAAAAACACATATTAGGGGGGTGCTTTAGATACCCAATGATTAATTTTAAAAAGCATTCGACAATTAAGGGTGCATTTTTAAGGCATTACTTTTCCAAATGAAACCAGAGTTTCCTTGACGTGCTCTTCTTTTAGACAAGCCGCTTCTACGACAGCTTCCTGGTTGAGTTTCTGCAGTCTGTTGTGCCAGTCTAACCACCTGAAACAGCAATAACAAAAGTATATAAAACGCAAAAATAAAAACTATTTTTAATTCAAATTCAAATTCTTTATTCAGAGTAATGAATACAATTATATCCGTACCTACATCAAAATTTCAGGTAGTAATAAAATCCTAAAATTTACTTTAACATTGACCATTTGCCAAGTCGTAAAAATTGTAGACATTACAAGATGCTTAAAGATATTTTTGACTCAAATGAACTGACATCTTTGCTTAATCGAGCAACTAGAATTTTTACTAATAGAAACAATATTACCAGCAACTCTGGTCTTGATTATGACATCACACCCAGACCGGAGTTTTTCTAGCAAAAATTTTGATGCTGGAATATCCGACCTTTATTGTCAACTTATATATTGTCATGACGAGCAAATAATATTGCCAGAAATTGTTCAACAAGGGATGGTTCGGTACCACAGGGTGGTTGACAGAAGCTCGATTAACGAATTTAATTTTCACATTAATTCATTTGAAATAAACTTCACTCGGAGCGATGAGGAGGGTGACTTTGAACAATTTTTTGATGCATTCAGTTGGTGCTTTCAAGTAATCTATCCAAATAAAGATATAGCAAATAGTTTTAATATTTATCTATCTGCTGTTGTTAAAAATAAATTAAATTGCCACTAGTAACGGTTTATCATAGGAGTGCACTGTGTTGGAAAGCTGTTTTCAGTTTTAATAACTTTCATTATACTAACGTAACACAGGATGTTAGGTCTTAAAAAAATTGCCCAATAAAAAATCAACAGTGCCAGATAAGGTACCTATTGCTTTGCTAAAGAAGTGTTCTTCTAAAATATTTGCTTGTTTGGTTTATTTGATAAATATGTCAGTTTATGTAGGTATATTCCCCTCGCGACTGAAAGAAGCTAATATCTTACCTGTATTTAAAAAGGCCTCTATCTTTACTTAACTGTTTTCAAAGGTTTTCGAACAGGTTATTTACAACAAACTAACTTCCTTTCTTGAGAAAAATAAAGTTCTAACCTCACAGCATTGTTTTAGAGAAAAACACTCTACTGAAACCGCAGCGATCGACCTTTTACAGAATATATATAATCAACTTGATAAAAATGAAAAAGTTGTAGCTCTGCTATTTGATCTAACAAGGGCATTTGATACAATAGATCCTGGCCTTGTTGTTGTTAAAAAAAAATGAAAGGCTAGGTGTTAAAGGACCATTAAGTAAGTGACTTAATCCTTTCTTGAAGGGAAGACAATTTAAAATAAAAATAGGTGATATTTTTTCACAAACGACTAACTGTGACTTAGGAACCCGTCAATGCAGTGTCCTGGGTCCCCTAATTTTCTTGTTATTTATAAACGACTTACCAGAATACATTTCATGTGGAACCGTTGTTATATTCGCTGATGATACGACCATAGTTATCCCCACCAAAAATGAGAATCTTTTGGAGGAGAAAATTAAGATTATACTGACTGAGTTCTCAAATTGGATGAACCACTTTTTTGAAAAAAAAAAGAAAAACAAATAGTTGTAACTTTGTAAGGCACAATATAGTTATAAACGTCTGCTTTTAATTTAATTATGTTAAAATTGCGCGCAGAATAGATAATTAGAGTATATTATTATATAATATACACTTTTTTAATTTAAGTTCTTAACTAACTAATGTTAAAAGTGTATCAAGAAATATGTTCATGTTATTCAGCTAAAAAATTCTTAAACACACATTTGACATTTCATGATTAATTGGCCATTTCCTCGTATTCAAGAAGCAATGTTGCCAAATTTAATTTCATTTTATCAGCGAAGAATTCATCACTCTTTATTAGGGTGGTTAATAATATTTTGTTGCATAGTGAAACGGTGTCATTAGGACCACAAGGTGAAACAGTAAAGGATTAGCACCAGGTTAGGCGCAGAAGACATCATCACTAAAGCCAAAACATAAAAATACGTACAGTACAAAAGCTGCCAGCGGAGCTGGCAGCCGTTGATACAGCTGGTATATCGGTACCAGGTTAGGCGCCGAAGGCATCATCATTAAAGCCATATTATGGTAGATATCACAAAACACTTGTCGGACTTAAATACGAAATTGCAAGGACCACGTCAAGTTATTACAGATATGCATGATCATGTGAAAGCTTTCAAGTGTAAGATGATGTTGTGGGAAAAACAGTTAGCAGAGGATAATCTGTCACATCAGGAAAGCACAAGTGTCCCAATATTATACAAAATATATTCAGAGAAAATTAGAAGCCTTCTGGCAGAATTTGAGAAGCGTTTTCAGGATTTTAAGACCCAAGAAAACAATTTTTCTCTATTTACTGGTCTTTTTACTATCCTGTCATTGCTTGGAAGTACCTATAAGTGTGAACAACTATTTTCTTTGATGAAAGGAAACAAATCTCCCGCAAGATCGCGATTGACGGACGCACACTTGGACGCAGTTTTAAAAGTTATTTCCGCCGATAAAGTCGCGCCACAAATAGACAAAAGAACTTAATGTTTGTAGTTTTTTTGTAATGTCCTTTTTATTGGAAATTTAATAAACAGGCTTGACCTATAATAGTACTTTTTCTCAAGATTTTTAGTAGTTTGTCTTCTTTAAGATAAGGTTTTGGGGCCCACCTAGTCGAAGGTCTTCATGCTTTTGGCCCACCAGTGACTTTGAGTTTGACATGGCTGTTCTAATTTCTAATACCGTAGGAAGGAGTTTTTGCACTGCAATGTTTTGAAAATTGTAGGAAATCTTGCCAATTTTAATTTTTTTAATTTATACTAGGAGACATAGGCTTTCGTTTAAAATTTGAAAAAATCGGAAACTCCGAAATACTTACCCTCAACCAGACCCCTTGATTTAAGATTTTGATATATATATATATATATATATATATATATATATATATATATATATATATATATAATTTCGCATAGCTTCTTTCACAGTTATCCGACAATAAATAGAGAACATTTTTGTATGGGAAAACAAAATCATGAATATGTTAAAAAAAATATTCCTTATTTAGGTTGCAGACTATTTAACTTACTGCCAGAAAATATAAAAAGGATTGAAACCATAGCACCCTTTAAAAATCAAATAAAAACGCTACTACTAAATGATACTTCTTATTCTGTAAATGAAACTTATTTGCTGGGCAGAGGGTGAATGCTGTTATATTTTTTTACATTTTAACCTAATTAAAGTATGTTTTGCATGTATTTTGTTTGTTATAAACATGTATGTTCTTTATTCTGTACTATTTCTATTTACTGTGTAATTTTCAATCGTTTAAATTGCAAAAAAGATAGTGTGTTTAATATAGTCAAAAGCAGTGTTATCGTGCGGGCCATACGATTTATCAATGACAAACTTTTTGTGTTTGTTTTTCTTTTATTACGTGTAATCATATCCTCCGCATAAAATCCGGAAGATGAATGAGATAGACCTATGATATTTTCATATGAATAAAGAGGATAAACATATAAATACCAGTGGTTGCAAAAATCTTTGAGCGATGTCACTTCAAAGTCAGATTGACAAGTCAGGGACAAAATGAGTAATAATAAACAATTTTCGAGTTTTTTGCATCCACAAGCGAAAAAAATAGGATTAAATCTAATAAAATATTATGAAAATGAAAATTCACCGGCCAATATCCAAGAGACAGTAGTAAAAGCTCTGGGAATCGGTATAAGGACTGTGCAGAAAATTGTGCATGAAAAAAAAACATAATTTACTACCAAAGAAGATTAAGAAATGTACACCAAAAAAGCCAAAGACAGAAGACTTAAGTGACAATGTAAAAATGGATGATCGTAATGCAATTTACGATTTATACACATCAAAAACTAATATAACCCTTCAAGTTTTAAAAGAAGCTTTAAAAAATCGAGGCATATTGGAAATTGGACGAAAATCGTTGTCAAAATTAATAAAAATGTTGGGTTTTCGATATAAAAAGGACTGTAATCGAAGATTTTTATGCGAGTTGCTACATATAGCAAGTCAGCGTATCCAGTTGTTAAAGAAATGCACGGAAAATGTTAATTCAAAATTTAGAAAAGTGGTATTTTTAGAGGAGACTTGGATATTTTCTAATGGAAGTGGTTCGAAATCTTGGCAGGACGAGACTGTAAAAAGTGTCAAGAGAAAAAAGGGATGTTGGACGGGAAAACGGTTCATCATTTTGCATGCAGGTTCTTCAACAGGATTTCTCCCAGGTGCAAGTTTACTGTTTTCTTCAACATCCAAAAGTATGGACTACCATGATAATACGAACTGTGAACTGTTTGAAAAGTTGTTAAGAGAACAACTGATTCCAAATTTAGGTGCTCCATCTTTAATCATTCTGGACAATGCATGTTATCATTCAAGAATCTTAAATAAACAACCTACTTCATCCTGGAAGAAAAGTGATATTTATGACTGGTTAATAAAACAAAGACAAAATCCTTTACCCAATATGCTGAAACTAGAACTTCTTTTAAAGGCAAAATCTATTAAAAAACCAACAATATATGCCGTAGATGAAATACTACGGGAAAATGGACATGAGGTTTTACGACTGCCGCCATACCATTGCCAGCTTAACGCAATAGAATTAATATAGGCTGGGGCAAAATTTACATCAGATGAAGTGCAAATTGTTTGGCAAGATTCATTAAATTATATTACGTCGCAGTACTGGAACAAATCTGTGGAAGATACGGAGAAATTAATATGGGATTGGTGGAATCGAGAACGAGTTCTAGATGTCGAAATAGCACCAATGATCATTGCGCAATTTGAGGACGACTCAGAACATGAGGACTTTTTAAGTGATAATGATATTTTTAAGTCTATAATATTAAAAAGTTTCTGAAGGATTATATTAGTCTTTGACGTGTATAAATCATAAATTGCATTATGAATATCCATTTTTGCATTGTAACTTAAGTCTTCTGCCTTTGGATTTTTGGATATATATATATATATATATATATATATATATATATATATATATATATACATATATGTATATATATATATGTATATATATATATATATAGACGTATATATATATATATATATATATATATATATATATATATATATATATATATATATATATATATATATATATATATATAGACGTATATATATATATATATATATATATATATATATATATATATATATATATATATATAATATAATATATATGAATATATATATAGCGTGTATTTTTCGCATGCATGGCCTTTAATTTTAGACTGAAATTTGTTTTTTAGTTATGCCGCGAACAGACAGACTGACGGACAGAAATACCTTCAGACAGACGGAATTGAGAAAAGATGTTTTTCGGCATCTAGGGACCTTTAAACGTAAAGATCTGAAAAAATCTCACGAGGGAAGTAATAACTAATTATCTTGTGTTTTTAACAAAAGTATATAATATTTTCGCAAAATAAAATTTTTTTCTTATCACAATACAACAAAAAAGTTTTCTTTGCACAGTGGTGGCCCGCATTTAAATAAATGACACTGTATAAGTGGTTAGATTTTTAGGTCAAGCGGGGCTCATAATTTTTGGTGATTGATAAAAAAGTCTCACTTTCATTAAGTGGTTGTATAAACAGAGCATATCCTGATTGTTCCACTGATTCGAACCGCCTTCCGACTTTATTAAGGCGCTTTCTGAATTTTTGTTTTTGCCAACCAAATACAAATTTAGCGAATTTTCTTATTTAGTCCCTTGGCATTTAATACAAAATAATATTAAGTGGCTATCTTAATAATATTGCTTAATTTAATAAAAAAAATATTTTCTTTCTCCCTGTTTATTTGTAAATAGCCCATCGAGATTTAATAGCTCGATAAAAGAATGACACAAAATTTTGGTATTAACTGTGTTTTCTGATTTGATTCATAATGTTGGTGACCTTTGGACCCGCACGATAAGACCGCATTCGACTTATAGTAAAATTTTTCTACTTTTAATTGTTACTTAAGTTGGGATCATACTTTTTGTAGCTGAAAAGATGAATAAATTGTCTATTGTCTGTTTATAAAACACATAGTACCGTGGCTTATTGTTAAAGTGATCTTACTTACTGTTCGGATCCCAGATTTTTCATGTCTTGTGGTACCATTGTTTCCACGAAAAGTTCAATCTCGTTGGGCATTAAAACACTCTCCATCTCAGCTTATTTCTCGTTTACTATTTCGACAGTTTTGTTCTTTCGCTTTTCCTTCAAAGAGGTTGAAGCTTTTTGACAATCGTTACTGTGTTTCATTGAAGTAACATTGCGGTTTCCATAGAAACGGATTATAAACGTGATTGAGGACAATATGTTGAAAAGGGTGGTTAGGGTTTTTTAAACCAGGTACATAATTATTTGTATAATAATGGGGACTTTATTTCTGAACTAAAAACTCTTGAAAGCGTGTTTAATGATTGTTATCCCTGTATACAGCGTATGCGTGGATTTGGGTAACATGTGGAAAACTTTTTCCAATTTCTGCCACACTCGATTTGTGGGTATAATCTATATCTATACTAATATATAAAAGACCAAGTTGATTGACTCACTCATCACGCGCCAGCTCAAACCGCTTGAGGTAAAAGGCTGAATTTTGGCATACAGGTTGATTTTAGGGTGTAGAGGTTCTATAAGAAGGGATTTTTCAAAACTCAAATTCCACCCCTTAATATTATATTTTTTACTTAAAAAACAATTAGTTATTCGGAAAAACACTTGAACACGTGCTTTTTATTTTATTTTGTTACATATTTTAAGGTTTTTTATACATTCATACAGGGTTTTTGAAAAAAATTGGGTCATTGATTAATTTTTGCGATCTTTCTCAAACAGTTTGCCGTAGAAAGCTGAGCTTGTGCAACCAGCTTGATTTTTGAGTGCAGAGTTTCGATAAGAAGGGATTCTTTGAAACTCAGTTTTCAAGGGGGTAAAACTACCCCTTAAATGTCTATAGTGGACTCGAAAGTTGTCAAAATAAAACCGCTTCTTGATTTAAAGAACGAGCTTTATTAACTTAAAAAAATAGCACAGCAGATGAAATAAATCTGGTTTTATTGGAAACAATTACTGCTCCACAATTAACATACTACTCAATAGATGTGGTTATACACCAAGAAAATGTGGTTAATTATTCTGAAGAGTTCCTACACTCTCTAAAACCTTCAGGAATCCCTCCTCATGAGTTAACTTTAAATGTGGGGGTACCAGTGATGCTGATTAGAAATTTAAAACCACCAAAATTGTGTAATGGAACTCGGCTACAGGTTAAAACATTACAAAACAATGTAATAGAGTCTACTATTATTTCTGGCCCTGGTCTGGGTGAAACAGTTTTTATACCACGTATCCCTTAATTCAGTCAGACTATCCTTTTCATTTTAAACGTGTACAGTTTCTTCTCTTTGTCGCATGCTCTAGAGCCGCGATATTCAAACTCTGTTCCGCGAAACCTTGGGGTGCCTCTCTATCGTTTTAGGGATTCCGTGAAAAAGTAATGCACAATAATATATTAAAAAAAAAACTGAACAGAAAAAACGAGCCAGTGGCGTAAATTTCTACTTACCTCCCACTCCTTATCAGGTGGTTATGTAACAGTTCATTTCAGTTTAATTACACCGTGTTGGATTAATAATTAATAATTATTATTGTGCAATTCTTTTTGTATTCTGCTAATAAAAGTAGCTGTTTCTAGTGTTATAGGTTAGCTAAGAAAGGTAAGTAAGTCCATATCCCATAACGCTTTGTCTTTCTTAACAATTTCATTTTAAAATAAGTGACCTAATATGTTTATAAAGTAGCTGCGAATAAACTGCTTCAAAATAATTAATTTTCTGTTCAATACCGGGTGTCAAAAAATATCTAATATTGCAATTAATATTTGAAAAACTATAGAACTCATATTCTTCCAAAATTAACACATCAATGTAGTTATAGTAGGGGAGCCAGCACTGATTCCAGTGAATAAGATTTATCAAAATTATCAACTTATGCAGTTCGACTTTGGGTTGTTCGGGTATGCCAAAAGTGACCCTTTGTCTCCGTTGTACAGGGGGCGTCATTGTGAAGTACTATACAGGGCGTTTCCTAATTGCGTCTAATGTTAAAGGGGGGCGATTCTTGGACTTTTTTAAGAAAAAAGTTTAATATGAACCTAAAAGTCTTAACTTTTAGGTTCATTCAAAAAACATTTTTTTAAAATCCTAATTCTGATGCTATTATAGATAAATAACTGTGTGAAATTTGATACACGTCTTTTATGTATAAAAGGGCATTTTTTATTAACAATCAATTTTTAAAATTTCTACTAGTGACATGCATATGTAATCAACCTGGGTAAATCCGTATACTCCTTAATGCATAGAAGACATGTATCAAATTTCACGTAGTTATCTACAACAGTATCAGAATTGGGATGAAAAAAAATGTTTTCTTTTTAAACTTTACCATGCTGTATCTCAAAAGTTAAGACTTTTAGGACATAAAAACACCCCCTTTTACATCAGCACGCAATTAGGAAATGCTCTGTACAGTACTTCACAATGACGGCCCCTGTATAAAGTAATATGACAAACGGAGACAGACGGCCACTTTTGGCATACCCGAGTAGCCCATAGTCGAACAGCATAAATTAAAATTTTGATAAATCTCGTTCACTGGATCTGATGTTGGCTGCCCTTGCAAAATCTGGACTTGTAAATCGTGTATCACTATACCGGGTGGTCCAATAATAGTGGACGTAGGAAGTAATCCGGGAACCGTTAATGACAGAACTCAACAAAAAATATATTTATAGGTAAATCGATCAAGAAAAATCAAAATTAAATCATTTTAAAATTCGAAAGTTCGCCGTTTTTGCAACACAAAAGAGATATAGAAGTACGGTACACTAAAGAAAACAGACAAATATAGATAAAGGTTCATTAAGCATAGTCACATTTTTTAATTATCTGGAAGTGCGTATAGTCAAAAAGGAGTGCCATATTATTTAAAGAACGACGGGACACCACTAGTTTAAAGAGATTTCTTGGCCGACCTTCCTAAACCGATTAACTCCGCCCGGTTTTCTTTCGTGTCCCGCACTTTATATATAACTCTTTCTTTGTCAGTAAACTGATTTTGGCAGTTTGATATAGAACCCAAGATATGTTGTCTATGCTGATCGTATAGAAAATATACAAAATCGATTTCTCAAATTTATATTATTTAAGGCTAATTACAGATACCCAACAGGCGATTATGCACTGATTCGAAAACATTTCCTTATACCGTTTTTATCTGCTAGAAGAACTGTTTCAGACATATTATTTCTGTATAAAGTAATCAATAATCTCATCAGTAACCAACATCTTTTGTCCAGTCGCGGCTCGTGGTGTCTAAAACTGGTGAGGCGAGGAAAGGTTTGTTACTTATAATAGGTAGATGGCGCCGCAGGCAGCGCTGCAGGCGAAAAATTTTTGGGCTACCACGCCCAAATTGACTCATTTTTATGATTTGTTTTTGTCTTTTACATACCAATACCAAGATATATGCCCAATTTTTCATTAAGTAATTTTTAAAATAAAAATTATTACATAGATATAAAAATAAAATAATAATCTTTAAGATATTCACTCAATTTTCATGTAGTTCGTTTTATCCTCAGATATATGTACATATATACTCTTCTCAAAGATATATAATATACACATTTTTCATCATTGGATTTTTTTATAAAAAATATTTAAAATACTAATATAGTCAAGAATATATACAAAATAGTCAGAATCGAGTTTAAAGTGTAATTAACCTGTAATAATCTAATATGGTGTGGACAGTAATTTTTTTATAAAAAACCAAAACTGTTTAGGCAAATAGGTATCAGTGGCGGCTCGTGAGTATATTGAAGGGTGAGGCTACATGAGGTTAATTTTGTTTAAATGTGAATAAATTTCCACGTCACCCATGAGGTATTATTCTGCGACGCGTTGACCTTTTTTTTTAATGGAGGTCATCGCCAATAGCCCTACTAAACCATTAAAAACTAAAAAAATAAACTCTAAAAAAAGTAAATAAAAAGTAAACAAAACAAGTAAAATATGTACACCTATCACTAAAATATAGCGGTGATTGCGATAATAAAATCATAATAGAGTTTATTAAAACTTAAAATAAATAGTTGTATGAAATAAGATAAAAAAACTACTTTTTGTACATTAAATCTATACGTCTGTCTTTTAAGGTTGCAAATTTATCTATAATTTGGTCAGTTTAGCATCATTACTAAACCCGAAAGCCGTTCTTGTGTCATTGTGTTTCTTAGGTAGGTTTTGATCCGTTTAAGACATGAAAAATTTCGTTCGGCCGATACACTTGTTGCGGGAATAGTTAAAACTAAATTAAAAAGCTTATATGCTTCCGCAAAAATTGCTTTAAATTCTTTAAATAACAAAGCTAGACTTTTTTCGACATCTAAATTTGAAAATTGTTCATCCCTATACAATACAGAAAGCTTATTCTTTAATCTATCTCTGTCAAAAATGTTTGGATAATTTTTTAATAAATTATTTAATAAGTCGTCTGGAAAGCATTTAACATATTCCGAATATTTTGTGCAATCGACTAAAGCAAAGAAATTTAAATTATTTAAATTTTCAAACCGCGTCCCTAATTGAAGAATTATACAATCTATTATTTCGAAATATAATATTTTATATTTAGTAAAAATATCAAAGTCTCTAGAACATTGCCCTCGACGTGTGTTAGTCGGCAGAATAGTGGCTTTTTTAGCAATATTGAAAAGTTCTTTGAAATGGTCCTCGTTTCTAAATTCAATAATTCGTTGCTTGGCAAGGTTTATTTGCGAAATGCAGTAATTTATATCTAAATGCTTTAACTGTAATATTTGAAACAGTACATCAGTGCAACTAAAAATTTGTTTATAAATATGCGTTAAAAGGCAAAATTCGAAATCATTAAAATGCTTTAGAAATCCTTTTGCACCATTAATAGATTCTGTTCCAGAACTTAAGTCATTAATAATAGTTTCAAATACTATAATTAAATTGTCCCATTCATTAGCCACTAAGTTTAAAATTTTAGACCGTGTATACCATCGCGTTTCTACAGCTCGCGGAATTCTTTTACCTACTATCTGATTAAGCACAAAAGACCGTTTTGGTGATTGGTGGAAATAATTTGGTATTCCTAATAAAGTGGCAAAAAATATACGACTTTGGGTAATCAGTTTTGTTCCCTGTTGTAAAACTAGATTTAATCTGTGGGCGCAACAATGAGTAAACATAGCTAAAGGAGCAATAGATCTAACTTTTGTTTGAAGCCCATTTATTTCACCTGCCATAACACTAGCCCCATCGTAACACTGCGCGACCAATTTATTTTTAAAGTCATAAGGCTCTAAGCTGTTTTGTATTAAATGAAAAAGGCTCTCTGCTGTTCTATTATCGCTAACGTCAAAAAATCCTAAAAATCTTTCTTTTAAAGATCCGTTGGTCATATACCTAACTGTTATCGAACACTGTGATTTGTCTGTTATATCAGTACTATCATCCGCAATTACGCCAAAAAAACAACAATCGGTGTCACTGATTTCTTTTTTTATATATTCTTGAATATAGTCATGTATGCAACCAATTAGTTCATTTTGTATAGTCTTAGATTGTCCCGTAAAAATATTACTAAATTTAGCACAATGTTCAGTAAGTTCGGCATTTCTTTTTATTAAGCATGCAAATATTTCCTTAAAATTGCCACGGTTAAAAGAATCTGTTGTTTCATTATGACCTCGAAATGCCAAGTCCTGTTTACCCAAAGTAATAGTAACATCAATTAAATAATTTAATAATAAACGGTTTTTTCGAACATTTTCATTATAAACAATTTTATTAAGACTTGCATTTTCTTGTAGTGCATCCGCAATAGTCGCCCTATTTTGCTCCAGTCTTGTAAGTGCTACCGAATTTTTAATATGCTCTCTTGAACTTTCATGCGATTTTACTGCTCGTGAAAAATTTTTTAAATCCGAATATCCGCCCCCTGAACTCCAATTATTTTTGACGCAACCTAATAAAATACAAGGCCAACAATATAAGCTTTCTTTATAAATACTTCCGCGTAGCCACCTATAAGTTTCGTACCAAGAAATTTGAAAAGTTCTTGAATATTTTTTACCTTGCCTCTTATCGTTAAATATTGCTAAAATTTTCGGCGTCGGACGGCTACCTAATATCTGTTTCTTTTCAGTTTCGCTTCTTCTTAAAAAAGGCGTTTCAATTAATGAAGCAATAATGTCGTGAATAAGATTCATTTCAAAAGCAAAAAGCAAATACAAAAAATGGAACGGTCCAACTTACCAAATCAAAACAAAACAAAAACTTACTCACGCGTATTTATTCACCTTAAAAGACAGAATGCCCTCAATCAGCGATTATCGCAATCTATTTCCTATTTCTTTCTCAGCCGCACGCACCACGTAAAAAGAAGCCGTTGGAATATTTCGCTAGTCATGTGATTTAAATACCCAATAAAACATATCCAAGCTACAGATTTATAGCCTCAAGAATGCAATAGAAAACGCGTGCATCGGCAATCGCCATCCCGCTCTGTCGTAATCATGTGACTCGTCATCGGCACCGGCCGTTGATAAATAGGTCAGAAGTCGAAACTTTCCAAGCTAAAATTATTTCGCCTCATTCGAGAGCACTTTCTTTAGGAATGGGTTTGCACGGATTGCACGGTCGGTTTTTTGATGTGGTCAGAATTTATTTTCTAAAATATTTATTATGGGATTATATTTTGTTTTTTTTTTAATGTTATTATGTTGTAAAACTGTTAAAAAGTATATTTCTAATTGGTAATAGATAAAAAGTTATATAAAAAAATTCTCTTTTCCTTTATTTTGGGGGTGAGGCGCGGCTTCAGAGGCCTACCCTGACGAGCCGCCACTGATAGGTATGTGGATGGTGCAGTTAAGTCACTTTTTGTAAATTAAATTAATGCGCATGTCTTTTAAAGAAGCAAATTTCTCAATGATTTTATCATAAAAGTCACCATTACATTCAGAAAGTTTAACTAATAACTCTTTTTCTATTGCCATGATCCACAGGGCTGAGAGCCTATCTTGAGATATACTATTTCGTAGGTAGGTCTTTATTTGCTTTAAGCACGAAAAATCTCTTTCGGCCTGTACACTTGTTAAGGGGATTGTCAAAATTAATGTGGCAAGTCGATATACTTCACAAAATACTGAAATTAATTCTAAACTATTAATTTGTTTAAGGAGTTCTTGAATATTGACTTTATAAAATTGTTCATCTCGGTAAATTATGCTTAGCTCATTTGTGAGGCGGTCTTTGTCAAACATTTTTGGATACGTTTTTTCTACCGAATTTAATAGACTAATAGGGAATTCTGTGGCAAAGTCTTTGTATTTTGATGTATTAAGAAGTTTCACAAATTCCAATTTGTGTAAATCTTCAAACCTGATGTTAATTTGAAAAATTATACAGTCTAAAATTTCATAAAACAGATTTTTATATTTTTCCATTAAATCTGATTCGCTCATGCTACGGGTTTGTCTACTACATGGCAATCCGGTAAGTGATTTTGCTTTTTCAAAAATGGATTTAAGGAAATTTTCAGCGCGCAGCTCATTTAATCGTTTGACGGCAATGTTTAATTGTGAAATGCAGAAATCAATTTCTAGGTTACTTAACTGAAAAACTTGAAACAGGATATCAACAAAAAAAAATTTCTTTAAATGTAAAAGTTAAAAAAGCAAATTCAAAATCGGAAAGGTCTTTTAGATACTCCTTGGCCATGTGTATAGTATCTGAGTCTAATTCTGGATTTTCAATCATGTCCTGAAAAACTAAGGTTAGTCCTTCCCAATTACTTGCAACAAAAATTAGAATCAGTCTTCCGGTTCGTCTCGTCGAATGCAGACCTCTGTGTTGTTAACATAAGTGGTGCCACGTGTTCGGTTTTGCTGCTTTATTTCGGGGGGAAACGGGAGACTCAACCGCTCAGTGTGGAAACTAACGACCCCGCTAGAAAGGGAGCATACGCTGTGAACGTGTGAGGCCTAGTTGTTCTTGCATTCTATCCCGTTCGTCTGCCGCAGTTCTACATAGAATATTAGCGTAACGGCCGCTACGTGGCGGGAGTGGGAGGGGTAAGGGGATAGCTTGAAAGAAAGGGTCATCTCGTGATACAGTAGTACTCTCAAGGGGCACCTAGTGGAAACCAAGATGCATTTCAGAAATTAAAAGAGGAAAAATTAAGAAGTATTGGAAAGATTCAGGAAATCCGGGAGTTTAGAGCTCGCCATACGGAGATCCTACCGATAACGTCTCCAAACTGGAATTAGGTGCAGGGTCGACTTCGAGGGTCGCCGATTTAACGACTCTGAGCCCCGGACGGAGAACAATCTGGCAATTGCCTTGCAGCAAAGCCAAAGTCCTGTTATGTAACAGGAAAAACTAATAACCTAATAAAAATTAGAATTTTTGATCGAGAATACCACCTTGTATCACTTGCTTGCGGAACTCGTTTTTTTATTATTTTGTCCAATATAGTTGTGCGTTTGTACGATTTATGGAAAAAAGCAGGCAAACTTTTCAAAGTTGCGAAAAAGATTCTGCTTTCCTTAATATAATTTGAACCCTGTTGTAAAAATAAATTGAGACGATGAGCAGCCCAATGAGTGTACATTGCTTGTGGGGCATCTGATCTTATTCGTGTTTGTAGACCACTCAATTCTCCGGCCATAACCGCAGCTCCAACATAACATTGTGCTACTAATTTCCGTTTAAAATTTAAAGGTTCTAAGATTCTTACAATTAGGTTATAGAGTGCATTAGCTCTAGAATCCTCACTTATATCAAAAAAGCCTAAAAAACGTTCTTTTATTTCGGCTAATTTATTTACATACCTAACAGTTACACAACATTGAGCTTTTGCAACTATATCCGTCGTATCATCTACAATTAATGAGAAAAATGTAGCCTCCGATATTTCTTGTTTAATAGAGTCTGTCATATGTTCGTCAATACAAAATATTAATTCATTTTGAATAGTTTTAGATTGTCCCGTAAATACACTTTTCTCTTCTAAATGCTTTACAAGTTCGGTGTTACGTTTAATTAAACAATTAAAAACTTCCTTAAAATTCCCTCTGTTAAAAGAAGATTAGGATTCGTCATGCCCCCTAAAAGCCAGTTCTTGTTTTCCCAGTAATATAGTCGTATCTATAAGGTATGTCAAAAGGAAGCGGTTTTTCTTAACATCTTCATTGTACAATAATTTAGATAAACGAGCATTTTCGATTACTGCATCTTTAATTGTATGTTATATTTTGAGACAAACGTACAAAACCTAAGGTATTTCGAATATGGTCTTTAGACCTTTCATTCATTTTAACAGCTGCGCAGCACAAATCCAAGTGTGTGTTGATACCATGACGTTTGAAATGATCGTTTATATTGTCGACCGTCTTTTTTATCACTACTTAAGGTACTTATTCTTCGGCATGGGTCTATCTCCGCAAAGAATTTCTTTTTTCTCATCCTCGGGACGCCTGGAAAATGCCGTTGTCAATAGTGACATAACGATATCGTGGACTGGATTCATAGCTCACACGTTTCGTTTATTTTAAATTTTAATCACTAATTCATATAGACTGCTTTATCAGTCTATCTACTCAATAATTAAACTAACGCAGCGTCAAAAATACTTTAGATAGAGTAACACTCGACACAGACTAAACGCGCGACATTCACGAAATAATATTATAAAACAAACACCAAATTTTTGCCGAATAATCTCAATATCCACCCACTTCCCGCTCAATCTCAAACCGTTACCGGTAACAGTCAAATACGAAGACCCCACACGCCCACGCAAATATCAACAAAAACAAAAACGGCTTGCATTTGGCAGCCGGATGCGCGATTGTCATTTACCGATAAATAATAATTATTTCCATTTATATTCAATCTGTGCTAACATTAAATGGCAACGTCTCAATCATTAAGCGAAGTTTTCATCGCCTCAAATGCAATAAAGAGATGGAATGAATCTACATATGCAACACGACCCTTTTCCCTCTTCCTCAGACTTATTAAAAATCCAAATACCATTCAAGTGTCCAAGGCGCAATTCGCATCGCCGCGTATTGGTAAAGTCGAATAAAAAAGAAATGATATTGCAGTTATTAGAAAGAATTATTATTATATTAAAGAATTAATTTTGAAAATAAAAATGTATATTTATATGAAAGCGAGTGAGGCGGCGCCTCAGTTGCCCCATCTGACGAGCCGCCGCTGCTTTTGTCAATGACAGGTATAAATGTTCCACAGGTTAACCTTAGAGAAATGCAATTATTTCACGTTCGTTTTAGAAGGACAAACTGTTCGCAGAACTCCCCGTTATGTAGGATAGCGAATGCTTACCATAACATAGACTTTTCCTCCATGCCATAGCAAAAGAATATTGCGAAAAAATATTCAGTAATCTAGCTTATTTATATATATTTATTATATAATTTAGTTTTTAGATTTTTACCCTTTTTTATAAATTTCTATTATGTATGATTTTGTTAGTTTTTTAAGTATATTAACTCCTTTTTTTTATGTTTAACTAAGGCATCAAATTATGTAAATTTATGGATACTCTTTTGGGTTCACACCTGTTTGTATCTCTGTTATACACCAATAAATATATAAACAAAATAAACTTTTCTGCAAAACTTTAAGTCGAGTGAATAAAGATTTTTTTTACGTTGATTTCTTAAACATTCTATTTGGCCGCCATTTTAAGCTATTGGAGCTGTACTTTCGAAGATTAAATTATGTAAAAATTCAAAATATTTTTAGAGTTTCAAGGGGGTCCGAACTTCATGGACACCCCCTCCCTGGCTACGTGCCACCACTGGAATATAGGACACAACTAAGAACAAAATATGTATTTTTGTAGACAAATTTAATATACAACTTAAAAATATATAAATATATAATACAAAAACTCAATGCTTCCAAAAAATAACTAGGTCTAAGACACATGTCAGGCTAATGCTTTTTAAATAAACAATACCTAAATATACAAATTCAGTTTAATATTAGTAAAATTACACAGGAAAAAAGGATTGAAAACAGGAATTAGTAGAAAATCAGTTTTTGACAGTCTGGATGTTCAAAGTTTTATTTCTTTGTTGTCGTTCCTTGGTTAACATTTTCTTTATGTTAAACATATTTAACTTTGGTTAATTAAAAAAATTCCATATTTTAATGAAAACAAAAAAAGTTCCTAAACTAGGCTAACCAAAAAAGCAAACACAATTTTTATACATGCAAAACACCATGTTTTAAGACGAAAGAAAAATTGTGTTGCCTCCTTCACATCTGCTCTAGATTAACAAAAAAACAATCTGACAATACACTATTACACATCCAAATAGTCATTAATACCTTTACTTGTATCTTTATTGTGTAAAAATAACCAGGATATAAGAACCAGACATCAAATTGTCAAAAATGCCAATATCCAACAAGTTAATGGAAAATAATGATAAAAATGCATAATTTTATTACTCGTTTGTACGCCACTGGTTGAACACCTTCTTACTATACCGAGTTTGAATTCAATCTAATAACCTGAATATACAGGAAAAAAACAAATCAAAAACATTTTCTTCAACACCCTCTATCTTGAAAATAAAACTGTTTTAGACCTCCGTTTACGTCATATTTCCCTCCCATTTAGCCAAGGACCATGTCTTTTGGAACACCCTGTAGAATTCGGGTTAATTTTAAGATGTTTAGATTCATTTTATGGCATATAAAGTAATACTATGACGGAGAACAGAGGCAAGATATTACATCAAAGAAATAAAAATATATTGTATGTCCTTAATCCACTATCTTAACTTTTATATAAATTTCTGAGATTTTTTGTGGCTTTATTTTGGTCTTCCTCTCCCTCTGCCACCGCCGCCTCCAGTTTTTCCTCTCTTATTTGGGGTATTTTTCTTTTTATCTTCGACCTTCCTCTTGGCGGGAGTGGAACCTAACACTGTAAAAAATCCGTCCAATCGAGCCTGCGTGCTGGTACCACGGGCCTTTTGCAACTTCTTTATACCATTACGCACTCTTTCCTCATTAAATTGTCTATGCCCACAGAGGAACTTTACCATTCCTTCTTCGTCTGGTTCGGACCATTTCAACTGAAAATGTAAATTATGCAGTATGATTTTTTTTTTTAATACAAAAAGTAATAAATTATTTATAGCTGTATTTCCACAAACAGAAATATTTTCTGTTTTTTTATGCAAATTATTACTCATTTATTTTCAACTCGTATTGTAACATTGGCAACGTTGCGCGTAAGTTTATCCGCCCCAATACGCAATATCAATTCATAAAAACTCCGTGGAGTAGTTTATAGAATTTTACGTCGTGCGTTGTTTTTTTAAAGCAGGAATTTGTACTTTTTGTATTTTTCTGGTGAGATAACTCTTTCAAAAATAACTAACAAAGATAACTATTTCAAAATGGTTCAACAGTGTCAAGTTTGTGGAAAACTAGATACTTTTAAGCCGGAATTGTCCTTTCACAGGTAGGTTAGGTTAAGGTTAGAACGTCACCCTTTTAGTGGTGTAACACTTAGCATCTTTGAAATTAAATTAAATGAAATGCAAATGATGAGAAATTATTATTCTTCAAAGGTCCTTTGTTGTGCAATTATAATACCTATGTTAGTAGATAACAGTGGCGGCTCTTCCATAAGGACTAGCGCAAAAAAATAAACAACTAAAAAGTGCTTACGAACTTAATTTTCAGAAAATAACCGAATTCAAAGTAAGTGGTCGCAATTTGTCAGAACTTAGTATACGCCAAACTAGTAAAAACCAAAATAAAGAGGTTCATCGAAACTTTCGCAAAAGTATGTACGATAAAGATAAAGATAGTTTATTTATGTGAAAATTACAACTAATTTACATACGTCACATAGAGAGAACATATCCATAATAGCTGATGACTTATTGACTAACAAAGTATTGTAATAGAATAAAATATTGTAATAAAATAAAATACACTCACATAGGTTACAAACAAAAATCTGAGTCATTAAAATTGCTATTTAAAAAATCCTGTACACTATAAAATACGTGGCTACATAAAAAAGTTTTTAAAATATTTTTAAAGGTTTTAAAAGACAAATTTCTAATTTGTAACGGGACTTTATTAAAAAGCTTTACAGAAATAAACTCTGGTCTGTTCTGACACTTTCTAAGTCTACAGAAAGTCTCCACAAGATCCTCCCTACCACGAGTCTGGTAGTTATGCCTGTCACTATGTACAGCAAATGAGTATTGATGTTTTTTAACATAAAGTACATTTTCCAAAATGAAAACCGCTGGAAATGTCAATATTCCGAGATCCCGAAAAGCCTCCCTGCAATCGTCGCGGAAACCAAGACCTGCCATGATTCTGATGGCCCTTCTCTGCAGACCAAACACTCTGCCAGCGGAGGATGCCCCACCCCACACCATTACACCATAGGACATTACAGAATGGAACAGAGCATAGTAAGCAGTAAACAGAGTGCCCTGAGATACGCAACCTGCTAGGTTTCCTACCACCGAGCCTCCCGGACACACTCTGAACTTGGATATCCCATTTAAGTTTTGGATCCAAATTTATACCCAAAAATCTTACCTAGTCTTGATTGATCCTTCCATTAAGGTCCCTAAGAGTGAAAATCATAGGCTGGGTCTTGCCGGTGTTCAGCAAAAGACGATTAGACACAAACCATGACTCCGCTCGTAACTGTGCTCTACCTGCCTCCGACTCAACATCCTGCAAAGAGCCACCTCGGAGAGTATGCGTAGTATCATCTGCAAAAAGAGTGTATTTTGCGTGTGGTTCGTGCATAGGTAGATCATTGATATAGATCAGAAACAGAATTGGCCCTAAGACTAAACCCTGTGGTACACCGACATCAATCACCCTTTCCATTGATGACACCCCACTCACCCGTACGATCTGGCGACGGTCGTGCAGATAAGATTTCAGAAAAGCGACACTGTTTTGGGTGAAATTGTAGCAGGCAAGTTTGCCAAGCAAACTATCGTGGGAAACGCAATCGAAGGCTTTACTGAGGTCATAGAAGCTTGACAGGGCATACTCAGAGTCCTCAAAGGAATCCATGATACTCGAGAGTAGGTCCAAGATACCCAGTATAGTGTTTCTATCCTGTCTGAAACCAAATTGACTATCTGAGAAGATGTTGTTTGTCTCAAAATACCTCACAATTCTCAGTGACCTATACTTTTCAATAATTTTAGATATGATGGGTAGCAGGGATATAGGGCGGTAATTCGAAACATCATCTCGGTCACCCTTTTTGAAAATGGGTATTACAATTGCTTTTTTAAGAACCGATGGAAAAATATTTTCCTTAAAACATTGATTGATTAGATTAGTTAGAGGATAAATAATTATATTTTTGACAGTTTTAACTAATTTTACTGACAGACCATAAATATCATTACTATTTTGTTTTTTTAGAGAATCTATTATGTCCCTCGTTTCATTATAGTTTACTCCGCTAAACGAGAAGCAAACTTCAGGAATATTAATATTATCTAAATAGGTCATTGGATCAATGTTATTATCCAGTATATTATTCATTATGTTATGGGCAAAGTTTGTGAAGAAGTTGTTAAGAGTTTCAACATCTATGGGGATATTAATAGATTTCTTTTGATGCCCTCTATTGCAATTTATGATACTCCACATGCATTTAGTTGGATTTCTGGCTGACTGAACCATGGCATCATTTGCTGATCTTTTATTACTTGTTTATAGTGTATTTTTAAGTTTTTGTATTCCGCTGTTAGCCAGTGCAGGATGCTGTCAAAACACCTCCCCCAAAAAATGTAACCTATCTCTCAAATTACGCAAGGTGTAATTAAACCACTCCACCCCACCTGAGGCAGTAGATCTGACCCTATATGTTTTTTCTGGGAAAGACTGCAGATATGCCTCCTGCAAGAGTTGCATAAATATCTCAAACATCTGGTCCACTGATTTTCCACTTGCAGCAATGAAGTCCCATTTATTAGATTCGACTGTGTTGTAAAAGTCGTTATATGTTTATCAGCCCCAACAGGTTTGCCACTACCGCAAACACTGAAATGGAGAACCTGAGCAAGGTGGTCCAAAATATCCAGCTCTTGCACCCCAGCCCATACAGAATCTCCCTCAAAATTTACGAAGACATTGTCCAGGCAGGAGTCTCCTCGAGTTGGTTCCTCAATCATTTTTTGAAAACCATGGGTTTTCAGATCACAGAGTTGAATAGAATTTCGTTATTCCAGAAATAGACATTAGATTGAAATCAGTTTTACACATTAATATCCAATGTATTCGTAACAAAATACATGAACTTGAAATATTTCTTATTGATAATCCACACATTAATATAATACTTATCACTGAACACTGGCTTAACACTCGAGAAAAATCATGCTTCCCTATTCTGGGGTTTGAACTTGTCAGCTGCTTTTGCCGTGAGAATGCCAAAAATGGTGGTGCTTGCATCTATGCTAGAGGGATGCTAAATAATGTCGAGGTGGGTGAACTGTAGAAAGAACTTGTGAGGTGGCTGCTTGTTATTCAAAAAGTATCAATCTTCTGTCTGTGGCAATTTACAGACCGCCAAACTCAAATTTAGATATATTTTCCTGCACTCTGCAAACAGTGCTCGAACATGGCAGTAGATTGAAGCACAGACATAACATATTGGTGGGGGGTGACTTTAATGTGGACCTTCTTGGTGATAACAGGGAAAAGAATATGCTTCTTGAACTTTTTAACTCCTTTGGTCTTACCCAAACCATATATTCCCACACTAGGCATCAGGGTGAACGGTTCAGTGGTTTGGATAATATATTTGTTAGCTTTGTCATTTCAGGTCCAGGACTCACCCTGGACTTAGGTATGTCAGACCATCTGGCTCAACTTGTGCAGCTTAACTTTGATCATCCGGATGACTCTGCATGCAGTGATATTGTTTATAGAAGGGTTTACAGTGCAAGCAGTGTAATTGCCTTCAATGCTTCACTTTGTAGTGAACAGTGGAGGGATGTTTATACTGCTGACTCTGCTGTAAAAAAACTAGATTGTTTCCTGACTACCTTCACCTATTATTATAATTTACACTTCTTCCCCAAGCAGGTTAAAAATCAAAACCCTGATGCGCCTGCCTGGGTCACTCCGGAAATTAAAAGATCCAAAGACTTAAAGTTATTTTTCTATGAATATTATAAACAATATCCTACCGAAATTAATAAAAATGTATATACAGAATATAGTAAAATATATCGTAAGCAACTTCTGAAAGCTAAAGAAACATTTTACAGTAGTAAAATACATCAATCTGAAAATAAAAGTAAGTGCATATGGGGTATAATTAACTATGAGACTGGTCATACAAAATCAAAAATATTACCTGACAATGTAAGCCCTGATCAGTTTAACTCTTTTTTTGTTAATGCTGAAAACATTCTACAATCCTTAACAGTGACTCCTGCTGATCCCATTGTGGTATTGAACAGTAAAAATCATAAGCAACAACACTCTGTTTTTATAAGGCCAGTAACCCCAGATGATATTAAGATCATAATACAAAAATTAAAGAACAAAAAAACCGAGGATATCTATTCAGTTAACTCCCTTGTTGTTAGGGCATGCAGTCGGTATATCACTGAACCCCTTGCTGACACAATAAATGCCTGCTTGCTTGAAGGGCATTTCCCAGATGCATTGAAGGTGGCTAGGGTCGTTCTTATATACAAAAAAGGGGATTGCAATGATATGAGTAACTATAGGCAAATATCAATTCTACCCATTTTCTCTAAAATTTTCGAAGTCATTATGTGTGAGAGTGTATTTTCTTTCTTTGATCAACATAGCATTTTTTCAGATGGTCAATATGGTTTCCGTGGGGGCCTGTCTACATCTGATGCAATGTGTAGGCTGTCAGAGTATGTGTGGGAATCTTTTGAAGCAGGTCTTGATAGTGAATGCTTGTTGACAGACCTCACCTCTGCCTTCGACTGTGTCGACCACAGCATTCTGCTCAGTAAAATGGAGCACTATGGTGTTAGAGGGATAACTCTGGACCTATTTAAGTCTTACCTTAGTAATCGACACCAGCAAGTTTTCATCAACGGTAAGCTGAGCTCATCCTTACAAATAAAGAGAGGTGTACCTCAGGGGTCTATACTAGGACCCCTACTTTTTCTTATCTTCATTAATGACCTCCCAGGTTCAATAACATACAGTCAGTGTTTGACCTTGCTCTACGCAGATGATGCCAGTTTTATCATAAGATGTAATAGAGATCATATTCTGTCTGATGTATCTCGGAGGATGTTTGATGAGGCTAGATTGTGGTTTGCTACAAATAAGCTCCTGTTAAATGAGTCTAAAACATTAGACATGAAGTTCAGATTAACCGGTGGTAGAGCTGATGTGTCTCTGAAGTTTTTGGGTTTGCAGCTGGATCCTGCTTTATCTTGGAATGAACATATTAATACTCTCTGTAATAGACTCTCTTCTTGCCTATATGCACTGCGTAGGGTACGTTTTACAGCTGGTCAACATGCTGCTTTGATAGCTTACCATGGCTTATTCCACGCAAGAATGAGCTATGGAATACTGGCTTGGGGTGATGCAGCGCACACTAACCTGCTGAGAGTATTTATGAAGCAAAAACAAGCCATCAGAATAATTTTTAACATGAAATCCACAGAGAGTTGTAAACCTCTTTTCCTTCGACACTCTATACTGACTCTCTTTGGTCAGATAGTTCTTGAGAATATATGTTACCTAAAAAAGTACATTCATCAACACACCACTGATTCAGACATTCATGACCATGATACCCGACACAAGGGAAATATTTTAAAACCACAGAACAGGCTTCATAGGAATAACACTGTTGGCATAGATCTATACAATCTATTGCCTCTTGCTTTCAGGCAACTGAATTCATTACGGTTCAGAACTCAATTAAAAAAATATTTAACAGCCATTGCTCCTTATTCAGTGACTGATTTTCAAAGTGCCATAAGAGAGAATAAGGAGATCAACTTACTATTAGTGTAGATTTAATGGTATTTTAATTCAATGTTTTGTAGTTGATACTTGTATGTTTTAAGTCTAATATGTATTATTATGTTAAGTATTTCTTCTATGTATTGTATTTTATTTTATTGAATTCCCTTTTGACCTATCTATGAAAATGTATTTTTTCTTCAGACTAATAAAGTTAAATAAATAAAAAATAAATAAATAGCGTCTCTATGATCACTATTAAATAAGACATTAAAGTCGCCTGCCAGAACAACATCTCGGCCGAGATCTATCTTGTGGAGGGTAGACTCGATTGATTCTAAGAAAACGTCAAAATTTCCGGCTGGTGATCTATAGACACAAATTATATGAAAATTAAATGGTTTTACCAGTATACAACATAACTCTATACATTTTTCTACATTTAAGGTTAAAACACTACAAGATTCAACATTAAAACTATTATTTAAGAGGATCATTGTACCACCCCCTCTATACTCAGTGTGAGCTGTATGCCCACCCATCAAGTAGCCATTAACATTCGATGAAACAATCTCCTCCTCAGAAAGCCAAAGCTCAGTCATAGCCACAAAACTATACGATTCATCCTCTAGAATTGCATCGATTTCATGAAACTTATTTCTGATAGACTGAACATTTATAAGCATAAGGCTGAACTTTGTATCTACCCTGTTCCTAAAGCTGTCCCTTCTGGTGGTTGGCTGCTGGTGATGGAACGGCGTTGAAGATTCCGAAAATGGTTGATCTTTATACCCTCTGGCCATAGTTGAGGGTCCATTATTCTTTCTTGAAGTTTCTTTGGTACACCCAATTTAAAGAAACTTATTCTTTTTGATTTAGTGTCAATGCGTTCACAGACACAGTCTTTTCCTAAGTTATTTTCTTTTAGGAACTGCAATACGTCCTCCGACTTTGTTGCGGCGTCTAAACCGGATATGAAGATCCAGTGATTCCTTTGTGCAGTTTTAAGGATGTGAGAATATTTGTTTGTTCCCTTTATTGGTTCAGATCTTCCTGTTGTCCTTTTTACATTTTGGATGTGCGTAGACTCTTCTAATCTTCTCTTTTTCTGTGATTTGCGAGTTTCCCATTCTTCAGTGTTATTTTCACTATCAGTGTCTTGCTGCTCAGCAATTAAATTTATGGTGTTGTCAATTGTGAATTCTGTACTATTTTGACATTTGGAGACAGTATTGAAGTTTTTGGTGTCATCATTAATCTGATCCCTATTTCGAGTCAACGACTCTGAGGTCGGCAATGTCGATGTCTCATTTCTGTTAACAACTACCACCTGAGGAACCAGATTCACCACTTCCGTCCGCAAGTTGCTGTTAATGACCTTGTCTACTTTTTGCTGAACATCATTACCCTGAGGAACTGTGTTTTTACTATGGCCCTTAACGTTCTTTTCCAAGGTTTTAATTTTTTCAAGCAACAAATAGTTATCTCAGCCTCTATTTTTTTATTTTTTTCATTGAGATTAATGTTTTTTGTTATGTAACTCATCCATTTTTGTTTTGCTAGCAAGTTAGCTAACTGGATATGTGTTTGTCAAGTCTCTAACTCATTTTACGTCGATAAGTGATAAGTGCCGAATTTCAGGTCCATGGTATATTTACTAAAACCTAGCATTTCACTAGGCTAAAACATTCGATTTGCAAATATAATTTCAGTACGATGAGAAAATCTATACATACAATTTTTAATGCCCCAATTTCGTGAATCGTTTTAATAACAGATTTACTTGTTATAAATTAAAAATAATACCTGACAGAGATTGGGTCAAAAACATGCTGGAGAAAGAGTCAGACATATTAGTTATAAAATGTATTTGAATCTAGGTCGAAGATAAAGAACTACTGCAAGAGTCTATTGGAATAATTCAAACGTTAATACAAGATTTTGTTATGTGATTTTAGAATTTATGGGTGCTGTTGGTTGTATATTTTCAAGAACTGCCGAAATGTAGATTAATGGCATGTTGTATTTGTTTGTTGTTTGCAATTAATTATTTGCTTTATTAATATTTTAAGCTAAACATTATTATATTATTCCAAATAATTTTAAAGCAAAATTTATTTTTCTATAATTCTAAGGTAAAGGAAGAACTGCTAAACTCTAGGATAATTGCATGTTTTATTTGTTTGTTATTTGCAAGTAATTACCTCCTTTATTAATATTTTAAGCTAAATATTCATTTCAAATAATTTTAATGCAAAATTTATTCAAAATGATGTTTAGTGAGTTAGGGGAATAAATCAAACCAAAGTTTTTAAAATTGGCCGACGTTACGACGATTTATTTGTCGTTTTCTTCAAGGCTCAATTTTTTTACAAACAAAAGTTAATAAAATATGGCAACGCTAACCATAACTGAATATTTTTAAATTATTCTAAAAACAATGTTTGTTTTAGTCTTAGAAAAGTTTCTCAGGCATACTTCTTGTCTTCCTGTCTATGATTATTGACACAAAGAGAAAATATACATTACAATCATCAGTAACAGAATAAAAATATCTATAGGAATATATGTATATAATCTTATGTTATACCTCTATAGTTTCAGGATCAGCGACCTCAGGGTTTTCAAAGAGTGCCCTAGCAGCCTCAAAATTCCAGTTCTCCGGTGGTGGATATTTTTCTTTGTCAATTCGCTGCAAAATATCTTCTATGCTTTTGTGTTGCCTTATGAGCTCAATGGACTTCTTGGGCCCAATTCCTCTGATTGAGTCTGTGTAGTCACATCCCATCAAAATGCACAAATCTATAAACTAAAATATAAGAGATTTTTATTTAAAAAATACCTGTTATCTACATAGTGTTAAGTCAACTTTGAATTTGGTCACAGGCATTGTTTATCTATATAATAAATAACAATAACAAAAAAATTAGTTTTATTTAACAAAACCCAAAACCCCTAATCAACGATCTAATCATAAATCAAAATACAAGAGCTCTAACCACAGTACACCACAATTTGTTACATTCTGAATGCGCATTTCTCTAACAAAGTTAGTATCATCAGCAGATGATACAGCTGCTGATGATGTTAAGATGGTTAGTGAAACGTGTGTCCCGAACATAATATGTGGTTAGAACTCTTGTATTTTGATCTATCTTCCACCACAGGTTCCAGTGTTAGGACATTTAATCATAATTGTGAGAGAGCTTGAATGAATTTATTGAGGGGTGTAGCCAGCTAACATTGATGACTAATCAAATTATAAATACATTTTATATATGGGTAATCTGATCATTTTTTCCATTAGCTCTTGATAAATAGAAATAATTTTTCTGTCTTCCGAAGACTCTCTATACAACAAATTACACAAATATTATCAAAACATATGAAGGATATACCTAGAATGTGCATTTTTAAAAGACGACCAAAGGCCATACTGGCTGAAAATCTGTTTTACTCTCTGGAAGAATTGTTTATGTTTGAGTTTTAATATGTCTAAATATATTGTAGTGTAGATCTTGCAGAACATTTATTCTCTGAAAGAGTTTTATATGTTTATATTTTAAAATGTCATAATATATTGTAACGTAGGTCTTTTTATACTATTTTATTTCATTTTTATTATATTTTTACTTTAAATTTGACCTTAAACCACATATGACAATTCCTATAAATGTGAACACGTCTATGGAAATAAATGATTTGATTTGAATTAGAATTCTTCCAATAAAGAGTGACAATGTTTTCTGCGACTTTCAAAACTACCTAAGAAAAGAAACTTAAGAAACATGTAAAATATTAAATTTTGTTCAGTTAACTTCAACACCCTCTATCTCAAAAATGTCCTTGTAAATTTTTTACAAATACTTAGAAAATACTCTATATTAATGAGTTACAACAAAATTATTGCTAACATAATTGATTACTATTACCTCTTTATGACTAAGGTTAAGTTCCTGTAATACTATGTTTAAATGGATTTCTTGAATAGGCATTTTTCTTGCCTCACTAAAAGTCAAGTGACGTAAAACAATGTTGGATCCAAAAGTGAGGGCATCCATATCCTCTGTAGCTGTAGCGAATATTTTGCCTGCTTTGACCTGAAAGAATTCAAATTATGGCCATCTGTTCAGAATATTAAATTAAATCTAAAAATATTTAAAAATCAACAAACACAATATAAATCAATCAGTAACAAACCATAGCAGCACACTGAGCTTCTGCTTCACATGGAGCCTCAATAAATGGTACACCCATAAGTTTTAGCAATTCTTTGGCTTCATCTGCATGATGTCTTGTGACTTTCACTAATCTTCGATTGAACTTATCAACTTCGGCTTGATCTCCAGCTTCCATTGCCTTATCCAACGCCTAAAAACCAATAACTTATTAACTAAAAATGAGTAACAAAACAATTTTATACAATAAACTAACCTTTTGAGCTTCCGCTCTTTTTTCCATACGCTTATTCAATTCCCCTCCCTTAAGTTCTGGAGGTTTGCCATCAAAAACATAGACTGGTTTGATGCCATGCTCAAGCAACCTTATGGTTCGATAGAAAGTCCCCACTAGATGAGACGTAGTTTCACCATCAACTGTTGTTAATTGAGCACCATCAGCTCTAACTGCTATTAAAAATTGATACAGGGACATAGACGCATCGATTGCTACTTTGCGACCTACAGAACAATAATGATTAATATTTATGACTAAATATGTTTCAATATGTGATTAACAAAAAACAGCATAGAGATTACAGAATTTTCTTACCAAAATACGTTTTGATATCCGTTTCTTTAATACACTGTGGTGCTATATCAGCCAGAAGCTTTGTTAAATTTAAAATACCCATGTTAACTCTTACACTATAGGTAATTAACAATCATTAATTTAAAGATTACAGAAAAAACACAACCAAAAAGCTTTCCCGCGAAACTGAAAGAAATGAAAGAATGGTTTTCGGATGAGAAACTAATTCACCTAAGAGTACCACAATGTTGCCAAATATTTATTTTACCACAATTTTGTTAAAAAAATCCTTGTTTTAATATTAGACCTGGAATTTGGTTCCTATCCTAAACTGCATTTTTAATAATTATAAGTTCTGTTAAAAAAAACTTATAAAAACTCATACGCTTGAACGGGGATACGGACATATGCGGCGCATCCAAAGCGGAAAATCCTACACTGAGTTGAACATTCAACAAAACTTGTTTATACTCCGCCGAAATAAACGTCATACCAATAAGAAGCACATTGAAATCTTGTGTACTATACTGGTTACAGGATCCTAAATCGTCCTGGAAACCTACCAATCATACCGCTTTAGAGTCGCGCGTATTTTAAATCTATTTTCCGACGCTTTAATGATTGTCTACGGCTTTATTGATGGTTTTTTATTTACGAACCTGTGCTAACCTTACGCTAATAGGAGTAACAGGACAGATCCACCCACGTTTTCTTTCCACCATTGATTCTAACAGTCTAGATCTGGTTAAAAAAATCTCTGGTTTTGATATAGAAGCGGAATTGTATTCAATTCTCATTAAATTAGCACATTACCGCTCGCTTTCTTTATAGCGGACCTAACAACTCCTAATCTAACTTTAAGAAAATAAATCATCCACATTTTTATTAATTAACAGTTTCTTTAAAAAAAAAACTAAAAAAGTCAACAAAAGGTAGCCCAGAATCCTAACACTGAGTCAGGAAACTCAGAGTTCATTCAACAAAACTTTATTACACCGAAATAAATGGCGAGCCGATAGAATAGAAAGCACATTCATACATTGAACAATCTGTGTTGTGAATGGCTAGTTCCGAAGGCGTTATGATGAAATCACCGGTTTGCTGTAAAGAAAACGCGCTTTAACAAAACCTATATTGTTAGGTGGATCTATCCCGTTACCGTCAGGTTAGCCCAGCTTCCCCGATAAAACCAATATTAAAACCGTAAACCATCATTAAAGCGTTAATAAAAAAAATCTGTTGTAGAAAGAAACTATGACATCGCCGGAACGTGGCGGGTGTTTATGGAATCGCGATATTCCCTGCGAAATTTTAGTTTCTAGACAGTTGTTTTTATATATGCTCGGAATCGTGTTGGCGCGCTAATATGCATTTTTATCAATAATAACCTTTGTTAAAGAAAAGCTAAAAAAATTATTCGCCTGAACAGGGATTCGAACAGCAAAAATTGTTTGTATCCACCCGCCTCTCATAAACAACAGCCAATCAAATCGCACAATTTCACTTGCGTTTACAACTGTATCAGAAACTGAAATCTAGCATATTCGCTTACCCACGTCAAAAGATATGATTGAAGTTAGCTATGTAGCTAATATGTGGTTATTGGCATCCAGTATGTCGTGTTTTTTAGTTTCTCATTATTAGTTAGATTATCACCGTTTTCCATTCTCTTTTATAACTGGTAGAAAACTTAATGAAAATATACAAAAAAAAAAAGATATATTTTTTAAGTATTTCATTACTTGATATATTCTTATATAAGTTTAATAAGACTAAATATTTCATCAGGCTTCTACCAGGCATTTGTATTCCATGAGTTTGCATGTTTTTATGTTTTTTTTTTTTGCCAAGAACGCGTAAACTGTTGTAATTTACGTTTTTAATTTAATGTAAATTAATTTTGCGGGTTAACAATTAATGTATATAATATAATTTTGTCGGGAAACAGTAATAACCATTCATATTATTATGAAATATGATTCTAAAAAGGTTTTTTTTATTGGTAATAGCCTTGATGACGCTAAACAGCTTAAGTTTTCTGGATTAATATAAAAGAACCGTTTCCGAGTAAACAAGGAATATTTTCGTAGATAAAAGTTTATGTTTATTGTATATTTCTTTTTTGCCGTGGCTCTATTGGCAGAGGTCATTAAAGATATAAAATTCGCTTATTTTTTGGTATGAGCTTGCATAGTACGCACCATCTAGTGATTATTTTTTGTTATTTTTTTTTTCTATCAAAACTTATAATTTCGTATCTAATCGTATTTGAAATACCATTATATATAATATATGTTTTTGATTAGGGTCAAGGTTAGGGTTATTTATTTTACACACACTGAATGCTAACATTTCCATTTGCATGACCTACAATTTCAATTTACGGATTTTTATGGAGAATTAATAGTTACGGTATAACGTTTAGTAGCACTCCGGTTTATAAATATCATTGGTCAAGGTTAGCGATCGATCATTTCTCCAAATTTTGAGCATAACTACATAAAAAAATACTTATTTAGTTTTAGAATAATAGTTTAAGGAAAAGTGAATATGAGTGACGAATAGATTTTTCGAAAAAAAATTGGTCAATTTTGGTGAAAAATTAAAAATTCCTAGAACGCTACTAACTTCAGTTAACCACAAGAACTGTCAATTTTTCGTGATTCTGAAAATAGAGAAACAAATAAAATTCGTTTCATTTTCACAATTTTTTTGTAAATTAAGAGTTTTTCGCGTTCCTTATTTGTTGTATATAGCGCATAAATTTTTGTTATGTTATAAAAAGACTGGTAAGTCGCATATCTGGATTATTACGAAAAAAAGAAAGTTGATAGTTGCAAACAAAAGGTGAATGAATGTCTATCAAAACACCAATTTTATATCACAAAAAGAACTCATAAATGGCTTAAAACACAATTTTTAGTTCATACGTTTTTTAAGGAAGTATTAGGAGAAGTTGCGTGAGATATTAGGTAAGAGATGGAGGTTCTCCATATTTAAAACTTCCTTGAGATTTTTTTCTTTAATTGATAAAAGTATTTCCTTTAACTTTCTAATGGCCTGAGACCAGTAGTGCTTGAAATAGTGGTGATTTTAAAAATATTTTAAATTTATTTGTTATATTATATTGATTATATATTGTTTTTTGTTTGTCAATCTATACTGCTATTTTGAAAACAAATTTAGTTACGATCTCACATTATTGGAGTTCTCCTCGTAACTTTTCTATGAACAATGTTCTTAAATGTATATTATTTTAAACTCCAAATCTCTATCGCCTTAAAAATTTAAATCTTGTTGACAAAGCCAATATACCAAAAAAGGTTTAGAATACAACTTTTGTGTATATAATAAAAAAGAGGAACGTCAGTTATAAGTATTAAATGTTGTGTTTTGTTTAAGTCCTTACGCTGATTGAATTATTTTCCTTGTTCTTTAGATATTGTAGAGTGTGTTACCGAATGTATGATAAGAAAGCTTGTCAGTAATTTATAAATCTTCAGGCATCTTTTGCATAATTATGATAAAATTACTATATATTTTTTTTTAATTCAATGTGTAACCTATAAGTATATTTTTCAGACTATATACCTTGCAGTTGGACCTAGAGCAGGGCAATGTCAAATAAGAATACAATCAATTCAATGAACAACACTGGTGGCTTGAAAACAGTCATTGATTTAGATCAAATATGGGGTGACTTAAATTTAGGAATCAAACAAGTATATAATCGGGAAAATATGTCCAAGAAAAGGTATGAAACATTATTGTATTTTATTGCACATAAAAATCAATTGATCAATTTTAACTAGAATTTTCAAAAACCATTTGCATATATATGACTTTTTACAGTAATAGTTTACAAAATGGTTTTTCTCTATTATGTTATATTAAGAAATTTTCTCTATCACCTTCTAGTATGTATGAAGAGTACAAAATTATCTGAGGAGATAAAGAAAACACTGTTTTTTTTGTTTTTTTTTTCAGTTTAGAAGTTTGCGGAACTTGGGATCGAATGGGGTGCTGGATGGGGTAAAACAACACAAAAGAGAGATACAATCTCCATAGTATACATCCAAGGGGACAAATATATTAAAACAACATTTTGTAACAAAACAAAGATTAAATATTTTTGCAATAAGTTTCAACTGATCCTAACCAAAACACCCACAGCTGTTTCGCAGAATAAGATCACAATACAACAGGAAAATCATATTAATTGCATAAAGAAACACTTGTTATTCTCATAATATATTTATTGGAATTTTTTTTTATCAAATATTGAAAAATTACTTAAAATACAATGGCTAGTTACATGGCATTTTTGCAGGAAATCTAACCAAATCTAACCCAACCACCGTACCTATTTTTATAATACATATTGGAAAAACATTTTTTTATCAAACAAAACTAACACTAAAATTTCAAATTAACAACAAATGAGTAGTGAATAAACTTAAAAATACAAAAACAAACAAACTCATAGTAAAATTTTCTGCTATTATTGCAATTTCTAAAAAACCACTTTTACTCATTGTTAATTAATAGCCCAGACAGGCTTGCGCTTGTAAAAAATAATGTTTTTTTCAATAAATAAAAATTAAGAAACTTTCAGAACCGGGGAGTGAAACTGGGATGCTGACTGGGCTATAAAACATCAGGCAATAATTACACATATAAGAATTACTAAATACAATCATATTCACTAAATATTGCTAATTTTTTCAGATACATTTTTCAAAATAGAAGAAAAAAAGAATCATAACCTATAAATTCAGTTTTTTGAAGCAGACTCGCAATCTTGTTGGCCCATAGTCATAATCTAACCTAAAAACACATCCATTTTCTTAATAAAAATAGCACAATAAACAAATTTATGAAAGTGGTTTTCTAAAAATTGCAGAAATAGTTTTACTAGTCTCTATTCATATGATTAAGCAATACTCTCGAAATTTCAAGAAACTATGCTTTCGAAAAGGAAACAGATGGAGCAGGAATGCTACTAGCTAAGACATATAAGCTATTATACCTTTATAATAAGAAAAAAAGAGATGGGTAAATAGCGACTGAAAGTTTAACAGAATTTGTAAGTTGAATTTTCAATCCCATAAGATAATATATATTTTCTGGAAAAAATTTGTTTTCTGTTTCTCCACATGTAGATTCACGACTTTATAAACAATAGAAAGTCTCGGTGCAAAGAATTTTCGATATTATGCTAAAATAGCAGAACACTGTTTTGGTATAACGTAAAATCTATGACTTATTTTAATATAACATACTATGATATATATATGGTACAAATAAATACAAGTAGATGTCTATAAAACAAACAAAAAAATTGACATGTTAAAAGGAAATCTTAACATATTGTGCAATTTTTAAGAAAGCAATTCCAATGGTAAAGATCTTATGAAAATGAAAATGAAATTATACAAAGCAGTAATAGAAACAACACAGTTTGGAGATTAAAGAATAAAGAAGCAAGTAAATTTATAAATCAACAGGCAGACATATTGCTGCTGAAATTAAAAATGGTGATTTAATCATTGATTTAAAAGACAGTTTTCTTAAAATGTTATAGAGAATTTAAAACATGATGTACTTGAAGTGTAACAAAAACAAAATTTATTTATTGCCAGCAGATCAAAATGAAATAAGGAAGACTGAGTCTAAATATTTGATGTAGACAAAATTTCGGCAGTTATTTAAATAAAAATACCCACTAGTATAGCCCTCCTTTTTCAGGAATTGTTTGTAAAAGATTTTTTTCGCCTTGGGATTTTTTTGAAGATGTCTTAAGTTTGCTGAAGTAGTTTCTTTATACAAGTGTTGTAACTACTCAAATAGTGGTAAAAAATCAATACTGCAGAAATATCTTAAGAATGTCTTTCGTATGCTATGCTGCTTTGTTACTTTCAAATTATTTGGTTAATTTTTGAAGTATGGGCATAGCATTGTAGCAAGTTATAAATATGTAAGTAGCAAATAATGATAGTTAATGACAAAAGAATTACAACAAATTAAAATAACTAGTTGTTAAAATTATATAAAGTCTTTTTGTGTAATTTTTAAATACTCTGTGTATATTTATTTAAATACTCTATATATAATAAACAAAAACAAACCAAACACAACAAAAATCCCTTAATATGCAGGTGATTTTCTGGGTTTAGACCAGCTCACTGAAGTTATAGAGCAAACAATTTTTGTTTTTGTTTTTAACTGATTAAAAGTATTAATTTATTCAGTTGTGTTCTAATGTGACATCAGGTGTACCACAGGGGTCACACTTGAGGCCAATTTTGATCCTTTTTTATATAAATAGTGTGACATCTGTGTTTCATAAATGCAGATGCCTTTTATATGCAGATGATCTCAAACTTTTTTGTGCTGTTCGTTCTATTGAGAATGGCCTAAGTGAAGGAAAACTAAGGAAGCCTAAGAACCTAGTAACATTTGAAAAATGGCGTACTTTAAATAACCTAGACATCAACGTCTTTAAATGCAAAGTAATCTGATTTTCGAAAAGTAAAACTTCTGTTCCATATTCTACTGGAGATATTGTTTTAAATTGTGTAGATAGTTTTAATAATGAGTTTAGGTGTTGTCTTTAGTGAAAATCTAACTTTTAGAAAACATGTTGATAGTGTAGTTCTGAAAGCCTCAAGGATGCTAGGTTTTCTACACTGGACCTGTTCTCATATATGTGATGTTAAGACAATTAAATGTTTATATTTCTGTCTCGTATGTAGTATTTTGGAAAATAACTCTGTGGTATGGTGTCCCTTTTACAAATGTGATATTCAACATCTCAAAGCTGTCCAAAATAAGTTTTTTCAAATTTTTGTTGTACAAATTAAGATTTCCTTACAAGATTTTGTCATAGTAGACATATTTTCAACTACAGTAGTGAGAGTTTGGAATCTCGAGGACAGAATGCTTTAACCATTTTTTTATATAAACTAGTAACTGGAAGAATGAAATGCAGTCAATTATTGAGAGCAGTTAATTTTCGCATACCTCAAAGAACTACTAGATTCAGACATCTTTCAAACTACATTTTGTTGCACAAACTATGATAAGCAGCGTTTTTCAGACGGGTTTATGAGAAACTATAATAATTTTCGAAATATTGACTTTTAAGCATGCAGTTTAAATATGGTTAGGAATTAATTAAAGGACATTTATATGTTTTGTTACTAAGTTTTAAACAAACACCTATAAAAATGATACATCTGTATAGGTGACCATCAGGATAACACCGAAGCAAAAATATTGAGAGGGAGGGTGGGGAGTAAGTGAGAAAAGCCCAACTGGGAACTTGAAAAAAAAAATGCCCGCACTATTATGGTATCCTTGCATGGGGAAATGCTGCCAATGTTCATCTTCAGAAGGTGTTTTTAAAGCAAAAGAATGCAGTTAGGGTGATTGCGAATATATCATCAACTGACAGTTGCAAACCTTTCTTTAAATCATTTAAAATCAATATCCTTTATAGCCAGATCATATATGAGAATGTATGTTACATAAAGAAACACAGCAATTTATATTCCACCCACTCAAACATTCATCAACATGATACCCAACTCAAAAAAAAACTATTGTGAAACCCTATTCTAGGCTACAGAAAACTGCCAATTTTGGCATAGATGCCTATAACTTGCTTCCTTTGGCCTTCTGTGAGCTCCACTTTAATTTATTTAAATCACATCTTAAGAGGTATTTATTAGCATTAGTACCTTACTCGACTGATGAGTTTAAAAATGCCTTGAGAGAAAGCAGGTATGTGAGCATTCTTCTGCCTCAGAACAACTAGTATATTATGTTTTTTTCTGATGCTTGTTACTTGTTTGTAAGATTTAATTAATGTAATGTGACTATTGTTTGTTTTTCATTTTTTTAGATTTTCTTATTAGGATTAAGCTTTTATAAATATCATATATACATATACCTTTTAAACACTTGACTTATCTATGAAAATGTATATTTTCTTAAGATTAATAAAATGATTTAATTTGATTTGATTATGTAGCTACTGTCATTCATATATTGTTTTCTAAGTTTTAACTTATTGACAAATGAAATAGTTCCAACATAGAATAAGATTTTGCCAACTCCTCCTATGTCCGTCCCTGATGACTATTTTTACATTCAAATTACCAATGAAATGAAAATAAACTGGCAATGTTATATATAAACTTTAAATAGAATACTAGGAGTTTGTAGTATAATGCATTGTTATTAATGAGATAAGATTATTGTGTTTTGTTGAAAAATTGAACTTTTGTATTAAATTTCTTTTTTTTTTACCTTCTAAGGTAATTTAATATCTAAATTTGTCATAGAAATGAACTGGTAACATTCTGGTATGAATCCAGAATGGCTGTCAATTAATATATTTAAAAAATCAGCCTGAAAAACTGCTTACATATTTGTGGAAGCATGAGGTGTAATATAGAGGTAAACTAGAAAAATTGTGGTACGAATTCAAGATAGCAGAACAAAATGGCAGTTAAATAAAATGTTTTAAAAATTAATGTAAATTTTTTTTCATTCATTTCAAATTTTTCACAAAAATTAAATGTGGTATAGGGATAAACTGGTACAAATTCAACATGACAAAAATTAAGTGTTGGTTGTATAGGTATATATAACTAGTATATATAACTAGTATGAATCCTATATGGTGTACAAACTAAATTGGGTCAAACTTCACTATTTCTAATAAAAGGAAAGTTTCATAAAGAGAGAAGTATATACATATAAAGGACAATTACAGATTATTTTAGAAACTTTTTCACATAATTGTTTTTTTTTTAGGAACAGTCGTTATCTATAGTTAAATTGGTTTTATTTCATATTGATTTCTTCTTTGCAGATACATTGAACTTTATACCCATGTCTATAACTACTGTACATCTGTTCATCAACAAAATAACGGTAGAGGGGGGTCGAATTCGACCACCAAGAGTAAAAAGAACCAAGTGGGAGGGGGAGCACAACTTGTCGGCATGGAACTTTACAAGAGGCTCAAGGAGTTCCTTAAGAATTACTTAATCAAACTTTTGGAGGTAATAAGAATGTTTACTCATTAACGTTAGTTATAGTAGAATGTTAATTTTGACAGAGAACAAATTTTGTATTCAATAATATTCAATAATAGTGCACAGAAAAATACATATTGCAATAATAATAATAAGAGAACCTAAATCAAAATTAGTGCCTAGATGTAGAAACATCCGTATGCACTTAGCAAATAAATACAATTTACAAAATATACCCAATTACAATATTTATTCTACATGTACTGATTAAGACAAAAACAAATTTATATTCAGAGACAACAGTCAATTTTGGAGTACCAGACAACAATACCACCAAAACAAACACCATACAAATACATACCTATTGTGTATCAAGGTATACCACATGTAGGAAAGGGAAGCTAATTTTTATAGAAAAAGATCCATCCTGTTCAAAATCACAAAATTTTGGATAACTATTTAATTCAAAATAAGTGGAAACATAAAAATATAATTTTCATTTTAGAAAACTGTCAAAATGTGCCATATTTTTAAAAATATGTTCTCTAGTAAGTTTAATAAAATTTTTAATCCTCTCTTATGTTTGTAGGTAAAATGTTATAGAATTTACGTCCCAAATAATTTATAAAACGTAAATTTATATGTTTGTGATTAATGGGAATATTTAAATGTCTACTTTCATTCTGTTGGGTAAAGTGAGAATGGCTAATAAAATTTTGCAATCTAATATTTTTTTGTAGAAACGTGCATTATATATAATGTGTTAAGACCAATAACTTCTTCAGTGTACAGCTGACTTGTAGGAAAACGTAATTCTTGTTCTTACTTTTGTAAGAAAAATTATTTTTAATAAAAGTTAATAAGTTAGTTGTTAAAAATTCTCTTAGAAAATAAAATTTGTGTATTAATTTACGTATTTTAATAGTCAGATATTCTATATGGGCTGTCCATTTCAAATGTTTGTCAATTATGACCCCCAAATACTTTATTTTGTTAACTTCATTTATTTTTATGTTTTCATTTATGTCGATATTATTAAAAGAAGGTCTGTTTGAGTTTGTGATTGAAAAATCGATGTATTTGGTTTTTGCAATATTCAAGGAAAGTTTAAATGAATCGAGTCAATGCTTTACTTTTTTAAAACCCTTAATAGCCTTAGTTTTAGTCTCATTCCAATTATCAGCCCTAAAAAGAAGGACAGTATCATCTGCATATGATATTTGTGTACTATTTATTTCTAAGTTTAGGAGAGAGTTAAGGTAAGTTATAAACAGGATAGGTCCTAAAACTGTTCCTTGTGGAACGCCAATTTGTATTTTTAATGGATCACTGAGAGTACCATTCACTCTGACATGTTGCACCCTGTCTGAAATGTAGCTTTCAAACATTTTCAACACTGGGGTAACAAGGGGTAACCCCTTATGCCAACCTGTTTAAGGACACCAACAAGTAGGTCGTGTAGGACAGTGTCGAAGGCCCTTGAAAGATCAATGAATATGGCTAGACATTTTTATTAGTATTGAGATTTTCTATAATATCAGATGACAGAGAATACATTGCATCTGATGTACTCAACCCTTCAATAAAACCAAATTGTTGTTTTGATATAATATTAAAAGTACTGAAAAACTGTACCAACCTGTCTTTTAAACACTTTTCGAATATTTTTGCAAAATTACTGATAAGGCTTATTGGACGATAATTTTCAATGCATCTTTTTGACCCAGACTTATGTATATGAGTGACTACAGATTGTTTAAAGTGGTTAGGTACTATACCTGTGGTGAAAATTAAGTTTATTATATGTACCGAGGGTTTCAAAATATTTAAATGAATTATTTTATAGGATATTTCATCAATGCCAGAAGTACAATCATTTTTTAACGAGGCAATTTGTTTTATAATTTCTTTATCTGTAACTGGTTTCAAGTACATGGATGCATTATTAGAAAAATCTTATCGTATAGGGTTGTTTGGGGTTTTTATTTTATGTTCCAATTCAACAGCGACATTTGTGAAATATTAGTTAGTGAAGTTAGCCATTTTTGTGTTATTATCAAATAAATTGTTGTCTCTATTTATGAGGGCAGTGTTTCTTTCCCTTTTTTGAGTTGGTATTTGTGGCATCATGTATCAGTTGATACATTTTTTTTAGTAGTATTTGTTCTTTGTAATAATTAGATTTTTGTGTCCTAATCAGTTTATTGAGATAGTTACGGTAATTTTTATATTCGGTGTGGAGAGCTAGAGAGTAATGGTTTATTAGACGTTTTTTGAGTTTGTCTCGATGTTTAATTGAAACAGTTTTTTATCTTTTTCCCCTTTTGATTGATATTAAGCTTTTCTTTAGTAGATTTGTTTTTTAATGGTAATAATGTATTGAAAAACAAATTTATTGCTTAATCAGGGTTTGTAAAATTTAAAACTTCTGACCAATCTTGTGTTGCGAGTTTTTGGTTAAGTAAATTATAGTCAATGTAAATATTTTTAGCTTGCACAGTGTCTGTTTGTAGATTATTAGATGTTGGTTCTTCTTGTATTTATACTTAACATTATAGGTAAATGGTTCGTTATGTCACTATCTAGTTTAAAAGATTTGAATTTTATTTTATTTGTTTTTAATTTTAGCTTGAGAAAAATATGGTCGAAGCAGGTAGAAGATTCAGCAGTAATTCTTGTGGGTGAAATGATATATGGGACAAAACCTTGATGTCCCGTTACGGAAATGTACTCATTAATAATGTTATATTCTCTTTTAAGATATTCATATTAGTGTCGCCAGTAAAAATCTCTATTGAATTAGTTAGTTGACCTTCAAAGAATGTCTCGTGACTATTTAAGAATAAGTATTTGACACACTTATTAATTAATGAGGGAAAAGTAGATTTTCACAAAGGTACCTAATAGAAAAAAGATCCCATATGACTCGAACTTTTTCAAGGATACCGTATTGACAGGTTTTCTATAAGTAATGGATTACTGTTTGTTAATGACTTCAATAAATAAATAATGGTGTAAAAAAACTTGATTTCTTTTTCAGAAGAGAAATATTTGCATATTTACAAAAGCAAAACATAATTTCACTGTTTATTTCTGTGTTTTCAGGATGGCATTCACAGAATGGATGAAGATGTCCTTAAATTTTACACTGTCCAGTGGGAAGATTACCAATTCTGTAGTAAGGTATGAATTTTTGCTATAACTCACCAAGAGTGACCTTTTTTCGAATTAACTTATGTTCTTGTATAGACAAACTACTTTAAAAAAATATTTGCAAAGTTTTCTTAATAGGTTTTTATCTACAAAAATTCTTTGATAATAAGATCTTGAAACATATATTTTTATTATCATTATTAGGTGCTTGATGGCGTCTGTGCTTACTTAAATCGCCACTGGGTGAAGAGGGAGTGTGAAGAGGGCCGTAAATATGTATACGAAATATACCAGCTTGCGTTGGTTACTTGGAGAGATCATTTATTTAAGCAACTTAACAAGGCAGTAAGTATTTAAGTTTATTGTAGAAAATCCTCCATTACTTTAACTATCAAAATATCAATATTTTATTTATTATTTAAAAAAATATATATGTTTTTTAATCTCTTAGATAAAAAAAATATAATCTTTTTTGTTGATTTTTTTATAGGTCTATAATTTTGTCCCCATGACTTCTGTATGTTGTATATGTACATTGTTCCAGGCATCAACTATACAATAAATAACATTTTTAAGGTTTATATTTTCAAAACATTCACTTAAGTTACTCCCTTGAACTGAATTGGGAAAAACCTGTAAAATTTTTCATCTTTTAGGTTACCAATGCTGTCCTAAAACTAATAGAAAAAGAACGCAATGGGGAGACAATCAACACTCGTCTTGTGTCAGGTGTTATTAATTGCTACGTAGAGCTGGGGTTGAATGAAGAGGAGCCAGGAGCAAAGGGACCCAATCTGACTGTTTATAAAGAGAGTTTTGAAAATGTCTTTCTTGAAGACACCGAAAGGTTTTATACCAGAGAAAGTAGCGCGTTTTTAGCAGAAAATCCAGTAACGGAATACATGAAGCGGGTAAGTTTTTGACTTACTTTATGAATTCATGTGCTTGTTTACTCTTTAATGATCAAAGTGTTTGAACTAAGTTACGTCATGTATTTTAATCAATATACACTGGTTTATCTTGTTTTTTTAATCTAGGGAATTAGGATGCCAAATACAACCGATGGAATTTTGGTTATCCCCCTTTTTTACTATATTATGACTATTTCCCAAAATACAGGCTGTTAACGAGCACATTAATTTAGTATTTTAAATTAGAGAAAATATTTCTAAAAATAGGGACAAATTCACTTTTATAATATTTCAAAACTAAGATATACAATTTTCTGAAATTTATTGTATGATTGTTCAAAAAGTCTTAAAATTGTTGTATATCATTAAATCAATTTTTTGCATTTTTGAATGTCTTGTAAGGCCCTCCAGTAATTTGTTGATCTTCAGTAAACATAGTCAGTCGGGCCACAAACGCACACAGGTAACTTTTGTACAGTGGATACAGTTAACCAGGTATCAGTATGGAAGACAGAGACAGTATTTATTTATTTTTATTTTATTTATTTTACAGTAAGTACACTACAGAGGTAAATTCTCCAAATTGTACAAAAACTTACATGCTATTCTGAATACAAACAAAAAAAAAACATATGTATATAAAGACAACATTGAATAATGTATACTATAATTAACAATAAACAATCGCACATACACACATTTATACAGTAACAAGATACTCTAAGACACTTGGCGCTTGACTGAGTTGAGACTTAAAGAAAAAATATCAATATGGTTGAAATTTTTGTTGTAAGTATTTATCATATTGTGAATGATAGCTCGTTGGTCAAAGTTAGTTCTGTGCACTTGTTCTGAGAAGAGGCGTCTGTGTCTCAGAGCTCTGACTGGAACGTTAAACCTTAAGACACAACAGTTTAGGGCAATCAATAGTCCCATTAATCAGTTTGTGAAGGAAGAACAAATAGAAGTTCCGGCGCCTGATTTCGAGAGGTTTAAGACCACAAAGCAAAAGTCTGGTTTCTTGAGGCACATCCGAATAAGGAAAGTGGTGTTTAAATAACAGGTATTTAGCAAATTTAGCTTGGACTCTCTCTACTCTATAAATGTGACATTGATAAGATGGACACCATATGACGGAGCAGTATTCAAGTATACTTCGAATCAAAGTGTTAAAGAGGCATGTAATTGCTTTGGTATCATTCATATAGGTGGTGTTTCTTTTGATGAAACCTAGTAACCTCAGACTTTTTGATACTATCTGATCAACATGTAGGTTAAATGACAGGTGTTTGTCAAATAGTACACCAAGATCATTGAATGATGTCACTGATTCAAGAGAAATGCCGTCAATTGTGTAATTCAAGATTGTTGGATTCAGGCTTCGACAAAATGTCATCTTTTTGCATTTTTGTACATTCAACTTTAAGTAGCTATTTGTGCACCACGACACCAGATTATCTAGGTCCAACTGAAGGGTATTATATGATGGCTTAACGATGCTAAAGAATTTCAAATCATCCGCGTACATAAGAAATTTAGAGTTTTGAAACAATGTGACACGTCGTTAATAAAGAGCGAAAATAATATAGGGCCAATGTGCGAGCCTTGTGGATAGGTATCTGGACCCCAGTCCGATTCCAGAAAACTTCTTTAAAAGGAGCTGATGACACACACTATCAAAAGCCTTTGAGAGATCTGTATAGATAACGTCGACCTGGTGAACAGCCTCTAGGGAAGTAATCAGAAAATTCTGATATACAGCCAGGTTTGTGGCAGTGGATCTTCCTTTAAAGAATCCATGTTGATCTTCGGAGAGGTAATGCTTGTATGTAGTGAAGATTTCATCGGTCAAAATTGATTCGAAGATCTTAGGAATTGTAGAAAGTAACGATATTCCCCTGTAGTTCCCGACATCAGCCTTATCACCTGACCTAAATATGGGAATGAGTGTGGAGTTTTTCCACACTGATGGAAAGATGCCCTTGTCAAATGTTTTCTGAAATATCGTTTTGGTCTGCTGAACTTCAGTTTGTGTGCATTGAGTCAAAATCTCAATTCCGATTCTGTTTGTATGCCAATACTGGTAACATTTTGTGGGTTTTGGGCCTCAAATATTTGTTGTTGAAGTTTCTTTATTTCACTAAAATTATGTTCAGCCTCCTGTTCTAAAACTCTAATAGAAGTTATGAGGTTTTGATTCATACCTGTCAGATCTACAATTTTCTCGTCAAGCTCACGTCTAGCTTCCATAAGTGTATTTATCTGTTTAATTAATTCTGTTTCATTATTTTTTAGAACTTTAATATCCTTAGTCAATGAGTCGTTGAGTTCATTCATCCTGGCTAACTGGGATGAGAATTTGTTTTCAGCCTCGGTGACTTCCTCTTCAAATATCTGGCTATTTCGGCGCAATCTCTCAAAATGACGTTCCTTCTCCTTAATTTCCTTTTGTAGACAGTCGATTTCCTTGGCACAGTCGCACTTATTTTCATTTTCCTCATGATGTTTCTGACACCTTTCTGAGCAAAAAATTTTGTATCCACCCACTTTAATTGCATCGGTAAGGCGCTCCAAGCAACTAGGGTGAAATACACCATAACAGGCAAGACAAAAGAAATTTTGAAAGTCTTTATTTTTGCAGCACTTGAATTGCTTCAGCATTTTCGAAAGAAAAAAAAAAAGAAAATGTATATATAATATATATATATTTGATTGATTGTACTAAGTTTTGTACAATAGGGCGACTCAGTACAGCCCTGTTTGTTCTGAAATGAAGTTGTTTTTAAATGTTTAGGAAATTGTTTTGGTTCAATGAACTTTCCAAACGTTATTTTCACTTTACAATGAGCAAAAAACTGGGGATTCCAATGAATGAAAGAGCAGACAGTGGAATGTTTACTGCTGATAAGAAATCTTCGTCCTGGAGTTTTTTGTGCTCTTTGTTAAGTTATTTACTACAGGTAGACAGGACAGAGATAGAAATAAATCACCCATGTAGAAAACAAAGAAGTTATCATATGTGTTGCCTGTTCATATAATACAATATGTATAACTGATGCCTTCGCTGACACACAGATTTTAGTCAGATTGTGGTACCTGATGTCCCAGAGAGTACACACAGTATTTTATCGGGTCATCTGTGTACAGTGGACGAAATCTTGGTTAAAATCAATTTGTTGGACACTGCTCGGTTTGAAACCATTTTTCCTGAAGAAATGTGGGCGGGTGCTTGTTGAACCTCGTCAGATAATCTTCCAAAAACTTTTAATAGTTCTTTTTCAACACTAATCATACCAAAGATTTCATTTATTCCCAAGAAACAATATTGTTTATAGTAGCGAACTAATTAACAATAGAAAAATATAAAAATGTATACACATTATTATAAATTATGAATAAATTAAAAATTGTAAGGGAACTAATTAATAACTAATATATAACACATAAACATATAAACATTGTTATAAATTACAAGTAAATTAAAAACTGTAAACATTAAAAAAATATATCAAACGTGAAGATATTAATTCCTTAAAAATATTTCTAAGTGTTTTTTAAAAGTATCAATTTTGTTAGTATTTTTTAATCGTGTTGGTAGATTATTGTAATAATTAACCCCACTGTGTAATATACATTGTTTGCCAAAATTACTTTTATTTTTTATGGTGGAGAAATAATCGGTTTGTCTTGTATTATGGTCATGAATGTTATTGTTTCTAATAAAATTTAAATTTGTATTATTCATATTTTTAGCTGATGTATGAATAAAAATACATATTTAGTTTTATACATCATAGAAATGTTTAAAAGATTTTTAGGCTTATATAGGTTAATAGTGGGCTCCAGATATGGTAAACGATAAATACATTTTATTGACTTATTTTGTAATTTTTCGAATGGGTTTATTATTTTTTTACATGCAGGGCCCCACACTGATATTAAATACTGTAATTTTGAATAAATGAAAGCAAAATATATATATAATCTATATCATAAATAAATATAATGATATAAATATCAATTATAAACTATGGCATTGTTGTATGGGGTTGTGCTGGTGTGACAATTTTGAACAGACTTCAAGTAGCCCAGAAATACATTATTGAAATTATGTTACTTAAAAATAAAAGATATCCTACAGAATTGGTTTTTAAGGACAGTAAATTGCTAAATGTTTGCCAGATGCATATTAGGGCAATAGCAAGATTTATGTTAAAGATGCCATATTACAAAACATCAATTGGCCATGGGATAAATACAAGAATGGTTGCACAAAATAATGTCATGCAGCAAAATCCCAGGCACACCACTTGTCAGCTTCATATATATTGTCTAGGTCCAAAAATCTTTAATAGCCTTCCAAACACAATTAAAACAACCCCATATTATAAATCTAAGAAGGAACTAAATAAATGGATACTCATTGGCTGCTACACACTAAATTGAGTATAATCTGTGATGATAATGGTTGTTATTGTTTATTCTTAATATTGATACTGTTATTGTGTATTCTTGTTACTGTTTATTGTTTATTCTTAATATTTAATATTGATCCATATTAATTAGTGTTTAAACTTGATCCATTAATTCGATAATTACAACCTAGGTAATTTAGGGTATACATTTTAGCACTGAGTGTATCCAATTTTCTTTTTACTTTAAAAAATTATTTTATTTTATTATATTTGCTTAAATTTGAAAAAATGCATAACCAAATGTGATAACTAATAATGTATGAAGGTGCACACACAGTACTTTAAGTATCATTGTGCGCTAAGTGGTTAGTTTAGTTTTGAACTGTAAGATAATTGGTATATTAATAAGATGTGATAGCCATATTATTAATTATGTATGTATATGTATAAAAAATGTAATAACTAACTGCAAACAAATAAATAAATAAATATTTTAACAAATTAGGAGAAATATAGTTACAAATTTTAAACAAAATTCCTATTATTGGAGAAATTTGTACTCTAAAATATACTATATGTGGCTTCCAAGCTAAATTTTGATCTATATATAAGCCTAAAAATTTGATACACTTTGAATAATTAATTTGATTATTAGAAAAAAATATTAGGGGAATATTTGTATTTTCAATAATATTCAATATATACATGAAAGAGGATTTCTGAAAGTTTAAAGTTAATTTTTGTGCCTGTAACCAATTAGTAATTAAATTTGGGTCTTTATTAATAATAACATTTATTTTTGCAAAATTATCTAAAGTATAGAGAAGGGGGGTATCATCAATAAATAATTTAATGAAACCTTCTAAATTTAACAGAGATACAGAATTTTTCATATATTAAAAATAAAATTGGAGCCAATATAGATCATTGAGGCACACCACATAAAATTTTTTGATGACTGCTTTTATTCTTGACAACCTGAACAAACTGCTTTCGATCCAAAAAATAATTTTGGATCCAATTATATATAATACCTCTTATACCGATATGAAACAAGTTTTTAAGCAATATTTTATGGTCTGCAGTGTCAAAAGCTTTACACAAATTCAAGGATAATAGGCAACATTTTTCATGTCTGTCTAATAACTTCAAGCAACAAATAAATCCTAACCAATATGGCTTCTATAGGGGAAGATTAAGAACTACAAACTTGGCGGAATTTCAGGATTTTCTTAGCCAAAATATTGGGAAGGGCCTTCAAGTAGACATAATATTTGCCAATATGACCAAGGCATTTGACAGAGTGTGTCACTCTTTACTTCTGAAGAAACTCAATGCACTTGGAGTGTGTGCCATACCTCAACAATCTAACGAAAAGTGAAGCTGAGTGGAGTTACTTTTCAGGAAATCAAGGTTACTTCAGAAATTCCTCAGTTATCCCACTTAGGACCAGTCATATTTTTGTTGTTCATGAATGATTTCATGTCCTGGGTTGAATACTGTGTCTCCTTTATGCAGATAATGTAAAGCTGTAGATAGAGTGGAAAACTCTCATTTAATTCAGTTAGACCTGAATAGTTTTGGTAAATGGTGTGATCAAAATTTTTATTAGTTAAATATTCTAAGATGTAAAATTTTGAAATTTCACCTTTGAAGGTTTTGCTGTTGAATGTAATTACTTTATAAATCATCACTCCTTAGCAGAAGTAGTAACGTTTAATGATTTAGGTGTAATATTTGACCAAGATTTAATTTCAATGCACACAGTAGACAATATTGTTTTAAAAAGTTTGTGAATATTAGGTTTCATAAGAACAAATTGTGAAGATATCAATAACAAATATCAAAAAATCTGTACAGTTGTTTAGTTCTCAGCATTTATATAACTTTATATTATTGCGTAGTGTGATTACCATAGTATTTGTTTCACAGTAAACATTTGGAAAATATACAAAATAATAAAAATATACCATATTCTACTAGAGTACGGCTTGTTCGCTTAGAAACTTTAGAAAAAAGAAGATATGATGCAATTGCTTTTTTCCTCTTCAAATTAATTAATGGAAATATGGACAGTAGTACACTTCTGTCTAACTTATATTTTAAAATTCCAATAAGAACAACCCGCTACAAACACACTCTTTATGAAAGACCACACCACACAAACTATGATTTTAGGCATGTAACAGATCAGCTGGTAAAAATACACAATGATTGTGTCAATGGCTTTCATATGTTTGGTTCTTCTAATGTTACTTTTAGAAAAGTGATTTTACAGAATTTTATTACATAACTTCTTTCTTCGCTTTGTTGTTTGCAAATGTTTTAAAGATATTGTAGCTGAACGAGTTGTACTTCTCGAACACTGTTTAGTCGTCGAGTTTTTGATGTGTAACGATTGCAGATGATCTAGAAGTTCTCTTGAAGACTCTCTGGTTTATTTTTCTTGTGGACTGTATGTTCGTAGTTGTATTTTAGAAATTAAAGGCCCTAGTTGCACAACAATAACACCAACATTTATTTGAAAAGCTATGTACAAACTAGGGATTAAAATACTTGTTACTAATTTAAAACGTAGGATTAAAAATAACGAATAACTATTTAACTCCGGTTATGGACAGACTAATCCACAATCTGTTTAAGTTACGCTAATTTGCGCACGACGAACCCTATTTATTTCGGCCACGTTACTTTACGTGAACCCTACGCGCGTAAGTCGGTCAACTCAAAAAACCGAGTTGTTCGCGTGAGATCGTACTCACTTCTGTCGACCCATTTTTTTCTTGCCGTTGTTATTCCCCTAGCATCCTTCGTTTTTCAAGAAAGCTGACGAGCCAGAAATACGGGCTCCACAATTTGTTATGACTATAGATTTTAGAACGCTCTATTGACAAAGCGGCAAAGATCTTAGATTTTATATTGAATTGAACCTTGAAATGAATACTTGAACATGGTTCGACGTTTATTTATGTGATACTAAAAAAAGCATTTTGTTAGCTTAAAAAGCACGAATTAAAAGCTTTGCTTTAATAAATCTAAATAAAAAATATAAAGATACTTATATATTGTTGGTTTAAATCCCAACATATTCCCCCGCCTTGAAGGCTTCAAGACTTCAACACCAACAACATTTAAAAAATGTAAAATTTTAAAATAAAAAATATATATACATAGTAATAACAATGCGCAAGTGCAAGAATTTATGCCTGAATTGGCAAAGGACATATTTTCAAAATATTCCTAGTAAAAACACCTTTTTGGGTTTGAAGTTTAATCATGCGTACTTTACCATCTCTTCCAGGCATCACTTCCAGAATTCTTCCTCTTGGCCATTTTAATGGAGGAACGTTATCCTCTTTTAATAATACAAGGTCATTTACTTTTATATTTTCACATTCGTGTAACCATTTCGGACGATTTTGTAACTGATTAAGATAGTCCGTCGACCACCTTTTCCAAAAATCTTGTTGGATTTTCGTACAATGTTGCCATTGCGAAAGTCGATTTGTCGGAACTGAAGTTACGTCTTTTTCGGGAAATGAAGTTAAACTATTTCCTATTAAAAAATGTCCGGGAGTCAGTACATTCAGATCTGAGGGATCGTTAGAACTTGGACATAATGGTCGTGAATTGAGAATTGCCTCAATTTGCGCTAAACAAGTATATAATTTTTCGAACGTTAAATGGGCATTTCCTATAACACGATACAAATGATATTTAGTGCTTTTTACTGCCGCTTCCCAAAGGCCCCCCCAGTGGGGCGACAATGGAGGAATATATTTCCATTGTGTTTCCCTTTCAGATAAAAAATTCTCAATTTCATTTAAGTTTTTTGATAGTTTAAAAAATTCATAAACTTCTTTTATTTGGTTTTTTGACCCCAAAAAATTTGTAGCGTTGTCGGAATATATTTCCGCAGGATTTCCACGTCTTGACACAAATCTTTTTAAAGTTGCAATAAACGCGTCGGTTGTCAAGTCCGATACTAGTTCGAGATGTACAGCTTTTGTTGTCATACATACAAACACTGCAAAGTAACATTTTAACAATTTTGCGTTTTTTAACGAAGAACTTTTTATAAGTAGCGGACCACCAAAATCAATGCCTGTAGCATGAAATGGACGATTTATTGAAACTCGATGTTTGGGTAAACTTGCCATTATTTGTTGTGCGGGTTTTGCTTTAAATCTATAGCATGTTATACAATTGTGGATAATTTTCTTAATTTCTTTTAAGCCACCTAACGGCCAATACCGTAAACGAAAATTTGACAACACTGTCTGTGGCCCACCGTGATATAAAGTTAGATGCCTTTGTTTTAATAATAATGAAGTTACATGATCTTTAGCAGGGAGCAAAATCGGAAATTTCTGTTCATACGTCACGTCTGCATTTTCCAAACGTCCTCCTACTCGTAAAATTCCCCCTGGATCCAAAAATGGGTTTAACGATAAAATCTGTTTATTTAAAATTGGTTTTTTAGCCTGAAGCTGTTTTAGTTCTGCCGAAAAGGCATTTAACTGAACATTTTTTATGATTATATTTAGCGCGGCCTTCAATTCTTGAACGGTTAGAGCACCACTCATCATTTATTTACAAATCGTAAACAGTACGCTATGGTTCGCTGCAATCTTGAAAAGCACGAAAATTTTGTAAAAAGTGAATACCAAAAATTTTCCGGTCGTAAGTGAAGAGATACCTTTGTTGAAGATTTTCTTTCTTCGTCCGAACCGAGATTGTTATTTTTTAATTTAAAATTTAACGTATTTAGATTTAAATCATAATCGTGTAAAAAAGCAGGGCCTTCCCACCATGTTTTGGAATTTGCTACTTTGTCCGGTAAAACTCCACGAGATAACAAATCAGCAGGATTGCTTTCCGATTTAACGTGACGCCAAGTATAATTTGTAGTTAAATTTTGTATAATAGAAACTCTGTTAGAAACGAAAACTGACCAGCGCGAAGCATGTGAGGCTAGCCAGCACAAAACAATTTCAGAATCTGTCCAAAGATTCACAGATGAAAACTTTATTTTATTTTCGTAAATTTGTATTAAACGATCTAATAATTTTGCGGCTAAAACCGCACCACAAAGTTCCAGCCTAGGCAACGTTATGGCCTTTAAAGGACTTACTCTAGATTTGGAACAAATTAGACGACATGATATAATTTTATTTGAATACAGAACTCGTAAATATAAACAAGTGCCATAAATTTTGAGACTAGCATCGCAAAAGGCGTGTATTTCAATTTTTTCGATTGAATTATTTAAAAACAAATTTCGATGAATTTTGACGTCTTTTAAATATGAAAATTTTTGAAAGAAATTATTCCATTCAGAATTTAAATCGTCGGGCAATTTATCATCCCACTCAATTTTACTTAACCATATTTTTTGCATAATAACTTTCGCGATTACTATAACAACACCTAAATATCCAATTGGATCAAACATTGACGCAATTTTTGAAAGAACCTCTCTTTTTGTAAAATTTTTTTCACCGTGTACATCAGGTATGGAAACCGTAAAAAAATCTTTTTCTGAGTTCCACTGTAAACCGAGTACTTTATTCGACGTATTTTCTAGAGCTATTTCATAGTTTTTATTTGATGACGCATTTAAAAATTTATTTAAAAAATCTTTCGAATTTGAATGCCATTTATGCAATTCAAATCCCGCAATGCGTAATAAATTAACCAATTGAGTGCAGGTATCAAATAATTTGTTTAAAGTTTCTGCGCCTATCAAAGCGTCGTCAACATAAGTTTGATTTAGTAAAACATCAGATGCGAGCGGAAAATCGTCTTGATTTGTCTCAGCGAGCTCTTTTAAACATCTGGTAGCTACAAAAGGGGCAAAGTTTGTGCCATAAGTTACGGTCGATAATTCGATACATTTTAAGGGTTCTTCCGGGTTTTCGCGCCACAATATATTTTGTAAGAATCTATGTTTTGGATTTATAAAAACCTGACGATACATTTTTTGTATATCGGCAATCGCAACGTATTGATACAACCGAAATCTGCATATTATATCAAATAACTCTGGCTGCACGGTAAATCCTTTTAATAAAATATTATTTAACGATACACCCGACGTTGTATTCATGGACGCATCGAAAACTACTCTTAGTTTAGTGGTTTCGCTATCTTCCCGAATAACTGCGTGATGTGGCAGAAAGAATTTATTTTCACCTTTGTTATTTTTCAACGTTAACGGAAGAAATTTAGCGTGATTTAAATGTACGTATTCATTTATGAAATCGGTATATTGTTTTAATGTAGGATTTTTCGCAAGTCTTTTTTCCAAATATAAAAAACGTTTTTTAGCTTGAGAAAATGAATCACCCAACTTTAGGTGTTCAACGGGATTTTTTAATGGAAAATTAACCTGAAAGCGTCCGTTTTCAAGTCGTAATGTAGTTTCGTTAAATATTTTTTCTGACTTTTCGTCATCGGGACATAAAATATTTTTTGTGTCAACTTCTTCGATAGTCCAAAATTTTTTAATGAGTTCATCTGTTTCATTTGGCGCAGTGTACGTTAATAAAGTAACGCTAGGAATGTCATCAGAGACCTTTACCATTTTATTACAGTTTACGACAGTGGACGATGAATTATTTACATACGAATATTTTCCGCCAACAATGTATCCCAGAATTGTGTTAATTAATATTGGTAACTCTTTTCCCAATTTAATTACACCCGGCAATATTAATTCATAATAAATATCAGCCCCTAACAATAAATCTATATCAGAAGAAATATTAAAATTTGGGTCTGCTAAAAAGATATTTTTCGGGATTTTTAGCTCTGAAATATTTATATCTGCTTGTGGCAATTTGCACGTTATTTTTTCCAAAACGGCGCAGCAAACATTAATACTTTCATTATGATTTTTATTTGAATATAATTTCAAATTGATCATTTCATTTGAAACCATATCCGTTTGCGAAATTCCAGAAATTTGTAAACGTTTACAATACGTATTTAAATTTAATTTTTTAGCTAACTCTTTAGTACAAATGCTAGTTTGGCTAGCTGTATCCAACAAAGATCTGGCTATAATGGGTTCACCATTACAGTCAAAAACTTTTACTAAGGCAGTTGCCAATAAAACCTGTGTATTTTGATTTAAAATACTTGATAAAGATAAAGAATTGTCTGCATTAATTTCGCTAGGCGTCTGCTCATTTTGATGAGCCGGCGTGCGTGCAGTATTATTGTTAGAATTTATGCTATTATTTTGATTTGAATTTGAATTATTTTGACTTGATCGAGAATTTGAATATGTCGCTGCTCTGCGTGGACACTCGTTTCTTTTATTTTGATTGTCAACATTTAAAATTGAACTACCGTAACTATCGTTTCTATTAAAAACACGACTATTCTGATAGCCGCTTTGACCTGAGGGCAAACTTTGGAAGTTTTTCCCGGGATTTTGATTATCATTATACTGTGTACGCCAATTTTCATTTAAATTAGTTTGATTACTATTTTGTCCTGGATTTGAATTTAAATGCACTAAAGTATTATGTCGCCTTCCACATTGGAAACAATTTTTTCCATTGCAGGATGAGAAAGGATGTTTTTGTATGAGACATAATTTACATAAACCAGCATTTGTTATAAATTCAAGCCTATCTTGTACATTTAATTTTTTAAAAAGTGAACATTTGTATATCGAATGTTCTGCTAAACAAAAATTACATTTTATTTTCGCTGGATTTTGATGAGAGGTGTTTGAGTTCACATTTGTAACATGTGCTAATTTTTTGATAGGTTTTGGACTATTTGTAGCGTTTAGCTCTTCTAATAATTTACACTGATTTTCGAGAAATTTTAAAAAATCATTAAATGTCGGCAACTGAGTATTATTTCTTTGTGCGAAATAACTTTTTTGTAATGGAAAGTCTAACTTTTTTATAAATATATGAATTAAAATTAGGTCCCAATTTTGTACAGGAACGTTAAGATTCTTCAAGCTTTCAATATTTTGTTCAATTTTAGTTACAAACTCTCTTAAATTTTGAGCTTTTGGTTTTGATAGAGTTGGTACATTATCTACTAAATTACTAATATGAGCCTCTATTATAGCATAAGTATTTTTATATCTTTTTTCTAGTAAATCTACCGCTATTTGTAAATTTGACCCAATTATTGTTAAATTGTGGATTACACTTAAGGCATCCCCTCGAAGATAACCTCTTAAATAGATTAGCTTTTCTGTATCATCTAAATCGGGATTGTTTAAAACTAATTTAGAAAATAAATCAAAAAAAGTGTTCCATTCTGTTACTTCTCCCGTGAACACAGGTATTTTTATATCTGGTAACTTTACATTTTGAGTTTTATTTGCGCTAAAACTTTGGCTAATTCCCTGTACTAAATCGTTAATAAAATCTTTATTTGGTACACCAGATATATCCTTAATTTTTTGAGAAGTAAATAATTTAATTTTTCCTTCTAATAACGCAAAAATATTGTAAAATTTATTTTCGACATCGTCACTATTATCGATCTCGTTTGGATCTTTTATAGCAATTTCTTCTTGAGTGTTTACATAATTTTGATAAGCAGTTAAAAGGTTATTTTTTCGAATTTCTAATTGATTTACATCATTAACTGCGTCAATATTTGTTTTTACCCAATTTTCAATTTTGGTTATGAGGCCTTTTACATAACTCCGTTTGTTTTTTAATCCGTCCATAACCTTTGTTCTCTTAAAAAAGACAAAAAAAAGTATACTTAAAAAATCACTTTTGTGATCTGATACAATGCATGCTAATTTACTTAATAATTAAAAAAATGTAACATTTTAATATAAAATTTTCATGCAAAAATAACATATTTTTTCTTTTATATTATTAATATTTTCTGCGAAAATAATTTGTTTTACTAAAATAGGAAAAAAAAACAATCATTACATTACAAAGTTTCTACTATCTATGTTACTTGTTTTTTGCTGAATCCTAATCCTCTAGTTTCCAGCAGTGGATTTCTTTTTTCACTGTTCACTTGTCAGTTTGCATGGGTTTCGAAAGTTCACTTCTATTAGCTGCTTTCTGAAGATGATTCCCTTTGCCTTTTTCTTTATTTATTCGGCGACCAAACCATCAATGCTGATATTTCAAAATCCGGCTCGAAGGACCATTTGAACGAGTTGTACTTCTCGAACACTGTTTAGTCGTCGAGTTTTTGATGTGTAACGATTGCAGATGATCTAAAAGTTCTCTTGAAGACTCTCTGGTTTATTTTTCTTGTGGACTGTATGTTCGTAGTTGTATTTTAGAAATTAAAGGCCCTAGTTGCACAACAATAACACCAACATTTATTTGAAAAGCTATGTACAAACTAGGGATTAAAATACTTGTTACTAATTTAAAACGTAGGATTAAAAATAACGAATAACTATTTAACTCCGGTTATGGACAGACTAATCCACAATCTGTTTAAGTTACGCTAATTTGCGCACGACGAACCCTATTTATTTCGGCCACGTTACTTTACGTGAACCCTACGCGCGTAAGTCGGTCAACTCAAAAAACCGAGTTGTTCGCGTGAGATCGTACTCACTTCTGTCGACCCATTTTTTTCTTGCCGTTGTTATTCCCCTAGCATCCTTCGTTTTTCAAGAAAGCTGACGAGCCAGAAATACGGGCTCCACAATTTGTTATGATTATAGATTTTAGAACGCTCTATTGACAAAGCGGCAAAGATCTTAGATTTTATATTGAATTGAACCTTGAAATGAATACTTGAACATGGTTCGACGTTTATTTATGTGATACTAAAAAAAGCATTTTGTTAGCTTAAAAAGCACGAATTAAAAGCTTTGCTTTAATAAATCTAAATAAAAAATATAAAGATACTTATATATTGTTGGTTTAAATCCCAACAGTAGCTTTAAGGTTTTTTTTTAAGATGTAAATCAAATATCATTTAGATTTTTTTTACTCTGTAGTATAATAAGGAATAAATAAAATAAAATTTATTCTAAGCCTAGCCTCATAATTAAACTATGTGAAAACCCTAATGAGTGAGAGAAGAAAGAGAATGTATGTCATTGAGAGAGAAACAGATAACTCTCCGAAGTGTGGGTTACTTACTGATATACTTTAGCAGGTTACCAAGTTATTATTTAAACACCACTTCCCATACCAGGATATACCATACTGTACCAGACTTCTACTTTGTGTTTTAGAGAGCTTTGAGTGTCAAAGAAGAGAAGCCATGTTGGTTTTCTTGTATAAATTATTGAATAGGCTGGTTGATTATATTTCTCTTATGGGATCAGTTTTAATCCTTGCCCCTCAAAGAAACACAAGAAAATAACTCTTATTCTGTGCACCGTATCTTGAATAATTATAATTTTCCATTATTCCAATTTTAATATTTTTCAATTAAGTTTGCCCACTCTAAAGACGAAGCTACTAGCTCAGTGACTTGTTCCTATTTTAATTGTATTCTTAGCACTCAATATTTTTTGTTTACTGTTTATTTTATGTTATTTGTATATCTACAACTAATTTAATTCTGTATTGTGTTTGTAATTTGTTATATACCTTAGTGCCATTTAGAATTGTATTCTGTAGTGTGCTTTTTCTTATAAATAAATACGTTATAGGCCGAACAACGCTTGATGGAGGAACAGCGACGAGTCCAGGTATATTTGCACGAAACTACCAGCGAACGCCTTGCCAAAACGTGCGAACGGGTACTTATCCAGAAGCACCTCGAGCTGCTCCATTCGGAGTTCAAGCAGTTGCTGGACGCGGATAAGGACGACGATCTCGGAAGGATGTACAGCTTGGTGGCTAGGATTCCTGATGGTTTAGGTGAGTGCTCTATCTAGCGGGATATTTAGGAACAATTCATGTCTCTTTGAATATATAGAGAAAAAGGAAAATATCTACAAACATTTTTTTTCTGTATGGCAGTATGGGCATAATATCTAATTTTAATGAATTTGTACGCCGAAAATTGATTCCTATAATATATTGGAAATAATGTAAATAGTATGCTTTTAAGAAATTAAGGGAAATTAAAGAAAAGCCATGTGTTGAGGAAATAAACTAAAACAAAGCCATACTATTTAAATTAATTCCAAAATCTGATTTTATGATTTATCATTTATATCGGACCAGAACAGCATGATTTTCAAGCCAAAAAATCAACGGAAACTGCATCGTTTGAATTCAAATTCAAATTCTTTTATTTCCCAAAGATCACAAAATTGGATATAGGACAAGTCAAGATCATTTTGTCATAATTAAAATATTCAATATAAATTAAGACTTAACACAATAATAAAAACTAGTATAAAATAATTAATAGATGCACAAAGTCAAACAAACAAATTCAAATTCAAATTTCTTTATTCGTGTCAGTACAAAAAAAAGTTTACACACGTCAAACAGTAGAAAATACTAAATATTGAATATATACATACACATCCATACAGAAGTGATAATTTTTTTTTTTTTTTTTTTTTTTAAATATAAGTATACATACAGATCCATATAAAATCAACATGAAAGATACATACATATATTGCTAAAATTAAGTTAAAACTAAAATAAAATACAACACAAACATTGACATCTTATAAAATCACACTATAAAATACACGCAGAATCTAAAAATTCGTCCACTGAGTAGAATGCCCCCTGGAGCAACAACTTCTTTATGGAGCTCTTAAAAACTTTAAGTGGTGCCTCCCTCAAGGAAGTTGGAAGTTTATTGAAAAGTTTTATACCCAAATAGTTTGAGCCATTTTGACACCTTTTCAGACGACAGTAACCTGTGACTAGGTCACCTTTACCTCTTGTATCATATTCATGGACATCAACATGTCTTCTATATCCTGTTAGGTTTTTTTTAACATACAATAATGTTTCCAACATGTACAGGGAAGGTAGGGTTAATATGTTTAACATCACAAATGTGTCAAATCATCGGCAAAGAGTGTCCAATGCACCTCAGGGTGAGCAAGGGGCAGATCATTGATGTAAATAAGAAAAAGTAGTGGACCGAGCACCGATCCCTGAGGCACTCCAACTGTTACTGGTAGGACATCCGAATCACCATCAGCAAGTCTCACATGTTGAGTCCGGTTAGTCAGATATGAGGCGAGCAGGTTGATACTACTACTGCACAAATTATATGCTCCCAGCTTCCGCAGCAAGACATCATGGGGGACACAATCAAATGCCTTACTCAGGTCACAAAATACAGTAGAAACATACTCAAGATGTTCAAAAGAGTCCTCTATGTAAGAAACTAAGTCCAGGATACCCAAACCAGTATTCCGCTCCCTCCTAAAGCCAAATTGGGATTCTGAAAAAATGTGTTTAGTTTCAAAGTAGGTTGCGATTTGAGAAGCTAAGCATTTCTCAAACACTTTTGAAAGTATTGGCAATAGTGAGATTGGTCTATAGTTTGAGGCATCCCCAGTGCTACCCTTTTTGTGTATTGGTGCCACAACAGCATGTTTGAGGCAGTCCGGAAGAACGTCCTTACAGATACACAAGTTTATTAGTTTTGCAAGCGGAATATAGATCAAATTATTTATTAGTTTTAGTAGGGGGACATTTAGATCAAAGCAATCACGACTTGTTTTATTATTTAGTTTATTAATTATATCTCTAACCTCAATGAAAGTGACTTCCGAAAAACAAAAACTTTGGTTGATATTAAAATTTTGACTATTTATGTGTCTGAGCGGATCTACATCCACTAGGACAACAATGTTCTTGTGTATTTCATTAGGTATGTTAACAAAAAAAGTGTTAAATTCATCTGCCGTGATACTAGATACACCCGACAGCCCATTGGAGCTTCCCCGATGTTCATTAATTATTTCCCTCATGCATTTCGTGGGATTACTGGAGTTTTTTATTCTGGTGTTGTTGGAAATTAACTTACAATCAGTAATGGCACGTTTATACATTAAGCGATAAGAATTTCTTTCTTGTTTTAGACCTTCAGTATTAAAAGTTTTGCACAAGTCATTAAGAAATTGAAGATTTTCCCTCATTTCCCTTAACTCATTGGTAAAGATAAAAGTGGTCCCCCTTTGTTTAGGCTTTAGTATTAGTTCCCTTTCTGGAAAAGAAGATTTTAAACTATCCTGTAAAATTTCAGTAAACAGCAAAAATTTTGTATTTATGTTAACATCTATGTCATTAATAAAACCCCAATCAACTGACTCTATCAAATTATAAAACATAAGTCTACCTTTTTCAGTAAATGGTCTTATCAACTTGTTTAATTTTGTCGTGTCATCTGGTACGGAACACCTCAACTGTACCTCCATTGATTGACCCAGATGATCTGAAAAACTATTCCGAAGCAGACTTATCTTATAGTCCCCAGAAAAAATATTAGTAAAAATATTGTCAAGACAATTCGACCCCCTTGTTGGATCTAAAATTGTCGGATTAAGTCCATATGACAGAAGCAAACTACACATGTCAGCACTCCTCTTATCGTTTGTTCCAATATGTACATTAAAATCACCTACTATTATTATTTTATCTCTTATATTTAAAAGTTCAAAACATGCTTCAAGGCGCTCTAAAAATGTGTCAAAACAACCCGAGGGGGGTCTATAAATTGTTACTAGATTAAGATGAAAATCCTTGAGAAAAACCCCACAAAATTCAGAGCATTTCTCAATGCTTAGTTTACTAACCTCTGTTAAAGGCAAATAATTGAAGTTGTTACCAAAAGTTGCTACTCCACCGCCTCCACTCAGTTTACGGGAAAAGCCGCCAACAAAGGGAAGGTCATTAATCTTCACTGTATTTATCTCATCATCTCGTAACCAGTGTTCGCTTATACAAAGCGTGTCGGGAGATTTGTCCAAAAGATATGTTTCCAGTTCTGGTATCTTATTTCTGAGTGACTGCATGTTGAAATGGTACAACTTTAGAAAAACTGCATCCTTCATGTTTTGAGGGACTGCAGGCGTTGCAGGTTGCGAAAATGGTTAATTATGGTACCTGTAGGCCAGAGGTCTGCCGACATAATGGTCTTCTGCTTCTCCATGGGTACAGTTAGTTTAAAGGAACATTGGTATTTGTCCTTTTTTGTCCATATCTTCTCACAGGAACAGCCATCACCCAGGTTGTGCTTTTTGAGGAAATTTAGCACATTCTCTGCTTGCATTAGTGGGTCCATTCCGGATATAAAAATCCAAGCATGCTTTCTTGCTACTAGTAGTGCGTCTTCCGACTCATTTTTTCCCTTTATTGGTTCAGGTCGACTAGTTCTTTGTACGTATGTATTTCTTCCCGCAGATTTCTGCCTTTTTGACTGGACAGTTGTCCATCCCTGATCTTCTGTGGGTTCCACATTCTTTTCTTGGACTAGATTCAAATTGCTATTTGCAGAATTTACATTTTCTGCATTTTGCGGCAATAGCTCCGATTTCGATGACTTTGCAGAAAATGAAAGTGCTGATGTGTCATTACTGTCAATATTGTCAGATGCAGTAATTGTACTATTGGAGTACAATTTTTCCTTTTCCACAAGGTTTTTAGAACTTTGGATTTCGACGTTGGTAAGAGTGTTTTTTTGTAAATTGCCAACTTCACAGCAGACTTCCTGGCTTGTTGCTACATTCGGTGTCGATTCTTTCGGGACGTCCTTTGCCATGCGCGAAATTTTAGCCACCTCTCCACTTGATGTTTTTGAGCGGGAAAATTTGTTACGTAATGTCATGTTTTCATTTACTTTTGAATCTTTTGATTTTAAAAGATCATATTTTTCTCTCCAGAGATCACAATTTTCTTTTAGCAAGTTGTTTTTTATTTCTAGCTCACCCAAAAGTCTTTTTAGATAGAAAATTTCTATATCTTTATGATCACTGTCCTTAACCTCAACGTTGTTTTCACGGCATTTTAGTCTTGTTTTATCGATGATTTCGATCTTTTCACACCAATCGCGTGTCGCACAGGATTTATGATAGACATTTCCACAATTTACACACACAATGGCACTAGAATATTTTGTTTTGCAGCATTTAAAATGTAATTTTTTGCTCCGCGTCGTCTTCAAGACGTTGTCTCGTCGGCGCCATATTTATTTTTTCAAAAACAAAAAATAAAGGGCTTCAAGAAGGTATATACATAAATGGATCTATTATCCATTTTAAATAAGAAATTTAAACAGAAAAATAATTGTGAAAAACTAGGCTGCCAAGTCCAGAAATTCCCTAAAACTATAAAAGGTTTTATCAGTGAGAAAGGATTTTAAATTATTTCTAAATGAATTTATGCTATTTGCAGATTTGAGATTCTCAGGCAATGCATTGTAGACCGTAATGCAGGCATAGTGGGGCGACCTTTCATAGAGTGCAGTCTTGTGTTTTGGAACAACCAGAGCTGAAGCATTTCTCGTTGAATAATTGTGGTTATCCAGGTTTTGTCGATGTTTGGATTTGTAGTATAGTGCACATTTCAGATTTTAGATGGATGTTGCAGTTAAAATGTTGTAACCCCGTTCAGTGTTAGCCAGTTGGTTAAGTAATTCCTCACTTGCCGCAGAAATTCCGACAGATGTATCATCTGCAAACTTGATTGTTGTTCCAGGAAGCGCCAAGTCGTTAATAAACATGATGAATATCAGTGGTGCCAATACTGATCCCTGTGCTGCCCCTAGATTAGTTTCATATTTCTCCGACCTACACTTGCCAAGGGTGACAAGAAGTCTTCTTTGTTTCAAGAATTATCCCAATATAAAACAATTTATGGTCCACATAGTTAAGGTTCAGTGTATCGAAGGCTTTTGACAGATCGAAGAAAATTTCCGCAACAGCGTGACCGCGTTCTAATTCCTCATGAATAAAGTTCACCAACTCCACCGCAGCTGATTTTGTCGACTTACCAGTTCTAAACTCATGTTGATCTTGGCATAGAAGGTTATATGTAAAATCGTGCCTAAAGTTGAGCGGGAATGCTGAGTTTCTAGTGGTTCAAATGTTCTGAATTTTAGTGTTTCTGAAACTTTATACTTCTGATATCTGAAAATATCACAAATTACTTTCGGACATACTGAATTTTATAGTGCTTATTTTATGCAAAAGTAAATCGCAAATATATATCGCCATTGTCAAATTTGTTTACATTATAAATAACAAATTCCATCCTTTGTCCTGTGTGTATAGTAGTGGAACTGGAGTTTGGCAGGTATTTTTGTAAATTGGTGATCGGAGAATTTTCGAAAGTTCGTCTTTTTATTTCATGATATTACTTTATTACAAGTGCCTGTTGAACACTTAGCACTTTTTTATTGTTCTTTTCCCAACATGGGAGGTACAAAGCCAAAAACTTACAAGTGTGGTGAATGCTCTGCAAATATTACAAAAACGCAAACGTCAGTACAGTGTGATAAGTGCAAAGGTTGGATCCACAGATCTTGTGCAGGTCTTACAGATGTTGAGCTGGAAGTCTTGCGTACATTAAACAATAAATATCTTTGTAAAGAGTGTAAAACCCATACTGAAAAACAGATAAGAAGATCAATGGATTTCTCTGAAAAAGCCCAACATAAGGTTGACAATCAAGGAACCAGTGTAATAGACTCTATAAAAGAATTAAGGGATGAGATCCGAGACCTCAGGCAAGACCTAAAATTTTATGCCGAACAATATGAAATACAAAAAGAACAAAATAAAACTTTTAATAGAGAAATAATTGAATTAAAGAAAGAAAACGAATATATAAAGAAGGAATTAAGGAAGCTTAAAATACAAAGTGATGTGAAAGAAAATGAAAATAGATTAAAGAACATTGTTATGATGGGTGTAAAAAGCACAGCTGAGGAAATAAGAAATAATCCAGAAGAAATAAAATTAAAAGCAAAGAAGGTACTCAAATATATTAACCCAGAAATACAACTACAGGACACGCAAATAAAATTGAACACATCTGTGAAAGAGAACACTGCTATCACCATAATATTCAAAACAGTTGAACAAAAACATGAATTGATACAAATAAGGAAACAGTTGGGTAAAATAGTTGGAAATAAATGCGGTCTGAGTGACACAGACCTTATTTTTTTAAATGAAGATTTGTCAAGGGACTCGAGGGAACTGTTCATGCATGCCAGATCACTTCGCAATGATGGATTTAAATACATCTGGGTAAAGTACGGATGTATTTTCGTAAGAAGAAAAGAAAATGAACCAGTCCACAGGATTTACAACCGGGACGACATTGAAAAACTTAGGCTAAACCTAGGAGAAAGCCAAAAACTATCCGAAAACTAGACTATGATTTCAGTGCGTATCAGGTTGTGATATCAATATATCGGAAAAACAAAAATAAAATTCAACGATCCGACATCTTTCTTATTAGATAAGGACTGTGACACAGTATTGAGTGAGAGCATAGATAATTCTGAACATTTTATAAGAACTTCTAACGGTTTTAGCTTAATACACCTGAATATTCGAAGCATAGCAAAAAATTTTGATAATTTAGTCGCATACTTGGAATCATTAAATACAAATTTTGATGTAATTGTTTTGTCTGAAACCAACAAAATAGAAAATTTAGAACAATTCAAAATAAAAACATATGAAGTATTTTATAATGAGTTATATAAATAAGTGTGATGGTACAATAATTTATGTAAAAAATAGTTTAATTGAAAATAGTATGAAAATAGGTATAAGAAATTCAAAATTTTTAAGAGTAACCTTAACAAAAAACAAAAAATCTATTGGTATTATTGCAAACTATAGATCCCCATCGCTTAAACCAGAAGATTATATTCAAGATTTAAGCGAACTCTTTCTGAAAAACTATAAAAAATGCAGCATAGAAATTTTTACAGGGGACACCAACATTAATATATTAAACACAGATACACGAGTAACAAACAACTATATAGGTATATTAGGGGAGTTTGGATACAAAAGTGTTATAAATAAGGAAACTAGAGTGGCAGGTGAATCAAAGTCATGCCTAGATCACGTGTTCGTAAAGATCGATAAAAATAGCAAGATAGAAAATATCCTGGGAATGGTACTGATTTCGGGTCTAACAGATCACTACCCAGTGGTAATTAATATGAAAATGCAAGATGTTATTCAATCACACAAAAACATAACTAGATTTTATGATAAAGTAGATTACCAAAAAATTAAAAACATACTATCAGACTACAAATGGGATTTACTATGTGAATGCAATGACCCTAATCAAATAGCTGGTAAACTTGTAAATACTATCAAAAACATTACTAAAAGCTGTATGAATAAAGTAAAAATAAAATCAAAAAATCAACGTATCAAACCATGGATCACATCAGGTATATTAACTTCAATAAGGATTAGAGACAAGTTAAAAAGGAAATCTGCAAGAAGTCCTGGTAACCTGCAAACTCTAAACGAGTTTAGGGATTACCGAAATAGGTTAACAAAACTAATAAATAAGGTGAAAAATATGTACTATCAAGGAATAATTAAATAACAATCTAAAAAACCCTAAAAAAATGTGGAATTCCATAAAACATGCCATAGGCGAAAATAATACTAAACATGAGATAAAAGTAATTAAAGATGATAATGGAAAAGATATTTTAGATAATATAGGCATAGCAGAAGAATTAAATAAATACTTTTGTAAAGTAGGCCAGAAACTTGCAAACAAAATTGAGAAGCCCCTAAATCCCGTTGACGACGGGCCAGTATGCACACACTCCATATTTATGGCTCCAATTTCTGAAACCGAATTATTAAAAGAAATAATGTCATTAAAAAATGGAGTAGATAGTGGCGAAGATGGTATTTCTGCGGAATTTGTTAAGGAGAACTCACTTTTTTTGGTAAACCCTCTAAGACACCTGGTAAACAGTGTTTTCGAGACAAGCGTCTTTCCGGATATCTACAAAAATGCCATTGTAATACCAATATTTAAATCAGGCGATAAGACAGAAAAAACTAACTACAGACCTATTGCAATTATAAGTACCTTGAGCAAAATAGTTGAGAAATGTATAAAATTGAAACTTTGGGATTATCTGGAAAAAATGGATTAATGTCCAATCATCAATTTGGGTTTAGAGATGGCTGCAGTACCGAGAATGCTGTTGCCGAGGTGACGGAATTTATCACAAGGAGTTTTAATGAAGGACATAAACCAATGGCAATTTTCCTAGACCTATCAAAGGCATTCGATACTGTGGAGCACCAGATTCTTTTAGAAAGATTAGAGAACATTGGAGTACGTGGTAAAATTAATGACCTGTTTAGATCATACCTCGATAAACGAATGCAGAAAGTAAAAATAAAAAATTATGAAAGCGACCCAAAAAGAATTGATTTTGGTGTACCACAGGGCACGGTACTTGGACCGATTCTCTTCTTAATATATGTGAATAACCTTACAGATATTTGTGATAATAGGGTTGTATGTTATGCGGATGATACAGTAATATTAATAAAGGACTATAGTTGGAATAATTTATTAAAAAAAGCTGAACTGAAATCAAGTGCTGGTTGGATAAAAGTCTATTAACACTTAACATAGATAAATCAAAATTCTTAATTTTCACTATGACAAATCGGAACCTACCAGAAAATGTATCAGTAAAAATTCATGATTGGGGTTGTAAATATTTTGAAAACTGTAAATGTAAAAATAAAATTAAACAAACAGAAAAAAATTAAATATCTTGTAGTCTACTTTGATCAGTATATGAGATGGCATGAGCATGTAAACCTAGTTATGGAGAAATTAAGAAAGAACATATACAAATTTTACTTCCTGAGACAGATAGTACCGTATCATGTGCTACGGATGTTATACCAGGCACTTGTGGAATCGGTTTTGTGCTACGGGATCTCCGCATGGGGGGCAGCTTCTAACAACATTCTGACTTCTTTATTTGTACTACAAAAGTACTTTTTAAAAATAATAATGTTTAAAAAACGGATGTATCCAACAAATATATTGTTCAAAAATATAAAACTTATGAATATCAGACAACTATATATAAAGACATGTTTTAAGTTATATTTCAAGAATCAGTCACGGGAAGATTGCGTGTCACATGGTCTGGGTACAAGGGCATACTGGAATAAAAACTTGACTACGCCAAATACCGGTTTCTCATCTGTGCAAAGGCATTTCACATATATAATACCTAAAATTACAAATAAAATTCCCTTTAGGGTTTCTGCACTAAATTTTCAAAGAAATAAAAAGAAAATATTTAAATGGATAGCTGAAAATTTTGATAAGAGTTGTGATATAATTCCTTGGTTTCAGACAAACTTACTTTAATTTACTTTAACACTAGAGTTAAGTTTAAGAAAATAGCTGAAAATTAGTAAAACAATATTGATTTATTGGTAATCAGCGTACCCACAAATTCATGTGAATTCATCGTACACTTAAAACCTGTACTCTAAACATTAAATTCTTATATTTAATACCTTACAAATTGTAAAATTTTGAGTACATTAAATAAATAAATAAAAAAAAAATAAATAAATATTTATTAAGAAAACGTGTAAGCCGATTACGGAGTATCCTCTCAATAATTTTGGAAACAATGCTCAGGACAGACACTGGTCTATAGTTTTCAATATTTGACTTATCCCCTCTCTTTTAAATAGGCACCACCTTTGCTATTTTAAGTGCTGAAGGAAAAGTTCCAGTTTGTATTGCTGTATTTATCAGTGTTTGTGGCTACAGCTTTCAGCACCTACACTGGAATTTCATCAGTACCAGCAGACTTTTTGTTTTTTAGAGTGTGGATGATATTCAGTATCTCCTTGTTTGTTGCTGCCTCCAAGAAAATTGAGTTTGGTCTCAGGTCTGACACCGTTGGTGATCGATTGCTTGGAGCCTGGCCAAAATGTTTCTGCCTGCCACTGTTGTGAAGAATTTCGTGAATTAACTGCCTTTATATTTAAAGAACTCGAGCGGAAGCGCATTGTGGTGGGCTTGTTCTTTGATCTATCTCATGCATTTGACACTCTGAATCTAGAATTTACGTCCAAGAAACTGGATAGTGTTGGAATACGTGGAACGTCGAATTCGCTGATAGCATCATTTCTTCGTGAACAAAAACTTCTGGTAAGAGTTGAGAGTCAATCTTCAGACGAACATGACTTGAATATCGGTGTAGCACAAGGGTCAGTGCTGGCACCACTTCTATTCTTGACATTCATAAATGATCTCCAGACAAGACTATTAAGTTCACCGATGATACTACAGCTGTCGTCTCAGCAGGAAATGCAGCAGATCTACACAAAAAAATTGAGCAAGTCCTGAATGACATAAACAGGTGGTGCTTCTCCAACCAATCGGCCCTGAATAAAGACAAAACGGTCATAGTTCCCTTCTACAAAACTATACCAAAGGTTGCACTGGATAATAGTGAGGCACTAGTAAAATGCCTAGGTACCTACAGGGTTTTTTTTTATATATTGCCACCCCCCTTATCTTTTTTATTTGACATTTTAGAAAAATGTGTCCCAAATAAAAGTTTAATGGTTTCAAATGAATTTTTATGAAAACATTTTTTTTCATATACAGGGTGTTACAGAAAGTCTGGGCGTGGTCCAAGTTTCTTATTTCAAATAGGTACCCCATTTTTTTATTGAATTTTCGGATTCTCCTAAGAATTTTACACATTTTTTATAAGGGATATTCTATACTTAAATCTAAAGCCTAAAGAGATATTGTTATTTTTTGAAAACTATTATGTAAAACAGGTAAACATTTTTCTGGTCGTAAACTGGTCATTGACGGTGACTGTTTTACTGTTTGGTAGACTTTCTGTCAATTTCTGGATAAAATGTCACATTTCCGATGAGGAAAAATCCGACAACCTTCGCATAGCTTATGAGAATAATGAAAATACACAGGCAACCAGAACAGAAATCACCATCTTCCAACGAATCGCCATCTAAACAAACATTTTTTGAAATATCAGACGTGGATTTTTTTCCTTCTACAGGGTATTCCAAAAACATCGAATTTTGGAAATATGCATATGAATCTAATTAAGGCAACACATGTTTTTAAAAAATATATGTATAATATTAACGAAAACAGAAAAGAATATTTTAAAAACTACACACAGCGTCAAAAAACTTGGACCCCTTCATAAGTCGCAATGCAAATAAGCTTTCCTCAAGACCGCGTATCTTCAGTAATAAATGAACCAACGAAGTGATTGAAAAATGATTATGTCAACGAATAGCGGGACTACCACTTTTAGTTAACTGAGCCATGATATTGTAATCAGCAAGCTAATAAGGAGAGTTTAATTTTTTTTAGCCAGACCTCCCATTTAATTTGCATTAGGTCCTGTGTTGAGAAACTTTTAAACACTCTGTAGAGCGTTCTAATTACAATAGAATATTTCATGTGGCTAAAAGTGGCAGCCCTGCTATTCGTTAACATACACTTTTTTTAATCACATGGTTGGATCATTTATTACTCAAGATACAAGGTCTTGAAACAGAGCATTTTTGCATTGCGTCTTATGAAGGGGTCCAAGTTTTGACGCTGTGTTTATTACAAAAAACTACATATTATCAAATAATTCAATAATGAAATGAAATATAAATATTATAATTGCTGAATATGTCCACCATTCATTTCAATACAATTTGTATAATCTGCTTCGATTTTATTAATCGCATTAATAATGAATTGTGCATGATTATTGTTTAAATCCTCAATGGCTTCAATTATTCTCCTTCTTAACACCTCTATATCTTCCGTGGGAGTTTCATATATTTTATTCTGCAAAAATCCCCACAGAAAAGAGTCAAGAGGTGTTAAGTCGGGACTATTGGGCGGCCACCGAATCGGTCCAGTCCGACCAATCCACGTTTCAAAATTTTGATTTAAAAAATTTAGGACCGCAAAAACATTGTGTGGTGGGGCTCCATCTTGTTGCCAAATAATTTGGTTGTATTGACGGAGGGGTAAGTCATCCAAAATAGGTTCCAGATCATTATTTAATAAATTTAGATATTTTTCTCCATTTAAAGATCCATCAATGAAAATCGGTCCAATAATTTTGTTGTGAAGGAGCCCGCACCACACATTTAAAGTTTTCCGAACTTGGGTTTTAATTTCACGCATGGCCCGAGGGTTTTCCGTTGCTCAAAATCTAACATTTTTCCGGTTGTGAATCCCGGCAGTACTAAAGGCGCATTCATCTGACCATAAAACTTTTTGAAAAATATTGTTATCTTCATCTTTCATCAGCAACATTTCCTGGCAAAACATGGTTCATTGGTTTTTCTGATCTTCAGTTAATTTCTGGACGGGTAAAATTTTGTATGGGAAATATCCATGCTTTTTTAATGTCGAATAAATTTTGAAAATAGATTTATTAAAAAAAATTGATGCGTCTTTTAAGGCTGCATTTGGATTTTCTGAAAATAAATAATATTTGTGTAAGTTACTTTATATCCTGTGGGTAATTTCTATTAACCTACCTTGAAAAAATAATAAAATATTTAATTCCTCCTCCTCATTAATAACCACAGTACGTTTTTTTCTTTTAACAGTCATTCGATTTCGAAAGCCAAGTTCAATATTTTTGAAAGTTTTTCGAGATGGAATAGCTCGCATGGGGAAAAGCCGCTGATATTCTCTTCTTGCCGCGCAAGCATTATTATTATTCTTGTAGAAAATGCGAAGACTATCACATCTTTCTTCGTCAGTGTAATGCATCTTTTCAATGAATTGACAGAACGACAGATCACCGTCAATGACCAGTTTACGACCAGAAAAATGTTTACCTGTTTTACATAATAGTTTTCAAAAAATAACAATATCTCTTTAGGCTTTAGATTTAAGTATAGAATATCCCTTATAAAAAACGTGTAAAATTCTCAGGAGAATCCGAAAATTCAATAAAAAAATGGGGTACCTATTTGAAATAAGAAACTTGGACCACGCCCAGACTTTCTGTAACACCCTGTATATGAAAAAAAATGTTTTCATAAAAATTCATTTGAAACCATTAAACTTTTATTTGGGACACATTTTTCTAAAATGTCAAATAAAAAAGATAAGGGGGGTGGCAATATATAAAAAAAAACCCTGTACATCGACTCAAAACTATCATGGGAAATGCAACTAGATCATGTTTCTAATAAACTAAGCAAAGCATATTATGTAGAAGTAATTTGTCCATAATATCTCTTAGAGACTTGGTTTGATAATTGCAGAAAAGAAAAACAATGTCAAAACAAGTGGTTTAATACAGTGAAAAAAATGCTATGATTACACGTGTTTCGCCAAACAGGCTTCATCAGATCTTAAAACAACAAATGTAAAATATATGAAACTGGCATATACAACTACATAATTAGACAAACACTGCAGTTTGCCTCTTTCATTATTTAATTTGTCTAATCCCATATCCTATGATTTGCATTCAGCATTCAGTCAAGTTTATATTGATAAATAGTAGAAAAATTATGGAAATCTTATCTGCCATAAATAACACAAAGTGTTGATGCTAGAAGTTGGTCTATAAACCGAAAGCGTTCTTTGCCCTGATTAATGGGGATATCACACACTTTTATTTAGTGATCAACTTTATGCTGCTTTTTTTTTAGTCAGTTGACTTTTTCTTTCCCCCACCAACTCCAACTTCCCTCTCTTTAAAAATAGGGATAAATCTAAGTAAAATTTTGCAGAGCCACCATATGTGCTCGTACATATTATAAAGTTCTGTAGTTTTCTTTTAAATTCTTAAAACCAGAATTAAACAGCAAGTTGTTCTTATTTATTAAATGAATAAACATATTATTTACCGATTTTTTTAATTTGCATTTAGGTGAACTACGTGGACTGCTGGAACAACATATCGCTGCCCAGGGGTTAGCTGCAATCGAGAAATGTGGAGAAGCTGCTCATAATGTAAGCGTTTTTGATTTTGTATACCTATGTAAAAAAAACAATAATTATTTTCATCTAAGTGAACTACAAGAACAAAGGAAATTTTGCTTGTTAAGATTACTCCAATATTTACAAAATGGTCATTCATTTCTTCACATATTTGGTGCTTTTCTTTTTTTTTACCGTCCACAATGTCTCAAATCTTTTCCTGATCACCACCAAAATTGTCCACACAAAAAAAATGTTTTCATGATAAATCTGTTGTAACTTATATATGTTTATAGTTCATTGCTTTTTTTTAGGATCCTAAAATATATGTAAACACAATATTAGAGGTTCACAAGAAATATAATGCTTTGGTGCTGGTTGCCTTCGGAAACGATAGTGGATTTGTTGCTGCTCTGGACAAGGTATGGTTATATTTTAATTTTATGCCGTAGGCACAATTTTTTCCTGTTGGTATTGCAGCAGTTATTTTTATAATATCGACCTAAATGAAGAATTGTTTTGTTATCCTATGTTTGTAGGCTTGCGGAAGATTTATAAATGCTAATGCCGTAACAAAATCCGCCAATTCTTCAAGCAGGTCGCCCGAACTTCTAGCAAAATATTGCGACTTACTCCTGAAGAAGAGCAATAAAAATGCCGAAGAAGCCGAACTAGAAGACACGTTAAATCAAGTTGTAAGTTCAATAATTCATTAACGGTCACATGCTATCGTTTTCTCACTTAATAAATTGACAATATTCCCTGAGCTAAATTTATTTGGAACTCGGAAGACAAAGAAAAATAATGGAACGAAAATTTTGCACAGGGCCGGATTTACAGAAAATTTTAGTTTTAGGACCAGTATAAAGAACCACCAACAGAATTGTACTGGTTTAAAACTGTTATAGGAAAAAAAATAAAAACATTTCAGTGTTTTTAGGTCAATTTGAGCCCACTTCGGTCAACAATACTTTTTTTGCTGTTTAACCGAGCACTGATAGCTACCACCTTCTTCAGCCTACAAGAAAAAAATAGTACTAGTGATTATGTAATCAATAATAATTTTATTATTTTAAAAACTTTAACTATTTTTTTAACACTAAACACTAAACTTTTTTCTTTCGTTTTGGTGTTTTTTTCAAGGAAAACTATCTTAATTAATGAAATAAGTTAATTTTCATCTTACTTATATCTCCATCAAATGTGGTTTGTAAGGGTATTTAAAAACACTATCAATTTTTGTCTGAAAATCGCAAATACAAAAACTAACCTAGAATTACAAATGTCCACATGTGCACAGTGCTCAGAAAGCAATGATGGGGTAAAATGCGCTATTTGTTGTTTAGAATACTGCCCAATCTGTTTCCCACTGAGTGCATCAGAGGCCAGAGTAGTTCCTTTAAAAAAACGTGTACTTATAGTGTGCTGTCCATCATGCCAAGTGACTGTAAAACAAAGCATAATGCTGAAAAAATATTATTTCTACAAGGAGAAATTAAACTACTAAAAAATACTATTGATGATAAAGATATTATCATTGCAGATAAAGCAGAAATAATAAACCTGCTTCATGAAAATTAAACCCAAAGTACCATTATTCTTGCTAACTTTAACACAAAAGGAATAGAAAGTCCAGTTCAAGAAAAGCAAAAAAATGACAATGAAAATCAATCTCCGCAAATTACATTAAGTCAAGTTCGTAGAGCAGTAAATGCAGTAATGCATTAAAAAACCAGTCAAAAATACCATTATACCTAATAATCAAATTCAAACTAATGAATTTTTAGGAGTAATTGGAATTAAATCACCTAAAACTGCAAAAGAATGATTTGAAACTCCATAAAAAACAAGTGAAACAAGGAAATCAGGAGAACGAGTTCCTCGGTGTGCCAAAAAAGAAATGGTTACATATCAGCAGAGCCAATAATTCATGTACAAGCGAGGCTTTTACTCAGTATATAAAATCAAAAACAAATTTAAAAAACAATGAAGAACTAATTGTTACACAGTTAAGAACCAAAGGAGATACTAATTCCTTTGAAATTGGCATTGATTCTAAATACACTCAATTAATACGTGCTGATTTTTGGACAGAAAATATTGTTTGTCGGGACTTCCAGTTTAACATGCAATCAATGTATAACAGAAACAATAGCGCCCGAAATTTTCAATGGAATCAAAGGGAGACACTAGATCGAGCTTACTTAAGAATTTATTATCAGAATGTTAATGGACTTTGTACAAAGCTTATTGAATTTCAAATTAATGTTGCCATGATTAACTATGCAGAACTAGGACTACCCAACTATGATATATTTCACAGACAGAAATGCCAAAGCTATTGGTTAACAAAGAAATGGTGGAGTGTTTATAGGAGTAAACAAAAAACTTAAGTCTAGACGAATATACTTGGAGCATGAAAAATCCAAAGAAATATGGGTAACAATAGACATAAATAATTAAGTAAAAAAGCTGCTTTGTTGTATATGTTTCAATATTAAGCAATAAAATATATTCAAGACATTGTGAATCTCTAGAGAAAGCAGCACAACAGTATCATGACCATAGTCTTTGTGTAGCTGGGTATTATAATCTGCCAAACTTAAACTGGTCCAATGATTCACTGGGAGCTCTGATTGAAGGTGTTTCAACTGAAGCAGAATCCATTGCAGGAACTTTTCCATTTTTGAATCTGTACCAAATAAATAATGTTCCTTTAAGAAACCATGGTTCTCGGGATTAGACCGTGTCAAATTGGAATTACTATCCGACGATTCGCCTTCGATTGCACGAGACGTCTTCAGGGATCTTTACTCCACGAGATCTGAACACTGAATGAGTTCGAAGAGATTCAGACGGGCTTTTATACCCGACTTGTGCTCGCCGAAACGTGACCCTGTGTTAAGATCGGTCTCCACAAGTGATGTAGACTGTAACCCGTATCTCTATTGAAATTTTTATGTATGTTTAAATATTTCAATAGTTTCTCTAACTTTTCGTTTATAAAAACCTGGAACCGATACTATAACTTTGGTTTTCTTTACATTTATGAAATGGCCAGTGTTATGCTGGTGTTCAGCTACAGCAGATTAAACAATTTGCTTCTTTTTAATACATTGTTCATGTTCCTTAAGTCTAGTTGATATTGAGCGTCCTGTTTCTCCCACATACACTTCTCCACAGGAGCAAGGAATTTTATATACTCCTTCTGTTTGGAAAGGTACAAGATCTTTTCGGGATCGCAAGCATTGTCCAATCTTCTTATGTGTATTGAAGATTGTACCTATGTTGGAGCGCCGAAGTAATCGTCCTATTTTGTCTGTAGTGCCATGTATGTAGGGAAGAACCACACTATCTAATGGTGGCTCTTTATCATTCTCCTTTGGCGGAGTTGGTTTCCCTCTGAGAGCTTCGGTCAGTTTCGATGTTTCCGATGTTAAAGAATCTTGATCAGAAATTGAAATAGCTCTGAATACTAGTGAGTTAATAACCGATTTCTTTTGTGCTAGATGGTGACGAGAATTTGCATTTAAGTATCTATTTGTATGCTTCGGTTTTCTATACACAGAATATCCTAATGTCCCATTTTCCTTCCTTTGAACACATACATCTAGAAAGGGAATTGTTCCATTAGATTCGATTTCCATCGTGAATTTGATATTATGATGTTACTGATTAAGGTGGTCCACAAATATGAGAAGATTATCCTGTCCGTGAGGCCAAACAACAAAAGTATCATCTACATATGTAAACCAGTGCTTCGGTTTTAGTGGGGCGGATGTTAGAGCAATATCCTCAAAGGCTTCCATAAAGATATCCGCTACCACAGGTGATAGAGGAGATCCCATAGCTGCCCTGAAGTTTGTTCATAAAAAGTTCCTTGAAAAATGAAATAAGTAGATGTAAGACAAGCTTCCACTAGGTCTATTAAGTTCTTACCAAGATTATTATTATCCAGTATGTCTGATATAATGGAAATTGAGTCGTTGACAGGAACATTTGTGTAAAGTGATTCTATCGAAATCGAAACTGACCAAAATATCTTCGGGATCCAACTGGATTGTCTTAAGTTTTTCCACGAAATGTGCAGAGTTTTTAATAAACGAATCTGTTTTTCCAGTAAATGGATTAAGAAAATTTGAAAGATATTTACCTAGTTTGTATGTGGGCGAGTCACTTGCACTGACAATCGGTCGAAGTGGTACGTTGTCCTTGTGTATCTTCGGGAGACCGTAGAACCTGGAAATCTTAGAGCGGCTTGGTTTTAATGATTTTTTCTCCGCTGGTGGTAGACTGGATGTGTTGATCAAATGGGTAATGCGTCTTTCTATTCTACTTGTGGGGTCTGCCTTCATTACCTTATAGGTGTTGTTGTCCAAAAGTTGAGTAACCTTTTCCACATATTCTGTTCTGTCCATGACGACTGTGGCATTGCCTTTATTTTTTTATTTTTTTTTATTTTATTTTATTTATTAATGTATCAACAACTTACAAAAAAGTCAATTACAGATACATATGTTCTCTTAGACTAACTAAACTATATTCTACAATAAGATAAGCCTTAATCTCCTATTTGGTAAGCTTATTTACTTCCTTTTTAAATTTTTCTTGCGTTACACAGAAAATATCAATATCCTTACAGTATGCATTAAAGTGGTTACAGAGTCTTATAAGTGGCGAATTTCTATATAGATTTGTTCGAGGTGCAGCAATATAAAACATATTTGGAGATCTGCTATTAAATCTACCTATTTTAAAATTAAGTTGTTCTAAGAATTCTTTGTTGTCAATATGATTAGTAATTAATCTATATATAAACATAATGCCAGCCTCAATACGCATCCGCTGTAAAGTAGGGAAAATAAACAAGTCACACAATAGTTTTTGATTGCATCCTCTTTCAGGATAAACTGAATAAGCTTTATAATGCAAAAACTTTAAAAATCTTCTCTAAACGTTCTCTAACATGCAAATTTTATTCGCGTATTGTGGCTCCCATATAATACATGCATATTGAAGTCTTGTAACCACCAACGATTTATACAAAGCAACTGTTGCATCCCTATTACTAAAGAATTTACAATTTCATACAATAAATCTTAAGATTTTTACAGCACCAGCAGTTAAATTGCTAATATGTTCGCCAAAACTCAATTTACAATCAAAGAAAATACCCAAATCTTTCTGCAACACCGTTCTTTTTATGGCTATGTTATTTACACAATAATTGAACTGAATTGTCTGTTTTTTACAAGAGAACGTCATTGCTGCACATTTATTGACATTTAACTGTAGACTATGGTTCCTACACCAACGCACAACTGCCTCGAGATCCATTTGTAACCTTAGAGCATCTGATTCATCTTTAATAGAGCAAAACAATTTATAATCATCTGCAAAAATTAGGCCACTGGAGAAGTTGAGATTATTACCTATATCATTAATGACTAACAAAAATAGGAGGGGGCCAAGATTTGATCCCTGTGGCACACCTGAAGTTGGTGTGTATATCTGTGATCTAAAGCCTTTAAGCTCTACAAACAGAGTTCTGTTGTTTAGATAAGATAAAATCAGAGCAATAATATTATTATCAATTCCAAAATTATGGAGAGCTTTTATTATTTCTTCAAAGTCAACCCTGTCAAATGCTTTTTCTAGATCTGTATAAATTACATCTACTTGGTATCCATTTTTGAAGGATTCCTGAATAAACTGTGTAAAATTTAACAAATTAGTAACAGTTGAACGTTGGGGCAAAAATCCATGTTGTTGGTCTGAAATCATACATCTAATATCACTGTAAATTCTGTTATTAATAATAATTTCCAATATTTTTGAACATGATGAAACAATACTGATAGACCTATAATTATAAATCTGGTTTCTGTTACCACTCTTAAATATAGGAATGACCTTACTTTCCTTCCACTTTGTAGGAAAGATACTCTGCCTTAAACAAAGATTAAAAATGTATTTTAATGGTTCTATGAAACAGTCCACACAACCCTTAACAATGTAGGAAGGCAAATTATCTGTCGCTATCGATTTATTTACTTTTAGCCTATTAATTGCCTCTTTGATTTCAACCTCAGTGATTTCCAAGAAACCAAAACTACTTGATGCATTAACAGAACTGGGACTCATATGCTTTCTTTCATTATTTGTAGTGTATGTGGAATTGAAGTACTGAGCAAAGGCATTCACTACATTTTGGGTGCTATTTATATCTTCTTGGTTTAAAACCATATTATCTGGAATTGCAGAGCTGCTTTTTTGAGTATTTACAAACTGCCAAAAATGTTTTGGGTTTGTTTTTATTTCATCCTGCACGCACTGTTGATAGTGGTGATAAGCAGTGGTGCTTTGAGCCTTTACTAGCTGCCTGTACTCTGTATACTTCAATTCCCATTGTCTGTCTCCAGTTTTTTTAAATTTTCTTCTACATTTATCCTTTTGCTTTATATTTTTTATTATATTATAATTATACCAAACTGGATATTGTCTTTTAGAGTGTTTGGCCCTAGGAATACATAAATCAAATACATTGTATATTCTCTCATAAAACCTGTTTACTGCTATTTCTACCCTGTCTTGTTTAATAACATCAGACCAATCTATACTATTAAGTTCAAGATAGTAGTATAGTATAGTAGCATTTTTTTTCACAATTAATATCAATGGATAATGCAGGATGGTGGTCATCTTCTGGCAAAAGGGGCACATTATCCTTACTTACATTTAATTGAGTAAAATTACTAATAGCTAAATCTAAAATATGTGCATTTTTATTTTTTATATGATTATATTGAGAGTAGGCATTAAATTCTAAGAATAACTTGAAATCATCCAACCGACAACACTTTTTATTACTACTATATTCTGAGATATTAAAGTCACCTACTATTATACACTTCTTGTCAAGCAAACTTTGCTCATAACTGTCATAAAATGACCTTAGATACTCACTATTGTTTCCAGCAGGTATATAATCTACGATAATATAAATTTTATCTCGATTATCACTCACTTGGACGCAGATGCCATCAAATCCTAGAAAATTCTCAAATATTTTGTTCTCTCTTGCTTTCAAATATTTTGCCACTGCTAAAAAGACACCTCCACCCTGATTCTGTCCGGTAGCAACTCTTTCACGATCTTTTCGGAAAATATTATAACTATCACTAATCTCACTTGTAAAAACTGAATCATTCAGCCAGGTTTCAGTAGCAGCTATGAAGTCATAATCCGACACTGACATTCTCACTCATATTCTGATAATAAAGTGAATATCTTTGATTAGTGCTCGATGTTGTTGTAGACTGATTGAAAAACTCAATTTCGGTTTCCGAAGACTCGTCTTCGGTATTGACCTCTATTGTTTCCAAAACTTCTTTGTCTATTGTGGCGAAAAAATTCTTTTACTATGAGATTATCTGGCCAGTTAGATGATTCAAGAACTTCTTCAAATTTTTCCATAGGTACATCTACTCTGTAACTTGTAGTTTCTCTGGACTTAGTATTTATTTTCTCCACAGTGTACTCCATTCCTATAAACTTTGCACTAAGGTATCGTTGAAGGTGGTCCTTTGTCATTGAAATGTCAAGATTTCCAATATATATTTGTTTGGTACTTGAATCCCGAGGTTTTCTTACAATGAGCTGGGGCTGATTATCACTGTCATTTATCGAAATGCAATTTGTACTGGGCAAGGATTTAGCTTGTAATTCGGTCACAGTAACTTTATTGTTATTTTTCGCCACATTTTTGCTTTCCTTTAACTTCTTGCTATGATCTCTAAACTCTTTTTTCAGATTTTCCAATTCCGTATTTAAATAGTCCATTCTTTCCTCCCACTTTCTCAGTTTTTCATTAAATACATCATAATGATCTGAATTTATATTAACATTCTGTGCACTTCCCCTGTACAACTCAGTTAGTTCTTGGAGCTTTATGTTGTAAGCCTCGGTGTTACTAAGAATGATCTCTATTTTTTTATCTGAATCAGAGAACCCTTTCCTAATATATTCACTTTGTGCATTACCAGAAGTTTTGATGCTATGATTTAATACATCGAGCGATTTTATAATTGTATCGCAGAGATCCTTTAATTGAGAACAATCCTCCTTAACACTCACTATATTTTGATAATTGTTCTCTACCAATTTTAGTGTCTTTCCAATCTTGTCTGTTTGCCTGCTACACAGTGATTTGACATCATCTATTAAAGACGGCATATCTGGCATTGAGTTCTGACTATATACCTCTTTATTTTTATTTAAGCAATCTTTGCAGGAGTATTTGATGCATGGCGATCTCTTTTTTACTGTTATACCCTTTTGTTCTGAGATAGTCAGGGTAGAACAATTAACACATAAATAGGTCGCGCAAATATCGCACTTTGCAAGCGAGTATGAATCTATTTCAGTAGCAGCACAAGACTTACATTTGGACATTTTATTTTATTGTTAGATTCTAATTTTGCTGGACTAAAGTTTAGAATCAATATATATTGTAAAACTTTATAAAAAATCCTTATTCTGCTGGACTAGGTGAACAAACAATACTCCGAACACTCGATGCGCTTATCGGCGAAAAAAAAAAATATGTAAACAATATAAACTTTGTTCTCTATTGTTTGGAGATAGGAATTAAATATCTTTAAAACCAGAATGAATCTCTGTAAAATATTAACTGTATAAATTCAGTACACAATGTTACACATTTGGTGCAAAAATCAGAATTTTTAATTGCGAAATCACTGAAAATTTGGACGAAAAAACGGAGCGTAGATTGACGTTGCTACTTCGTTTGAACGTGATTTTTCTTTATCTGCTGGAAGTACCAGAATGTTTGCGTCTTCGTTTAAGGTCTTCATTGCTCGGCTGCGGAGAGGTTCGACTTGGGTGGTTTTGAGTTTTTAATGATCTTCGCTGTCTCATATCTGACTTCATCGGCTCATTCCACTCTGATTGCTGCTTCAACAGAAGATACTATGTCTTCTACGGAAATGGTGCTCGGTGCTATTGCGAAGTTTTGGCCCTTGGAAAAGAGGGAAAGTTCTGCTTCGGATAACGGCTTCGATGACAGGTTGCTAACTGTGTTCTGCGGAAGTTTCACTGGATTTTTTCTGTTCAGGAGGGCTTCAAACTTCTTTTGTTGCTTAAGTCTAACTTCTTGATGGATCTCTATGGGCAGGAAACCAAGAAGGATGCCAAAACTTTTGGCCATCTCCGGAACAGTGAGAAGAAGTTACTCTGCCAGTGGACCTTTCTCCTTAGATGCCAAGACGAAGATGTAGTACCGAAATCGCTACAGGTGAGACATCACATTACTTCTAGATCTGCTAAGAATATTTATAAGCGTGCTAGCAATGCATTAGTTAGAGAAAGGATTAAAGCAACACGTCGTGATTTAGATACAAATGCCCGGAAACTATTAGAAATCATCTGAAATTAGCTTCTAGACTAGAAAGAACTACATTTACAACTTTGGACAACATTACCAACGCACAGGCAGAAAAAATCCATCAAGAAGTTACACTTAAGCAACAAAAGAAGTTTGAAGCCCTCCTGAACAGAAAAAATCCAGTGAAACTTCCGCAGAATACAGTTATCAACCTGTCATCGAAGCCGTTATCCGAAGCAGAACTTTCCGTCTTTTCCAAGGGCCAAAACTTCGCAATAGCACCGAGTAGCATTCCCGTAGAAGAAATAGTATCTTCTGTTGAAGCAGCAATCAGAAGATTACCAGTTGAACAAGCCGATGAAGTCAGATATGAGACAGTGAAGATCATTAAAAACTCAAAACCACCGAAGTCGAACCTCTCCGCAGCCAAAAAAACAGCAATGAGACCTTAAACGAAGACGCAAACATTCTGGTACTTCCAGCAGATAAAGGCAACGCCACAGTCGTCATGGGCAGAACGGAATATGTGAAAAAGGTTACTCAAGTTTTGGACAACAACATCTATAAGGTTATGCAGGCAGACCCCACAAGTAGAATAGAAAGACCAAGCAGCTCCAAGATTTCCAGGTTCTACAGTCTCCCGAAGATACACAAGGACAACGTACCACTTCGACCTATCGTCAGTGCAATAGACTCGCCCACATACAAACTAGGTAAATATCTTTCAAATTTTCTTAATCCATTTACTGGAAAAACAGATTCGTTTATTAAAAACTCTGCACATTTGTGGAAAAACTTAAGACAATCCAGTTGGATCCCGAAGATATTTTGGTCAGTTTCGATGTAGAATCACTTTACACAAATGTTCCTGTCAACAACTCAATTTCCATTATATCAGACATACTGGATAATAATAATCTTGATAAGAACTTAATAGAGCTAGGGGAAGCTTGTCTTACATCTACTTATTTCATTTTTCAAGGAATTTTTTATGAACAAACTTCAGGGGCATCTATGGGATCTCCTCTATCACCTGTGGTAGCGGATATCTTTATGGAAGCCTTTGAGGATATTGCTCTAACATCCGCTCCACTAAAACTGATGTAGATGATACTTTTGTTGTTTGGCCTCATGGACAGGATAATATTCTCATATTTCTGGACCTCCTTAGTCAGCAACATCATAATATCAAATTCACGATGAAAATTGAATCTAATGGAACAATTCCTTTTCTAGATGTATGTGTTCAAAGGAAGGACAATGGTACATTAGAACATTCTGTGTATAGAAAACCGACGCATACAAATAGATACTTAAACGCAAATTCTCATCACCATCCAGCACAAAAGAAATCGGTTATTAACTCACTAGTATTCAGAGCCATTTCGATTTCTGATCAAGATTCTTTAACATCGGAAACATCGAAACTGATCGAAGCTCTCAGAGGGAATGGCTATTGCACTGAAGATATTACGCGTTCATTTAAAAGACATAGCAAACCAACTCCGCCAAAGGAGAATGATAAAGAGGCACCATTAGGTAGTGTGGTGCTTCCCTATATACATGGCATTACACACTACTTCGGCGGTCCAACATATGTACAATATGTTAAATAATGTTCCTAACTGCAGAGGTGTGTTCTTAGACTTGGTTTTCTGTGATAACAACTTTGATATTGTAGAGTGTGCCTCTGATAGTTTAATTAAATGTGATAGGCATCATCCTGCTATAATAATTGGCAACAATATTAATACTTATATATTATACAACATGAAACCTAAATTTATGATTTTAAGCATTGTGATTATGCAAGCGTCAATTATTCATTATTGAATACTAATTGGGATATGTACCTAAATAGTATATAGTATATTGATCATAATGTCTCAGTATTTTATCAAATCCTAAATCAAATTATTGATGAAAATGTACCTAGAATAATAGTTAAAAGGTTAAGTTTCCTCCATGGTTTGATACCACACTGAAAACTAATATTTTTGAAAAAAAAGCTCATAAATCATACAACGTTTCTTACGAGATCTTTGTAAAAAACAAGGTTAAGAATGTTATAATAGATATATAAACAAAATAGAAACTTAAATAATGATCCAACTAGCTTTTGGAAATATGTTTGAACAAAGAAAGAAAATCAAGCAAGTCCTATTAGAAGAACAAGACAATCACAGGTATTTGTTGAAAGGTACCGCCGAAAAAAATATGGGTTTAGTGCATTTGTTGACCGACTAGTTCACAATTACAATCGTCACTTCTCAGAATATGTTTTTGGTCCATATTGTGTTCGTTTTTGTTTATGTAGTTGTGTAGTTTTATTATTATTCATGTATTATTTTACTTCAATTGAAAATCTTTCTTGTTGGTAATTTTTGTTTGCTGATCTGACATATTTTTTCTTAGAGTTATTGAATTCATTATTTATTTATTTAACGCTATTTGCGAATTCGTACCATTTGGGATGTTTAGCATTCTGTAGTGTACGTTTCTGAAGGGCCACTTGTCAGATGCGTGCATTATTACAGATAAACAAAGCGCCCCTAACTTATTTGCCACATATTTTTCATCAGTCTTTGAGAACTCTGATCAAAACTACAATAATGAATATCTCTCAGATCCTTGAAAAATGCCTAAAGCCCTTGAAAATATATATATTTTAGTTTAGAAACTGAAAAACTATGGTATAGGTGGCATGCTTATAAATTGGCTAAAGTCTTTTTTGTTTAATCGTAGACAAAGTGTAAAAGTTGATATTTATCTCTCTGAAGAATATAATGTGACATCAGAGATCCCTCAGGGCGGTCATGTAGCACCTAAACTGGTGTAAATTAAATCTGGTGGGATTAAATATAAGTAAATGTAAATTATAATTTTCTAAAAACTGTATAATGTCCAAATATATATATATATATATATATATATATATATATATATATATATATATATATATATATATATAATATATGCTTTCGTTCACGCCGATATAAAGGTTGCGCCTGCATGAATTGGAGTCATTCTGAATTGCAACTTGAAGGCAATGCTACGTCGATACAAAATTTATTATTAAATAGTACAAAATGAGTGCAGCGAAGAAATCTAAAACGTATCATTTTAATAACGATTGGGAGGAAGAATTTTTGTTTTGTATGGTGAAGGATAAGTGCATTTGTCTTATTTCTCGTGCGTCAGTTGCGATACCTAAGCGTGGTAACTTAGAGAGGCATCATAAAACGGTTCATAAAAACTATGAAAAGGATTTTCCGCCACAGAGTGAATTAAGAAATCGAAAAGTACGTGATTTGATATCTTGTTTGAAAAAAGAACAAACCATGTTCACAAGACTAGCCAAACAATCAAAAGCTGCTAAGATCGCGTCATTTAAAATATCTCATATATCAACACAAGAAACCATTCGAAGATGGATCGGTTGTGAAGGAAGCATTTATTGAAGCGGGTGAGACTTTATTTGAAGATTTTAAAAATAAAACAGAAATCATGTCTGCTATTAGAGAACTTCAGTTATCTCGTCCGACTGTCACAAGGCGTATTGAAGTCATGAGTCAGGACATGGCAGATAAACTAAAAAATGATATCATGGAATGTACATACTTTTCTTTACAGTTCGACGAATCCACCGATATGACAGACACTGCCCAGCTGTGTATTTTTATTCGGATGGTATTCATTGACATACATGTTGGCTAAGGAAGAATTTTTGACAATGATTCCTGTGAAGGGGAAGACCCGTGGCGAAGATATATATGACGTTTTCTTCAATTTTGTAAAAAACTACAAGCTACCAATATATAAATTAGTGTGCATTACAAGCGATGAAGCATCAGCAATGACTGGAAACAAAAACGGTTTTGTGGCATTGTGTCGAGCTAATGAAGATTTCTCTTCATTTTTTTCAATCCATTGCATTATACATCAACAAGTTTTGTGTTCAAAAGTTTTAAACACGCAGGAAATTATGGGCATTGCAACAAAAATTGTGAATTCCATCCGTGCACGTAGCTTGCAACGGCGGCTCTTTAAGTTGCAGTTGGAAGATAGGGAGTCAGCTGAATACACTGATTTAGTTCTTCACACGGACGTCAGGTGGTTGAGTCGCGGAAAATTCTTAAAAAGGTTTCAAGAATTATTGCCTGAAATAACAGCTTTTCTAGACGAGAGAGGTGATGACACTCAGATGTTGAAAAACGAAATATGGCTGACTGATTTGGCATTTTGGTCTGACATCACAATGCACTTAAACACCATTAACTTGGAGCTTCAAGGTACAGGAAAAACTGTTATTGAGATGATTAGCGCAGTAAACGCATTCAAAAGTAAATTGCAACTTATGATAGATCAACTGAAAAGAAAGGATCTGAAACATCTTCCGTCTTTGAAAGCAAGGATTCCTCAGTTGAATTATGATACGTATGAGGCTGAATTATCAAATATTTTGGGACAATTCGAAATGCGTTTTTATGATTGTAGTACATTGGCAAATGTAGCATCATTTATGAGTTATCCTTTTTCATGTAAAAACATTGAGCAATTAGCTACTGAAATAGCAAGTCAGTTTAATATGAACTCACGTTCTGTTGAAAATGAGTTGGTGCAGATTATATCAGATATACATCTCAAAGCTACAGCATCTGATACAAATTTCTGGTGATTTATATCTGAAGATAAATATCCGAATCTAAGGCAAATCGCCCTGATGACTGACAGCAATGTTTGGGTCAACTTACTTGTGCGAGTCTGCATTTTCTGAAATGAAGATAATTAAGTCAAAATATCGCAATCGACTAACTGACGATCATATGTCATCATGCTTGCGATTAGCACTCAGTGGTTACGTACCATCTTATGAAAAGTATGCTGAGGACATGCAGTGCCACGCTTCAACATCCAAAGTCACTCCTTAGTTAAGTTTAACACCATATGTAACTCTTTTGTTTTGTAATAACCAATAAAGTCGCAATTTTGAATAACTATGAGTTTTTTCATTGTTATTGTAGAGAAGAACCTAACTAAACCTAATCCAAACCTTGACTAAAATAGATAGGTAGGTAGGTAGGGTATATGTGTCGTGTATGTACGACAACCCTGCATCACACATACTTGCAGCCTCTCAGAGTCAATTGTAAGTAGTCTAAAAATATTGAGGTAGATCGCCAGCAGTTCAAGTTTGAGCACTCCTGCTATAGAGAATGTCAATCTTATAAGAGATCTAGGAATAATATTTAATAGTAAACTGACTTTTGGAAATCACATAGACAATATTTGTAATAAAGCTTCAAAAATATTAGGGTTTGTAAAAAGACATACCAAAGATTTTAAGTGTTAAAACAATTATATGTATCCCTGGTTAGATCTATACTTGAAAGTAGCACTCCTGTATGGGCACCATACTACTCATTTTATATTAATAAAATAGAATGTGTCCAGCATACATTTTTGAGCTATATTGGTGGTAAATTGGGTATTAGTGGTCATGAGAGTATTAATTATGACAATGTAATATATTTACTTAATCTAGAAACATTGAATGAAAGACGCTGCAATTTTGATCAGATATTTATTTACAAACTTATTAACAATTAAATAGACAGCATTGATCTACTAACATCTATTAACATTTATGTACCCCCTTGGCTATTAAGAGGGTTTGACACATTTCATACTGAGCGTCATCGCACATTATACGGAAAACATTCTACTATAAACAGAATAATGATAAATGCGAATATGGTTAGGGTAAGAGGACATACCTGAAATATTTGTCTTGAATGTGTTAGTGTTTTTGATGCACCAAGTCTTATTTGTAAGTTTCATATGTGTTTATGCTAATTTTAACTATCTGACATACAATCTTATATTTGTAATTTTATCTTTAAATGTTAAATGTTTACTTAAGTAACTTGATATATTTTATGTAAAATTGGGGTAACACCCATTGATTAAATAAATAAATAAACTCAAACTCAAATATAGTTTATAGTTCTTGTTAATAAAGTAAACTCTATAAAAATATTGGGGTTTAATCAGTGAAAACATAAAATAAATAAACAGACACTATAAATTAAGTAACTACATATTATACAAAAAGGAACAAATACAACCATGATAAAATCCACCATTAAATATATAATATAATAAAAGAGACATAAGTAGATTAGTAGTTTATCTTATGGCGCGTACAGACGTATTTAACGTGGTTCCGTTTTTTTTTGCTGTTTCTTACGCGATGTTCCTCAAGATAAATCGTTTAAGTTACACTAATAGAATCGTTTAACAATGACCTTTTTAATCATAGTATAATAAACGTTATTGTTAAATTAATTCTCCTGGAAATGCAAAATATTTGTAAAATCTGCACTGCACTTATCACGAAGAAGTCACCTGGCTTATCTTGCTCCGGTTTTTGCTGCAATTTTTTCCATCGGAAATGTATCAATATGAGCAGTGAACAGTTTCCGTTATCGAGATCATTCCCCGGTTTCAAATGGAAGCTTACTGGTTGTCGAGATAGTGTACCAGGTCGGATCACTCATGGCCAAGGAAGTTTGTGAGTGAATTCTCCTACTTTATGTTAAAGGCCAGGAATGAGCTGATGATATTTCATCTAAGGCAGGAAGACCTTATTTCATCTGTGAGCTTTTGTTCTGAAAAGGTTAGTGAATTTTCTAAGATCCCCTATGATCTTTTTATTCCAGATGAAATAAACCTGCATTTTGTTGGTTCATCTCATGTGCTCTCGGTTGTTGACGACTATGTTCAGCAACTTAGGAACTCACAGTTTGGCAACTGTAGATTCGAACTTAGACCCTGCACTGTCGACCAAGTTAAACTACTGGTTTCAAGACAGAAAGTACATACTTATGGCGTGGACCTTATCTCAGCCAAAATGCTACAATAGCAGCCCCCTTAACTCACATTATCAATGTATCTCTTTTGTCCGGCAAATGTCCCTTACTCTCGAAAACAACTTACGTGAGACCTATTCCGAAAAGTCCTTCTGTGCCAAACACTTCTCTTAATGATCTTAGACCTATTAGCCTCCTCTGTGTCCCTTTAAAGATTGCTGAAGGAGTCTATGAGAGTGGAATTCTCCCAAAGACTGGTTTTCGCAAGGGATTTGGAACGGTCACGGCACTGAGCCATCTTGTTAATGATTGTCTGATTGCTCTGGATGATTGGAAGGTGGTCTCTCTTACATGTCTGGATATGTCCAAGGCCTTTGACTTTGTTAGTTTTGAATGTCTTCTGGTGAAACTGAAATACTGTGGCATAAATGACCACACTAGCTATCTCCATGGACGCGAACAAAAAACATACTGGTGTCTGATTCTGCTCAAATAACTTCTGAGGTTCGTCAGGGATCAGTGCTGGGGTTCTGTCCAACTATTCTGTAGCTTTGCCCCAACTTCCATGAGTGTTGCTGGTGAAATGATTAACCAGGATTTGGATTCAATATCTTCTTGAACAAAAAACAATGGTTTAATACTGAATCCTGAGAAGGGTCACCAGATGTTGATTGGTTCGCCTTATTTTCTGCGGGATGCGGTTAGACTGAGTTTGGGGATCGATGGACGTAAAATCCCTTGTAGCAGAGTTATTAAGAGCCTTGGGCCACTTCTTGATTCAAGGCTTAAATTTGAAAATCATGTCTCGCTGGTGTGTCGTAAACTATTCCTCAGTCTTAAATCTCTATATAAATTTAAAGATCTACTGGATGAGAATACAAAGAAAATGCTAGTCAACTCTTTATTTTGTCTCATTTTCATTATGCAGATGTCGTTTGGACCTTGTTTCGACGAATTATAGTCGCATGAGGTTACAGAGAATGCAGAACTTTTGCATACGTTTTATAACTAAAGTTCAAATATATTCTCATATCACCCCGGTTTATGAAAAGCTAAACTTATTCAAATTGAACGAGATGAGATTTGTTCATTTGATCTGTTTTGTGTTCAATGAGATCAACTCTCAGACTCAAAAGTATTTAGCTGAAAAACTTATTAGATCGGGGAGTTTCTGCTAACTTCGACATCCCCCGGCCTAGAACCGAAACTTTTCGGGCAGGCTTCTCTTATCTTGCACCTTATGCCTACAACCAAATTACAAGACTATTGCCAAGCTTGACTTCTAAATCCAAGTTCACTGTGAAGCGAACACTGAAGCAGGAGGTAAGACAAAGTTTAAAAGCTTTTATTCTGAATATGTTTTAATTAATGTTTTTTTTTTTGTTTTTTGTTTTTCTCTTAATGTTTTTATCTATTTTGACATTTGGGGCCTGGTTGTTAATACCACTATCTAGTGTACCTTGTCCTTTTGTGTAATATTGACTGTATTTTTTTATCTTTACACAATAAATGTTATTTGAATTTGAAAAGTCCCTTGCCTAAGTGGCTGTCAAGTCCAAATCAATTGAAAAACTGAGAACTTCCCATGACAATTTGAAAAATAGTAAAGTAATTGCTCTCTCCACGAAACTTAATGATACTGAGCAATTTTCGAGACTAAAGAATATTGGAATACACGGAGTACAAGAAAATAGAAACGAAAACCTTAATACAGGCAACACCTTCGTCCTCATGTAGAAAAATTGACAAGGAAATTGGTGTATCATCCATACAAATTTAATATAGTGCAACATTTGCATCCTGGCGATGCCAAGCACCGGCTACTGTTTTGCCAGTGGCCTCAACGATCTCCAGATCTCTCAATTTTAGATTTTTTTTAAGGGACTTTATACAAAATGAAGTATATAAAACACGATATGACGGCATAGCAGAACTTTGAGAGGCAATTCATTTAGCCTCTTGAAATCTGCGAATGAGACCAATGGGCCTTTTTAGCGCTATTCAACAAATTAGAGAAATGTGCCAATTTTGCTTTAGAGAAAATGGTCGTAAATTTAAACAGTCGTCAATTTAAACATTAGTTTAAAAAATTTGTTTTTTGCTTTTTTTAATAATGTTATTTTTTTGTTTTTTTTATATTGTAACATTTTATTATTATGCTAAAAAAACTGTTGTTACAAACTTACTGTTATTAAAAAACTCTGTAGGTATTTTTATGTAAGAAGATACCTATATGCAAGGTATCCAATTCCTCGTTAGCAATATTATAAAGTTTCCTTTAGTGCTTTTTTTATATTTTTATGTTTGTTAAATGACTCTTAATTTTAATGTAAAATACTCCGGCTAATTGAACTTAGCAAAAGTTGGAAAAGTTTTTTTTTTTATAATTTGGCTATGGGCGCCAGAGCTATAGGAGCTCGAAGAAAAAAGATATACAGATATAAAATAAAGGAAGAGAGCAATTTAAAATAATTAGATTTAGATATTTAATAATAAATAAAGATAAAATATAGGCTAATGTGACCTAAATTAAATAAATGAAAAACAAAATCACGTAACTACCAATTTATTTTTCCTTGGACTGTGTTTTTTTTTTTTGAATATTGTTTTCAATTTTTACAATATAAGTATCTGTCATACGTCAGTTTATAAATTTCCACATATATAGATTAATAACAATTTAGAAGTGGAAGCGAAATTAAATTTCTCTTACAATTGAAATGATTATATTTTATATTTTGGAAAAGATTTGGTTATTTATTTTTTCTCAATATATGTATAAAAATCAATTAATTATTAAATTAAGGTTAGAAAGTACATTTTCTCATAAAATTAAGTTAAAATATTCAAACGATTCAATTTAACAAGGATAATAAATTGTGATTTAAGTCAGCAAGGATAAGAAAATCATATAGATCTAAAGAAATTAAATGGGTTAAATAAATTTAATTGGTAATTAGATTTTTTTTAATATTTTTTAGGCAGCTGATCGTTTATCAGTATGATTGAATTTTATTTATGTGAAGTTCTTTGTGAACAAACAAGCAATGAAACTCAATTTTATGATCGGCTGATATTTGACCTTTTAAGCAAATTTCAATCAAATAAATTAGTGAAATATCAATGGTATTACTCACCAGTATGATACCTTGATTTAATATACACTCATATAATTTATAAGGAAGAAAAATTTTATACCTAATTAGGATAAAAGTAAATAATCAATAAAATGAAGAATTTATTGCATAATTCAAATTAAAAGTGATTCCTGGGCGAGGAAAATTTAATGGTAGCTGTTTTGTGGTAAATCTTCTCAATTCCTGGAGGAAGAAGTCCTTTTTTAGTACCGTGTGGTCATTTTTCTGGACAAGTGCTGTGTGGCCAGTTCCAGGGTGTCATTGTTCCTGTTTTGGACTTGGGTAGTCTACAAGGAATGACGCCATAGCAAGGATATACTCCCGGACACATGTTGAAAAGATAAGTGATTTATAATTTTCTTATTTTCGCTTCTTTGGATTGATGTAGTGGCCATGCATTAATTCATTAGGAATTACTTAATGCTTATATGAAAACTGCATACCGAAACCTCTCTTCAGTCTTCAATTCCTTCTTTTTATTAATTAATAATTATCTTCAAAAAATATATAAATGGTATAAATTATAAATTATTGTAAAAAAAATATATATATAAAAATTTTCGTCTCGATTTACGTAAAATTTAAACATATCTTCTTGATTTAAATATATCAAATTTAATGTAGGTGTAAATAAATATTGTCTATGTGGCATTGGTATATTTACTTGTAAAAATTATTATCTGTACTAAAATATTAAATTCTTAAAGATTTTTGATTATTTACTTTTAATATCCATTTTCCAATTAATAATTAAAACAATTGAAAGTGGTAGGGAGAAAATTGTAGAGAAGAGGAAAAATGTTAAAAGAAAAAAAAAAACCTGAAACAAAATGGCGAAATGAGTCAACATGTTCACAATGCACAAAAATATAATTTTTCTTGCCAGAAAACACTCAAAATTAACTTACCAGATGTTATGGCTTAAGAAACCAGTAATCCATTACTGAATTGAGATTTTATTGGATTTAATCCAGCATCTAGGCTGACTAAGTTAAAATATTAACTAAATTCCAACTAACTTATCTCATTTTTGCTTTCAACAATAGAAATTTTGCAAGAGGCTCGAAACGACTGACCCACTCGGTTTTATGGAATCGGACTACTTAGAAACAGTACATCAGTATGTCTCACCAAAACATGGCGCCAATTCAGAATCTATTTTTGGCAGTTAAGATTTTTAATAATGAAAAACCCAATTAATAGTTAATATTTGATCAATCTAAAACTCAGGAAATTTTCTCAATACAACTATCTATGTGATACACCTAATAAAGAATCAATTAGGGACCATTTTATAATAATATTCATGAAATTGAAAAGCATATGTATAAATTTTATTTTAAATGTGGCGGACGAAATCTGAATCTAGAAATTTCCTTCGAACGTGTTTTACAAAGCGAGAATTTGCGATCTGTTAATTCGGGATCGATATAATAACTTCAGTGCCATGCGTGCGGTACTTAATATTCCAAGCAATTGTTAATCCAGTAAAATTGTGATTTAATGCTATTAATTAGAAAATTGTTAATATTATTTAGTTTAAATTGAATTTTGAACCAAACATTGTAACGAACGGAAAAGTTTGTTACAATATGTAACTTTCAATTTTTTATTATTGTTATTCATGGCCTACTATTACATTATGCATTTAATTTCAGAAAATTGTCATTTATTTGCGTGTTTTTGAGAAAAAGTTCATTATTTTTCAAATATTCTTGAAAAGGTAAAAAAAGACAAATTTTATAGTCTATAAATATACAGGGTGTTCCATTTAAAAAAATAAAGTAGGGTCCGATAACTTTTTGATCTGACCCTGTATACTAATTCCGAAGGCGAAATTGAGTTCTACAGGAAAAGTTATACAAAAAGCAGTTTTCACATTTTCGATAAGTTATCTGATAGTTGAGATACAAGGGGTGCCTGAAAATGAAACATTTTCAATTTAGCCCTGTGTCTTAAAAACTAAAAGTACTATCGTAATTTTGTTAACGGCATCTTTGTTTTACGAAAAAGTAACACACTGTCCCACACCCTGGACAATAATATTTAAAAAAAACAACAAACAAGATTCTGCAAAAACTCACTGTGGATATGTCCATCCTGATTGTTTGAAGTCTTCTACGGCACTGCCCAATTGCATTATTTATTGTATTTTGACTGAAACGGTTCCAGCAGTAGAGAATTGTTTGCTTCAGTTCTTCAACAGATAATAAGTGTTGTGTTCTCATAGACCATTGCTTTTAATGTGCCTTAAATATTATAATCAACAGGGTTTAATTGTGCACTATTAGGCGCCCGTAGGTTTGGTTCTATAAAATAGAAATTAGGACTGTTCTTGGAGATACCCTATAGTACGCCTGGATGTATGAGACGAAGCGTCGTCCCATTGAAACGTGTAAATGTCATTTACATGTTTCTATTTCAGGAATCATATTTTCAATAATTTCTATTTGGTAAATAGTGGAATGAATTTTAACGGATCTATAAAATAAATGTGTTTTTCCTTAATAACGACGTGGCCAAAGAGGCTAAAAATTGCACGGCAGCCGGTGCCACGCCCAAAGTGACTAATTTTTTACCTTTTTGTTTTTTTTTTTTTCAATAGAACAAAATTACTAGTTACATCCATTATATACCATATTTACTACTTGCCAAATTAGTAAAAAATTAAACATAAAAAATTTAATAATAATCTTGAGGTCCTTGAGATAATTTATTCGCCTTTTATGTCTAGTTACATATGTGTTTGTAAATCAAATGGATTCTTCTATTCTTGTGTTGGGGTGAATTTTTTTAGGTATATCTACTTGTGCGATAACGTGTGCATATATACCATTTTTACAAAGTAATAAAGAACATACAAACCTCGATAAAAACTTACCAGAATAATTAGTCGTAATGAATAAGTAATACACTTCAAAACTATATACGGTAAAAGGAAGAATATTTTACATTGAAAAGGTTAATGACTCGTTTATTAAAGTCTTCACTATTATTAAGAAACACTTTTTCAGCTAATAACATTCCCAAGCCACTTAGTCTTTCTTCTTTCATAGAGTTGCGCAAAAAAGTGTTTAATCTTTTTACCATAGAGAAGCATCTTTCAGCTTCAGAGGTTGACATAGCTGTTGTCACTAAAACTTCCAATAACTTAATAGTTTCTTTCTCATATCTTCCTGTGAAACCAACGATAAAAGAGGAACGGCAAAGTACTTGCAGTTCTGTTTTTAGACGATTTTTCTTTAGAAATGGATATAACTTAACTGTATCAGAGAGCAATTTGTCGGGAAATTTTTTTTGGTATTCATTAAAATATTCTTTCATAAATAAAGCGGTAGCTGTCAGATGTCCTGTAAAAGTAAACCGAGCCTTAATCTGTTGTATTATGGAATCGCAAACTTCCAAGGCTTCAATTTTTTTATTTGTTAAAATAGATAGAACGGAACGAGGGTAACGTCGCCTTTTTTGAGGAACATTTACAACTTTTTTGTTTTGTAGATCTTGTTTAGCTTTGATATGATATTAATCATCTGCAGTTGCTTAAAAATTATTTCGACATGTGGCATGATTTTATCAAAAACTGTCAACCAAAATATAAAATCTTTGTTCTGCAATCTAAGTTTATATGTACCAACTTGTCCAATCGTTAAATTCAATTTAATATTTTTGTCGTTCTTTAAAATATCCATAACGTGTATCAGCTCATTTCGATATTCATAAACTGTATTAATTCCCCGAGAATGAAAATTCCATCTCGTTTGTGATGATCGTGGTAATCGTCTATGAGCTATATCATCTAATACTTTTGTTCTTTGAGGTGACGTAAAAAAAAAGGACAAATTCCAGTCAGATGAGCAAAAAAAAACCGACGCATTAATTGAAGCTGCACTGCTCATTATTAAGGTTAAACTGATGAGCATAGCAATGCACATAATTTGCTAAAGAATATTTATCTTTAATTATTTTTTGTACCCTATTTACACCTCCGCTCACAACTGACGCTCCGTCATAGCTTTGCGCTGTTAACGTATTGGGTGTGTCACTGATTAAAGAATCAATTACATTTAAAATCAATTTGCTATATTTGAAATTCGTTGGCGACATCGGTAGTTTCGTCGTCTGTTACCGCTACATAATTCGCTTTTTTAATTTCTTTAGTCACTTCTTCATGGTTAACGCTAATCATGCAGTCCAATAATTCGTGCTGTATCGTCTTAGAGATCCCTTTAAATGATGTTGCTTTGTTGAAATGTTCCTTTAAATCGCTATCCAGTTGAGAACTAAAATCTATCACTCCTTTATTTCCGAATTCTTCGGCGTCATCATGACCTCTCAATGCCAATTCTAATGCACCACAAAATCTAATATAGTTGATAATGATGTTTAAAATATATCTGTTTTTATCAACTTGATTGTTGTGCGTAATAATATTTTGTCTATAAGCCGAACTTAATTGAGTCATTATATTTGATTTTCCGAGCAAAGAAAAACTAAAAATATTTATATGTACCTTGCTGTTTTCATGCGTTTTGTCCATGTAGAATTACCACCAAACAAAACACAAACGAAACTAAAAAATGCATTTTTTTTGATCTCATCCACAAATCCAGTTATTTTTCGAATACATATTTCGATTAAACTTCCTTACAGGGACTTTGAAGCTTGATGAACTAGAAGTGGAAGCCTTCTGCGTTTTGGTTAGATGTAAATCGAGGTTCAATGTTTTTATAATGTCGTTTTTACAGCTATTGGATTATATGTACCAAAAACAATCAAAAATAGTTTAAAATTCCCTACTTACTTCTCAAAGGACACAATAAAGCTAATTAAGAAAAAGAATAATATCCTCAATAAACTCAGGAGTAAAAAGGGACATCTAAATGCTGATTTGGAAATCAAATACAAGGAACTAAGGCTAGCCGCGAAATTAAGCATCCAAAAAGACTATCAAACATTTGTTATTCGTTCACAGCATAACGCACTCCAAAACCCCAAATCATTCTGGAAATACCTGAAATCAAAAAGAAGTTTAATCGGCTATCCGAAGGAGATGCAGCTGAACAACAAAATAGCCACCAGGCCGAAAGAAATTGCCAATCTCTTTGCGGAATTTTTCCAGTCTATATACGCGGTTGGCACTAGCAATCTGGGATACGAATCCCAAGAACTCAGCAACATCTCCAATATAAACATGTGTAATACTCAAATAACCAGCGATACCATTTTTAAAAAACTGGTTGAATTGGATGCAAAAAAGAGTGCGGGTACAGACAACATACCACCTCTGTTTGTGAAAAATTATGGTCCCACATTGTCACTCCCATTAAGCTGTATCTTTAGACTGTCGGTCAACTCAGGAACTTTCCCTACAGTTTGGAAGAGAGCAATAGTCAGTCCTATTTTTAAGAACGGGAAAAGATCTGATATATCCAACTATCGTCCAATATCCGGTCTGGCATGTTTCGCAAAAGTGTTGGATTCGATCGTTGCGGATCACATTACAGAGGCTTTTCGTGGAATACTCTCGCAGCACCAACACGGATTTATAACTCAAAGATCGTGCGAGGTGAACCTGACGGTTTATTGTAGCTATATTGCACAAGCCCTCGACCACAGCCTCACTTTACTTGAGAAAGCCGTGAACAAGGAAATCTGGCAACATGTATTCAGATCGACGGATACACGTTTAGCATGCGTTTAGCCATATGATTTACGTTTATTGACCTGTTGTTGTGTTGTGTTTTCGCGAATAAATCGGCTGTTTTGAAATTAAATACCGTTTAGTTAAAGATTAAAGTTGTTAAAAGTGTTACTGTGTGAGATTTTTAAGTGACCGGGACAATTTTTTCCGTAGACATTACGTAAAAACAGAAATATTCGTGGATGAAAAATCGGCGGTGCCGGTGGTGAGGTTATGTTTTCTTAAAGTAAATAGCGGCAAATGAACTTGAAATTTTGTGGTGCCTTTTAAAACATAATCTAATCTTTTGAAAGTTATTGTTAGTGTGTTAATCCTTTGTGTGTTTTAATCAAAAATTACTATGCCAAGTCCTTGTTGTGTGCCTGGGTGCAAATCTAATTATAAAACTTCTCTTGATGCCGGAGAACCAGCAGAATCTGTTTTTACCTTTCCAAAGGACAAAAACCTTGAAGCCCAATGGCTTAGGAATATTCCTAGGGAGGAATGGTCACCCTCAAAATATTCTGTGGTTTGTGCTAAGCATTTTGTGGAAAGTGACATTATTAGGCAGGAGGATTATCGCTTGCCAGATGGATCAAAGCAAAAGGTACCTACTAAAACTAGACTAAAGTTAAATGCAGTGCCTACTATTTTTCCTAATTTACCAAATTACTTATCAAAAACAGTCCCTGTTCCCCGAAAAAGTCCTGCTGAAAGAACTAAAGAAATGCTAGATCGAAGCGAACAATTAAATAAAGATTTTGAACATTCTGACCTAATTATAAACTTTGACGATTTGACTACAAATTTTACAAATAGGATTATTTTAAATAAATCTTGGAACATTAAGATTGTAAATGACTCTAAAATTTTCTTTTATACTTTAGATTTTTCGTTGGAAGATTCACAAATAACCTGTGTAAATATTGGTAATCAGATTTCAGTAGGTTCGGACCTGCAAATCAGTGTTTTCTTAAATAATAATGAACTTTCTTTTAATGACCTAAAATGGATTTTACCAATAGATATGAAATTAACTAGGTGGTCTCAACTGGAAAATTTACTTTCTCGTTATAAAAATAAAGGTTCAGACTCGGGTTCAGAAAGGATGAATAATTCTCAAAATTACCTAACATATCTTGAAAAGGGGATTAAAGAACTAAAAAAATCATTGATTTGTCTTTCATCTGAACACGAGTCTGGACACTATGAGTCCGATGAATATGATGATATTTATCGCATATTGGCACTTTTGGTTGATCAATTAAACTTGTTGGTTTTAAAAAAGAAACGCTACTCAAGTGAAACAATAATAATGTCATTTATGTTATATACTATCTCTCCTTGCTCCTATGATTTGATGAGAGGGTACATAAATCTACCAACTAAACGTTATCTTCAATATCTCTCATCGAATTTGGATGTATCGCCCAATACACATTCTAATAACACTATAGATTGTGACAAAAGTACCACAAATTACCTAAATATTGTATCATCCTCTTTAAAGCCAAATGAAAAAATTGTAAATCTATTAATTGATGAAATTTATATATCTAAAAGGTTGGATTACAGGGGAAAAAATCTTATAGTGTAGCTTCGAATGACAGTTCTTTGGCTACTACCGTTCTAGCATTTATGATAGTTTCTGCTTTTGGAAACTTTTCTGAAATAGTCAAGCTACTACCAGTTCACAACATAAAGGGTAACGAAATGGTCCCTATTACAAAAAATGTAATTTCATTAATTCAAAAAAATGGGTTTCAAGTACTCGATATCATAACTGACAACCACAGAATTAACCGATCCATGTTTTCTAATCTAACAAGTAAAAATTTAACTACTTTTTTCCCCAACCCTGATATACCAGAAAGTAAAATATTTACTAGCTTTGATTTTGTGCATTTATTTAAAAACATAATTAATAACTGGCGAAACTTAAAAAACGTAGACAAAACCTTTGTTTATACAGATTTTGTCAATTTTGATGTGATCAGGTATGCAAAATATAATGATATTAAGTGTATATATGAGCAGGAGAAAGACCTCGTTGTAAAAAAAGCTTTTAAACTTAACCATAAAACAGTTTATCCCAACAATTTTGAGCGTCAAAAGGTTTTTATTGCGGATAATGTATGTCATTTTTCAACAATCGCAGCTTTAAATGACTTTGGTTTTAAAGACACAGCATCTTTTCTTGAAATTATCAGACATTGGTGGGATATTGTCAGCAATACCAGTGTTTTAAGGGGTAAAATAAAAAGAAACGAGTATAGCGATCCCATCTCTAAAATTGATCATTTTTCTGTTAATTTTTTAAGAAAATTCGTTACCTGGATTGATTCTTGGCATAAACTTAAAAACAATAATGGTTGCCTTACAAATGACACATATTCTGCACTTCGCCATAGTACAGTTGTTCTACTAGAGATAATTGAATATTCATTTTCAAAATTTAATTTGTTGTATATTTTACCAGGTAAATTTACCACTGAAAAACTCGAAAAAAGATTTGGTAAATACAGACTCCTTGGAGGTTGTAATTACAATGTTAGCTTTGATGATATTTTAAATGCCGAGAAAAAAATTAGGCTTAAACATATATTTAGAAGCCCTGCTGATGGTAATTTTTCTTTAGCTGAGATTAAAAAACAGGGAGACAGCTGTATTCAAGAAAATGATCTTGATTGGACAATGCCTCAAAATACATATTCATACACTGACAAATTTTTGTTTTTACTTGAAACTGAATACCTAAATGAATATGTAATTGACAAATCAGTACAAATTTATATAGCCGGTTATGCCGCCCATAAAATCGCAAAAAAAATTGATTGTTACATATGTGTTTCTTTTTTTGTTGAAAGTAAGGGAAGTCTAATTCACGACGAATACTTTGATTGCCTACAACGTGGCGGTCTAAAGGTTCCTACAGAAATTGTTAAAGACATTCTGTTCCACATGTGTGCGATTTTTGAAAAAATTATTAATGACCCAGCTACTGAAACTAACTTCTTAAAAATGACAAATCAAAAAGCTATCCTGTGTGACCTAACTAATTTAAGCACTAGACAACATGATGGCTTTAATGATTTATACTCGCAATGTATTTGTGGTAACGATAACAAAAATATGTTCATTATGATGTGTTCTATATTTGCAAACATTCTGTTAAATAATTATGTTAAAAAAAGGAATAATAAAAATGCCACAGAAAAATCGGAAAAGAACGAGTCAAAAAACAAAAAAAGGAAACTGAATACGTTTAGTAAATAATTAATTAAAACTACCCAAGTGCAATTAGTTACCAAATCTCAAATGCAATTACTCTTACATGTATTTTTGTTTGTATGTTTGTAATTTGTAGAAGAATAAAAAAATAAAAAATAAATAATACTTGTTTCTTTTTACAAAAATATAACGTTCCTATGCCTTGACTTATGCAATTGGACGTGTAGGTAAAAATATTGAAATTGAAAAAAAAATGTTACAGTGTTGTCACGTTTTGCGTACCATCAGTTTTCTCAAGATTTTTAAATGCAACCCCCTATATTTTATAACGGATTTAAATAGAGCATCGAAAGACGATTTCAACGATATATTATAACATAGGTTTACAAGTCACGGTTCCCGAGTTTTGGGGATTTCCTTCAGGAATCAATTTTAATATTAAACAATTTTTACTAAACATAACATAAACTATTAAACATGACATAACAAGAACAAAGACAGAAAAAATAAACATTACTTAAATTAAATTTTCTATATAACCACCTTCCTGTGCTATACATGTTGTATAAATAATGTCTAATTTTTTTATTGCTCTACGAACTGCTCCACTCTCATTGATCAAATGGATCTCTTCCATTATTCTCCCCCTTAAATCGTCTACGTTATTAACTTTATTCTTATACAGTTTGTCTTTAATATTTCCCCATAAAAAAAAATCTAGTGGAGTTAAATCATGGGTATTGACCCAAATCTGCCAGTCCACATTGGAAATCTTTCATTTAACTATTCAATTACAGTTCTTACGGTATGGTACGGCGCACTGTCTTGTTGAAATACAAGACCATCTTTAATTTCATCCGGTAATTCATTAATAAGAGGTTGTATTTCATCAACAAACTGTGGTATCTCTGTCCGTTAAGAGTCCTATCATAAAAAACCGGCCCAATCACTCGGTCCTTTATTATTCCGCACCAAACATATACACTTTGATGTCCCTGCTTTCTGATGGCTTTGATTTTATGTTGATTTTGCCTTGACCAGTAGTGGCAGTTCTTTCGGTTAAATATTCCCGCGGTGTTGAAAATTGCTTCGTCAGTGAAAAGAGTTTTGTCAAAAACCGGTTGATCAAAGTGGCGGTCCATCATATCCATGCAAAAAGTAGCTCTGTTGTCAAAATCAGCTATGGATAGCTCTTGTACCGGAGTGAATTTGAAAGGATGGTAATCGTTGATATTAAGTGTTCTCTGAATACTTGCTCGGCTAATATGCGGTATGTCCCATGCGGCATCCCTTTGGGAATTTTTTTTTCCTCAAAATATAAAAGAACATCAAGTTGATTTTCTTCTGTAAGAACTGTCCTAGGCCGGTTTCTTTTATTGTTTATCACAACGCCATTTTCCAGATCTTGTGTAATTCTTACGAAGATTTTCTTACTTGGAATTCTGCTAAGGTTGGTAAATAATTGTGAGAGAAAAAACACGAAGCCAATACTTAGCTTGATGACGTTTATTACTCGACTGACTTTCAGACGCTCTATATAAAAACGAAACAACAAAAATGATTAGTAAGCAAAGACATTTTGCGGCACCAATCGACACAGTCGCCTTGGCCGTCTGTTTTGGTAATCGCTAATCATAACATTGATAAGGCTTATTTAGTATATGGGAAGGAAACATAAAGAACTATTTTTAAATAGATTCACACTATTTTAACAAAAATACACATTATGTATTTAACTGATTTTTAGAGAGTTTTACGTTTGATCTGGAAAACGGCGTGGTAATATATTCAAAGCAATTAGAAAATCTAATTTAGATATTCTTTAGCATATAATATTAATTTTGTTGTCTTCGTTCATGTCATGTCACGTTTAATAGTTTATATTATGTTTTAAAAAATTGTTTAATATTAAAATTGATTCCTGAAGAAAATCCCCAAAACTCGGGAACCGTGACTTGTAAACCTATGTTATAATATATCGTTGATATCGTCTTTCGATGCTCTATTTAAATCCGTTATAAAATATAGGGGGTTGCATTTAAAAATCTTGAGAAAACTGATAGTACGCAAAACGTGACAACACTGTAACATTTTTTTCAATTTCAATATTTTTACCTACACATCCAATAAAGCATAAAATTATGTTTTTTCCTGCACAAAAATGAAACAAAAAAGTTGATAAATACCAGAGATACAACAAGTTGAAAGTATGTCAAAAATTGAAGATGATCGTAAATATATAAACGGTAACCCATCTTATAATACATCGTTGAAATCGTCTCTAAGAGAGCTATTCAAATCCATAATAATATACAGGGTGTTCCATTTAAAATAACAAAGTTGACATCTGTCAACGCAAAATGACACACCCTATATATATAAAAATATAATATTTAAAAAATCTAGATAAACCTAAGAAACTTTTGTATAAAACTTTTTTCCCTATCTCGTACAGATTCTGAGATAAGGTAGTGGGTCATCTTATGTGGGCCACCCTGTACATGTATTATGTATTATGTTTGTGTGTATTTTGCTGTGTTATTTTTATACTATTTGGGTTTTAACCTGTAACGTATATATTATTAAATAAATGTAAATGTAAATGTAATTTTTTCCTCGAGCGATCGCGTAGAAAAAGGTTTCACTAATAGACTGTTTATTTTATTCATTTTGCCTCGAAAGGAATTGAAAACAATAGGTACCTAGGTATTTAATTAATTAAACTTTAAAAAACTCGCAAAATGTAACCTTATGTGTACCAACCCGCCGCGATGCAATTATACGAAACGCCAACATCTCACTAAAATACAATATGCAAAACCTAACCGAGCCGCTCAATCAGGCGGCCCCGTTTATACAAATTTTCACAGTGATTTCTGCAGGCACAGCTTGACCTCGCGTAATCTTTTCCAATATATTCCAGCAGGGCCGTTTAGCGATGTGCTCAGACAGCCGACCACGGCGGCAGACGGAGAGTTTATCTGTTGTCCTAGGAATAATAAGGCATGACGCCTGTTTTTTTCGTCGGGACCAAACTACATAACAAGAAATATGACAAGCCGCCACTGTCTTACAGGTTACTTTTCATATACTAACATTCTAATATACCGAATGTATTATTTTTGTAACGATTTTAAATGCATCACTTTGGGAAACTTTCCGCAAGTTCTCTGTCTCATAATATATAGGTCTACAGCATATCCAAAAATGATTAAAATCGGTTAAACAGCAAAAAATAATATATTGTCTATAAGCAGCAAACTGGGTTCCAAATAAATTTGGCCCACGGTGTATAGCAATAGTATATTTTACATAGATTAAGTATACAGGAAGATACATACTCCTATAGCAAATGCTTTGAGTGTTGTGATTTGAGGATAACTTCAGTGGGGTTGTTTACATTCTGCTGTTTATAAAACATGAAACATAGGCGGCGTAAAATTATATCTTAAAATATACTTATTTTTTTTAGATGGTTGTGTTCAAATATATAGAAGATAAAGATGTTTTCCAGAAATTCTATAGTAAGGTAAGTGACATTTATGAATTTTATGGACATTTATCAGAATCTACAGAAAATATAGTTTAGGCAGCTACTACAAAGAATAGACAATTTTTTTTCAAGGACATATATAAGGGAAATGGCCACGTGGCTTCTTTAAGTGCATCTAAATATTGTTATTTTTATCAAACTACCTAAAAAATGATTGTGAAATACATGATAACAGAGGAGACTCCACATTTCTTACTGTTTCAATTATAAAATTGTGTTTGTTTTGTAAAGTTGACAAAAATAAAAAATGCTGTTTACTATCCTTGGATCTGTATGAGGCATTTGATAAAGTAAATCGTCATATTCTTTTACGAAAATTATATAATATTGGAATAAGGGGCAATATGTATAATTTACTTAAAAAATATCTTAAGTAAACGCAGACAAAAATAGTTTGATTAATATTGGAACCAGTTTTAAATTTAATTTATATAAATTCAGTTTTTAAATTTAATTTAAAAGGCAATATATTTTTTTTTATTTTGCTGATAATTTAAATACCCTATTTTTTTATATAAAACATGATGTACAATTAATTTGTTCCTGGCTTACATCTCACAAACTTTCATTAAATTTTAGTAAATCTTTTTTTATGTTAATAAGATATATTCTGGTATTTCCCCACTAGTAATAAACAATAACAAAATTAAATATTCAAACACAACAAAAATTTTAGGATTAATTATAGATGAAAACTTAAGTTGGAAAAATCATATTCAGAGTATAAGAATTCCTATAACTCCATTAATAGGAATATTATACAAAGCAATATATTTAATTTCAATTTGGGGATCTGCTTGTTCGTCACATATTAATCCTTTAAAAAAAATTGTAAAATAAAGCTCTAAAATGTATTTATAAACTACCATATTTGGAACATTTTATTAATCTATACAAACCTAAGGGATTTTTAAAATTTGCGTTTTAATACACTCTATTATTAATAATGGAAGAAAATCAATTATTCTCGATGGTTTAAAAATATACAATAACTTACAAGAAAGTATAAGACACAAAACACAATTTATTGTCAATATTTAAAATACAATTAAAATTGCATTTTTACAAAAATAAAAATGAATAGATTTTTTTTAGTTTTATCTTATATTGAATTATAACATAGGAGTTTTTTATTTATTACAACTCTATTATTACAAACAAACAAACAAACAAAAGTATGCTTTATTGCCGCAGAAAAATTTTACAATTTTATGGACAAAGCAAAATATACCTAAAATAAAACATATCAAAACATTAATCGAAAAGAATTTCGATAGGTCAATGCTTTTTAAAAATGTAAATTATCAATTTACCAAATCGTAAAACACACGTTAGAATATAACATAACATTGTCGCAAAACAGTTAATGAATCCTAATAACCTTATAAAAGTAAACAAACACACATGTACGAGGTGAATAATTTATCGACATTAAAACAAAGCATATTGGAATCAGACCAAGGCTTAATTATAACCAAGTCTTTGGAGATACTAGAGTGTAAAGACGTATCAAAATCACTCCAAGTTATGCTTGTGTCGTCAGCAAAAAGGGAAATTCTTCCATTAATTTTAAGGTTCGTGATATCATTAATGTATAACAAAAAAAGAATAGGTCCCAAGACTGAACCTTGTGGGACTCCACTTGTAATCAACTTACAATCAGAATCGGAACCATTAGCCCTTACAAGTTACAAGAAGTATCACTAATTCCATAAAAATTTAGTTTGTTTATGAGAATTTCATGACTAACACAATCAAAGGCTTTCGCATAGTCACAAAAAATTGAGGCAGTTGGGTGGTTGTTATTGAGAGATAAGTAGACGCCTCTAAGCAACCTGAACATGGCGTCGCTGGTGCATTTGTTGGGTAGAAATCCGAACTGCTCCGGGGATATTATCTGATGTTTCAGGAGAAATTGCATAAGACGGTTCTTCAGTAGCCTTTCGATGATTTTTGATAGCACTGGTAGTAGTGCAATTGGACGATAATTGCAAGAGTTAGTTTTTTCGCCGCCTTTATGAAGTGGAATAATTATAGCTGTTTTAAGGCAATCAGGGAATACACCTTTTATAAAGGACTCATTTATTAATGTTGTAAGGGCCTCTATGACTGGGAGTGGCAAGTTCAGGAATATTCTAATTTATAGGCCATCAGTGCTACACGAAGATTTACTTTTGATATTATTTATTACCTTCAATAGTTCAGTGTTGCTAACGGGACTTAAGAAAAAGCTATCAGCTAAATTTTTTGAAGGAGGGAGAAACGAAAAGGGTCCAAACTTGGCGAGATACTAGAGGTAACATTTTTGCTTACATTAATAAAATAATCATTTAGATCATTAGCCCCTGGCAAGATCTGAGTCACAGGGTTTGATTTGTTTCTGAGGTTATTGATGATGGACCAGGTTTCTTTTGAAACGTTATTTGAGTTTGTTAGACGTTTTCGGTAGTGTAATTTTTTTTGCTGACTTAATAAGAGTAGTGTAGATCCTCCTATAGTTAGAGATATAGTCGAGAATAAGAAAGGAGTCGGTGAATTTTTTTATATATGAGAGCGAGCGCATATTTTTAGCAGAAATTCGTATTCCTTTCGTGGTCCACGGTTTATGCCGCTTAGGTTTGATATTCTTAAGCGGGAAGGCCTTGTTAAAAGCACTTAAAGTTTTATTTAAAAAAGTTCTGAAGTTTGTGTTGACATTATCAGATTCAAAATTCCAATCGGTGTTAAAGCAAATATTATGAAATACTGATAAATTTGCGGCCGAGAAAATTCTGCCCCGATGGCGAGATCTTGGTAAGGGCCTAATAGGTAAACTAAACCTGGAAATTACCGCCTCGTGATCGGAAAGACCTGAGTATAGACCTGTGAATGCACCTCTGATGGAGAAAAATCAGACGCCATGTAATCGATGATAGAAGAGTTTTTTGAAATTCTAGTTGGCGAGGATACATGCATTGAAAGACCGAAAGAGTTGAATATAGAAATTAGATATTTTTGGATGGCACAAATAGTAGCATAGTCAATATTAAAGTCCCCGCATAGAATTTTTTTACCTTTATTCGGTAGACTGTTTAGCAAACTTACCAGGCTATTTAAAAATGATTGTACATCAGAGTTTGGTGATCTATAAATACAAATTACATAAAGATCAAGGTTTTGATTATATACCATAGAGAATTCAAAAGAGCTATCCGCTAACAAATGATCATATTTAGATACCGACATGAAATCTCCATTTAGGGATAGAATCAGTGTTCCCCCATGAGCTGAGTTTTTTCTGTCATATCTATTATTATTTTCTATTGTTATGTGTTACATTCCATGTATTAAACTTGTAAAGTTGCTTTGGAATAAAACAGTTTAAAGTAAATACCTATAATACTTATAATACGTTTTGCTGATATTATACAGGTAAAATGTTCTGGATTTTCCATTATATTATTTTCATACTTTTTAGTAAATTAGTTAATTTATTAGAAAGTATTGAAATAAACAAGTGGCTAACTTTTTTATTGCTATTTTACACAACTTTTCAAGCAACAATTTTCTGCAAACTCAAATTAAAAAAATACAATATCATGCTAACTGGTCACTCTGTTTATGTGTATTTATTTTTTATTGTATTATATGTGTTGAATTTTTTTATTTAGATGTTGGCGAAGCGGTTAGTGCAACACATGTCCGCGAGTGACGACGCGGAAGCCTCAATGATCTCGAAACTGAAACAAGCGTGTGGCTTTGAGTACACATCAAAGCTGCAACGGATGTTCCAGGACATTGGCGTCTCGAAGGACCTCAACGAACAGTTTAGGAATCATATGAATAATTCAAATGAATCTTTAGGTACGCAATTTGCCCTTAAAAAAAATGATATTTGACGTTTCGAAAAAAAAATTGTGTCAAATTTTATACAAGGTTAAAACCCTACACAAATATTTTTTGTAATATTTTGGTGGGACGCTGGCAAAATGCCGGGTGTTATAATTTGCATTTAAGAAAAATCTTTTATTTTTTACTATTTATTAAATTTTAGACATCCTTTCTGTATATTTTTTTTTCTGGAACAGGGTATGTTTTTTTTTGATACCACTCTATTATATTATATGTTTTTAAAACCGAGAAAATTTTTCCAGGCCTCCAGAAAATATATTACTAAAAAACACACAACACAAACTTTTATGTATCTCAAAAAATGAAAGGCGAAAATGCATGTCAAAATTACATGTTGACTCTTATTTTAAATATTTTCTTAACCCCATCCGTAGTCGACCTGTGTAATGATCAGGATGATCACGTAAAATGTCCACTCCTTTTAAAGTACTTGCTGTTAGTAATATACAAGGTTAGGGAGGGTGAAGGAGTGAGAGGGGTGGGAGGGGATATGAAAAAGAGATTAATAGGAGAGAGATGGATAAGAAGAGGACTGGTTGATAGGGAGAAGGAGAGATTTGGGTGTAGAAAGATAGATAGGGAAGAAATGGGAGAGGTAGATAGGAAGAAGTAGAGAGAGAGAACGAGAGAACATTCTACTTACAGTGGAATTAGTAGGAATGCATGCTTCTTATGGCAGGTCGTTCCTGTACAAAAAGTGCAAAAAAAATTCTACAGGCTCTTGAATTAAAATTTTTGGCAGTATTAACATCTGCAAATATTAAAAAAAAAACAATCAAAAAATCCTTTTAGAACTACTATTTAGTATTGGAAAATTAACCCCAAAATCATACTACAATAAGCGACACTGCTTTATATGTACCCGATATTCCATGCAAAGCAAAAGATATGAATAAAACTATTTCTAAATCTTCCGTATATCGGAGAGAGCATCTACTCCACTGTCATTTTGACACAACTCCTCTAATGGATTATTTTTATTATAATTACCTTCATTTAGTAAACATATTTCGTCGTGAAATATGTGTTAAGACTTTACAAAATTTGAGCCGGATTTGTAAAATTAATTCTACTTTTTGATCTGTACCCTTTTTTACCACCCTTAAAAGCAGATATTTCAAGCCCACTTTAAATTCAAATTCAAATTAAAAAAACATTTATTGTATAAAGATAAAAAAAATACAGTCATTATTACACAAAAGAACAAGGTACACTAGATAGTGGTAATAACAACCAGGCCCCAAATGTCATAATAAAGAGGAAAACAAAACACAAAAAAAAGACGATAATTAAAACATATTAAGATTAAAAGCTTTTAACCTTTGTCTGACCTCCTGCTTCAGTGTTCGTTTCACAGTGAACTTGGATTTAGAAGTCAAGCTTGGCAATAGTCTTGTGATTTGGTTGTAGGTATAAGGTGCAAGATAAGAGAAGCCTGTCGGAAAAGTTTCGGTTCTAGGCCGGGGGATGTCGAAGTTAGCATAAACTCCCCGAAGCGGTCTGTCATGAACATCCCTTCTTCTAATAAGTTTTTCAGCTAAATACTTATATGGAGTCTGAGAGTTGATCACATTGAATACAAAACAGATCAAATGAACAAATCTCATCTCGTTCAATTTTAACAAGTTTAGCTTTTCATAAAAGGGGGTTATATGAGAATATCTTTGAAATTTACATATATATACATGTATATATATATGTATATATATATATATATATATATATATATATATATATATATATATATATATATATATATATATATATATATATATATATATATATATATATATATATATATATATATATACTAATCAATAAAAATGCGCTTTCACACACCTTTATCAGATCTCCCTGGGTACAAGCCTGCCTGATGAGGGTAAAGGCCCAGAAATCATGATCGCAGGAGGGTACCCTGTGACATAATCGAAAGCAATTCTTCTTGTAGGCCGTTTTGCACCTGCAGAAATCATATATTTCTGCTATTCTACATATATTCTCTCTCTATATATATATATATATATATATATATATATATATATATATATATATATATATATATATATATATATATATATATATATATATATATATATATATATATATACAATGTGTCCCAAATTTGGCTTACATGCATTGCTATCTCGTAAACCGCTATAGCTACAGGGTGGGTTAAATTAGGAAAGTTTTAGAGAATTTTATTACAAATTTGATGACGTTTTGAAGTTTAGGATATCTTTTGTGGTTTTCAAGATAATTGGGAAAAATCAAAATGGTGCATTTTCAACTTTTGCCCGTAGCTTCTAAACGACTCGTATTATGGTTTTATGGTTTATACATTATTAGGGCACTTTTATTAGAGGAACATTATGCAGGTAAAACGAAGTTTCTAGCTTCAATTGTTTTTGAGATATTGGCATCAACTTTTTATTTTCTTACCGACGCCATATTGGATTATTGTATTTTTGGAAAGATCTTTTTAAGAGCTTTCCAATGATGTATAACAAGGTAAGATTATTATTTTTCTTGAGCTCTAAAAACCAAAATAATTGTTTTTTTTTTAAGTAGGCTTTGATTACGCATGGCGGCCATAATGAAACAAAAGAATGCCGCATGTCAACAATCATTTTGTGTTCCTGAATAGTACTTGTTATCATTTTCTCATTGTGCCGAGTTTTTACAAAGTTTATTTGAGTTTCTTATACTACTTAAAATGGAGGGTAATTATTCCAACGAAGAGAATTTGGATATGATAGAACTTTATTTTAAAGCAAATAGAAATACACAAGCAGCTGCGCGTTCATACGAAGAACAATTTCCAGACCGACATCAACCAAGCCAAAGGCATTTCAGTAGTCCATTTTAAGTAGTATAAGAAACTCAAATAAACTTTGTAAAAACTCGGCACAATGAGAAAATGATAACAAGTACTATTCAGGAACACAAAATGATTGTTGACATGCGGCATTCTTTTGTTTCATTATGGCCGCCATGCGTAATCAAAGCCTACTTAAAAAAAAACAATTATTTTGGTTTTTAGAGCTCAAGAAAAATAATAATCTTACCTTGTTATACATCATTGGAAAGCTCTTAAAAAGATCTTATAAAAATACAATAATCCAATATGGCGTCGGTAAGAAAATAAAAAGTTGATGCCAATATCTCAAAAACAATTGAAGCTAGAAACTTCGTTTTACCTGCATAATGTTCCTCTAATAAAAGTGCCCTAATAATGTATAAACCATAAAACCATAATACGAGTCGTTTAGAAGCTACGGGCAAAAGTTGAAAATGCACCATTTTGATTTTTCCCAATTATCTTGAAAACCACAAAAGATATCCTAAACTTCAAAACGTCATCAAATTTGTAATAAAATTCTCTAAAACTTTCCTAATTTAACCCACCCTGTAGCTATAGCGGTTTACGAGATAGCAATGCATGTAAGCCAAATTTGGGACACATTGTATATATATATATATATATATATATATATATATATATATATATATATATATATATATATATATATATATATATATATATATATATATATATATATATATATATATATATATATATATATATATATATATATATATATATATATATATATATATATATATATATATATATATATATATATATATATATATATATATATATATATATATATATATATATATATATATATATATATATATATATATATATATATATATATATATATATATATATATATATATATATATATATATATATATATATATATATATATATATATATATATATATATATATATATATATATATATATATATATATATATATATATATATATATATATATATATATATATATATATATATATATATATATATATATATATATATATATATATAAGAACTATAACTATGATGAATTTATGTTCATTTTTTTTTTCGTTCAGTCTTTACCCTAAGTTAATATTTCATTTTACTCCTGCTAAATGTATTAATAATAAAGATATTTTGAATGTAGAAACTGTTGGCTAAATAAAGGATTTTAATTGCAGGTATAGATTTTAGTATTCAAGTATTATCGTCTGGTTCCTGGCCCTTTCAACAGTCTTTCACATTCGGCTTGCCTTCAGAGGTAAGTGGAGTTATTAACTTAAAATTAATAACTTTATTCCCAACTAACTTATGATAAGTTCATTACAGAGAACTATAAAAATATAATAAAAAATAAATAAATTGTCAAAAAAAAGAAAAGAAAAAAAAACTTAGCTTTGTATTATTTTCAGTTATATATATATATATATATATATATATATATATATATATATATATATATATATATATATATATGTTATCACTACGACAACTGGATCCCAAGTTAAATTAAATAATTATTTTAAAATAGATATGTTTTGTAACAGCATTGTGTCAGCCGCTACTCGGTGGAAATCCATAATAATACTACTGTATTATATAAATATATTATATTAAATAATAAATATATAATAATACAGTATAACTGCAAATAAATAGTACTGAAGTAATTAATTCTCTATTCTATAAATATTTGTATGTACATATTATTTGATCATCATTGATCGTCCCCCAAATATATGCGTCTGAAACGGTTAGATCTGGCGAATGAGAAGGACAAGGTCAGTCAGTAAAACGTGAAATGATTTCGGTCAGTTGTAAAGTCACAGCATTGCCCGGTGCACCATTATGTCGCACATATGAGCGAAAAACGTTTTTTTCCTTTGTTTTTAACACCATCATTGATCAATCCGTATTAAGACATAATTGTCAAAGGCTAAATTGACATCGATACTGTTTATTTCCAGGTATACTGTATTATGTAAAAAATAAAAACTATTTTTTACAAATGTGAAAGATATTTATTCTGTAAAAAATATTTCTTTAATTCTTTTTGAAAAGCATCAATTTTTTTAATCGTTTTGGTAAATTATTATTTAACAAAATTACCTTTGGTAGAAAAACAATCAGTTTGTCTTGTATTACCGTCTTGAACTTTATTATTTCTAATAAAATTAAAATTCATGTTCTTTATATTTTCAGCTGATGAATGAATAAAAATACACAATTTTGTTTTACACAACATAGAATTGTTTAAGAAATTTTTAGGCTTATATAGAGCTAGAATTACCTATATAGGATATAGCTTTGCATGTACTTGTTGTTTTGATATTCAAGTAAATCATACATGTTTTTTGTGTCTTTTAGTTGGAACGTAGTGTAAGTAGGTTTACAAATTTCTACGCCAGTCAGCATTCGGGGCGAAAACTGAACTGGTTGTATAACATGTCCAAAGGAGAACTTAATACAAATTGTTTTAAAAATAGGTGAGTGTAAACTTTATTTATTTATACTCATACTAGATTTATAAGAGAGTAATACAATATTGACTATCTGACATATTATTGCCTAGACATTTGCTCATAAACCAGACAAGGAAGTAGGCATAATTTACTTATTGAAATTTATTTCATATACTTAACCCTTAAACCATTTTTCAAATAGTTCAACTGTCATATCTTCAAGGCAGTGCAGTGAACAATCCTTAATATCTTTTGCTGACAATAATAGATCTTTAGAAACCCAACCAGTTTCAGATCCTCGATGCAGAATTGTAATTATTTTCCCTCTGGAAGAAGATGTATCAATCCATCCTTTTCTTTACAGTGTTATGAGTATCGAGCCACGTTTTGTGCAAATAAAAGATGACTCTATCTATCTCAAAATTTCGAATCTTGACAAGTATTCGAGTTCAAATCGCGAAAGATATTTTAGTTTCCATAATATTTTGCTGTTTATTAATGTTCTTAAATGAAAACCACGACTTGCACAGACGAGCAAGGGCAATAGTCTGTTTTAGAAATGTATAGTGTAATAAAATTGGGAATTCCGTCCAGTTTGGCTGAATTTTGGGGTCGTCCTTAGGCGTTTATAGAAATAATAATAAAGAGCATATCCTTTCGCATACGTAATGAGCTTTTATTACTCTATAGATTATATTTATTACTCAATGCATACATAGTACACAGACATAGGCTAGTGCTTAATGAAGGCAGGAAGTAAAAGACAGGTTATAAATACTTCTTAATTGTGTTTTAAACGTGTTAGTATTTGCTTGCTTCACTCCAACGAAAAGATGTTCTAATAATTCTGCACTGCATCAGTGAGTGAAAAAGTTATTATTTCAAATGTATTCATTGCATAAAACACCATTACCCTAGTTTTACTGTACAAGAAATTGTTGAACGATGTTCCCCGTTTTCGAATTATTGCGGGAGATACATTATTTTTTGCTCCAACTGATATAAGTGAAATTAAAGATACCTTTACAGAATTAAAAAATAAATATACGTCTGGCTGGGATAATATTTCTTTGAGGAAACTTTTACATTTGCCAACTATCGCACTAAAGACGCTTGCAGAGGCAATAAATTTGTCTTTTCAGAGTGGTATTTTTCCCCCTTCCCTAAAGCGAGCAAAACTTATTCCACTTTTTAAGGGAGGTGACCGTGAAGTGCCCTCTAACTTTAGACCTATTTCATTGCTTCCAACATTGGCTAAGGTTATTGAAAAGCTAGTGAAGAGGCGAGTCGTTGACTTCGTTGTGGCGCACAATCTTGTTAGCAGTATTCAGTTTGGTTTTCAAGCGTCCAAAACACAAATTCATTCCTGAACAGCTTGTATACAACTCTGAACTATGGAGACGTTGCCGCAGCAGTATTCTGTGACCTTACCAAGGCATTTGCCCTTGTAGATCATAGAGTGCTGTTGCGAAAACTTAAAACATATGGATTCAGAGGTGCAACTTTGGCCTGGATAAGTTCTTAGTTGTCTGGGTGCTATCAGTCAGTAGTGTTTAATGACAGGGAATCAAGTGAAAGAGAAATTGTTTCTGGTGTTCCTCAGGTATCTGTTTTAGGCCCGCTTTTGTTCCTGTTATACAGTGTGTCCCAGATTCGCTTCTCTATATAGGGATCTCGGCTTCTATTATACCTACAGCAAAGGTTAAATGGGGAAAGTTTTAGAAGAAACTTATTGCATTCGATATCTGGCTTCAGATTTACGATCGATCAATAAGTTTGGGAAATATCGGCGAAACCCAGTATATCCAGAACGGTAAATTTGACAGCTGTCAAAATGTGACATTATTAGGACACATTTTTAAGACAAATAAGATGGCGTATACGACACGTCTTCATTGTTTTTTGTTAACCCGCAACCCGCCTCAACTTTCATTTTTCTCATCGCCGCCATATTGGATTTTTCGATTTTTGGAAAGAGCCTAAAATTTCCAGTCTAGTGATATCTCACAAGTGCATTAAAGATTTTAGTATCATCGAAATATCACACTTCGTAAATTAGGTTTCAATGTTTTTAAAGGAGGCCATGATTTATTTGTCACAAGATTACATTAATAAGTAAGTAATGTATTGAACGCATTGAATTTTCATTACAACATAAACGACTTAAAAAATCTAAATGAGCTTTAACTACTTTGTAAGTGGGTAACATTAATTTAGAAATCTGCAAAATGACGTCCATTTGCATCGAGACATTTTTAACAATTGGTGACTGTCTTTCGTACAACCCTGGTAAGTGTATTTCGGTTAGTATTTCTAAATGTGTCCAGAACTCTTTGCCTGGGATTTCTATGGTCCCGGGGGGATCAAATTTATAGATTTCATTCTTCGTGTGACCCCAGAGGTAGAAATCCAAAGGCGACAGGTCAGGGAATCCTTAAAGAAATTATTCTTTCGTCAAACCGCTCTCTTAAGAAGTTCCTGACTTGAATGGTATTGTGAGCTGGACATCCATCTTGTTGAAACCAAGTTCTTCTCAATTCATCTTCCTTACAATAGCTCGTAAGGCTGATACAACCTGGTTTCGCAAAAGCTCTAGGTACCTCTGCCCGTTTAGGTTGTAGTCAAACAAAAATGGTCCAATAAGTCGATTTTCTGAAATGATTAATAATTTATAAATAAGTGCCCAACAGTCAAGGGCGGCAGGGTCGGCCAGGTGGTACTAGAAACTATAAATTATAAAGGGAAAATTATCTTTATTAAAAAGTAGATATTTTCTTTCCAAAAATAATGATCAAAACATCCCGTAATGAATGAGCTTGTATACAATTGAAACCTATTCAGCTTTATTATGGAAAAGAAAAACATATTTGGTTAGCGGGAAGTAATAGCCGTAATACATTATTTTGTTGGTATTGCATATTAATTTCGGGAAATACTAAATCAATTTATTTCAGTGATATAATAATCTTAAAGAAGGACACCGTGACTTAATAAAACATAAAATATCAAAAGAACAAACCCATTGCGCCTTAAAATTTAAATTATTCGGAAATACAGCTGAACGCCTTTCTATAAATCATAATGAAAATCGAAAAATAATTCGGCATTTGATTAATATGGTATTTTTTTCATGACGCAAGAACTAGGCTTCCCGGGTAATAAATCATTACATTCAGACAATCAAAATAATTTTAGAAAATTAGCTAAATCTGCAGAAAATTTAGATAAAGTGTTAATAAATTTATAAAACCCAATTCTATTTTTATAGGTTCTTCGAAACTACAATACAAAATGATTGAATAAAAATGTAATAAAATATCAAAAAAGTAAGTTCACTGACTAGAGTAGAACGTTTTACTTTTTTTATTAGATTATACTCTTTTAGTATCATTAAAGAACTAAACGAAAAAAAAAAAGATTATTTGGTGCCTATTTAAAAAAGATTGGTTAGATTAACTTACCAATGATCCTACACCAAACGTTACTTCCAAATATGATCTGTAGACGTCTCTCTGCCAGTTCGTGAGGATTTTGCTCAGCCCAATGATGACGGTTGTGCCTATTAAAGACTCCACAATTCGTGAACCTGCTCTCATCGGACTACAAGACATGATTTACAAAATCAGGATTTTCATTACATCTCCTACTATACCACTCACAGAACTGTAGTCATCTTGGAAAATCAGTTTCCTTAAGTCCTTGTACTATTATGGGTTTGTATGGATGGTACTTATTCTTTTTTAAAACTCTCTGTATTGTTGATTTTGGCACATTAGTTTCCTGTTCTACAGTTCTTACCGATGCACTAGGGTTTTCGTTGATAGCTTACAAAATGTTTCTGTCTCGATTTTCATTGTTATTATTGTATCCGCTTCTAGGTTGTTCGAAGGCACCATGGTTAATTAAATTAACTACGATTTTCCTGAATTGGGTTTTATGAGGCTGCCGTCGCGTCGTTCGGGGTACATCTCCAAATACCTTGCTGAGGTAACGTCGGCGTTTCTGTATGATTGAAAGTACAGAGCTAAGATTTCAACCTTTTCTTCATTTGAATACGGAATGCCGGCAATTTTCTGTCAGATTTATGATTTTATTGGGATAAAAGCGTATCTACTACTTATTATAATACAGCTTTGATACTTTCAACTATTTAACTTAACATCAAAGTCAAAATCCAATTTTATTACAGATAAATCATGGCCTCCTTAGAAAAAACTGAAACCTAACTTTACGAAGTGTAATATGTCGATGATACTAAAATCTTTAATGCACTTGTGATATATCACTAGACCGGAAATTTTAGGCTCTTTCCAAAAATCGAGAAATCTAATATGGTGGCCATAAGAAAAATGAAAGTTGAGGCCGGTTACGGGTTACCAAAAAACAATGAAGACGTGTCGTATACGCCATCTTATTTGTCTTAAAAATGTGTCCGAATAATGTCACATTTTGGCAGCTGTCAAATTTACCGTTCTGTATATACTGGCCAAAAACGAAATCCGCCATTTTCGGTTTTTCCCCGATATTTCCAAAAACAATTGATCGACCGTAAATCTGAAGCCGGATATCGAATGCAATAACTTTCGTCTAAAACTTTCCCCATTTAACCTTTGCTGTAGGTATAATAGGAGCCGAGATCTCTGTATAGAGAAGCGAATTTGGGACACACTGTATGTCAACGATCTGTCCAGACTGAGCATTTCGGGAATGTTTACGATGTTTGCTGACGATACGACAATTCTCTGGCATAATAAGGACGCCAATCAGTTGGAGCTTGCCATCAAGATGGAATTATTGAAGTTAAAGGAATGGTGCGATTCCAATTTCTTAACTCTGAGTGTATCAAAAACAAATATTGTTTCTTTTAAATGTCCGATTTGTGAAATGTCTCTTGACTCTCAGGTTTTGGGAAATTTGAAAGTTAATAAGTTTCTGGGTTTGTATATAGATGAAAGATTAAATTTTGACGCACATATCTTAAGTATGAATGTTAAATTAGCTAAGGGATGTTTTGCCTTGAGGGTTGTTGCTCGGGAGCTGAGCATGTCCATGGCAAGGAACGTTTACTTTGCTTTGATTGAGTCCCATTTACGTTATGGAATATGCTTTTGGGGGTCTAGCTCTAATCATTTATTTAACATGGCCTTTGTACTGCAAAAACGTGCAATTGGATATATGTGTAAACTATCCTTCAGGGAGTCATGCAGACCCCACTTTGTAAGTCAGAAAATTTTAACTTTACCCTGCATATTTATATTAGAAACAGTCTGCCTTTTCCCTCCCTCTTCGACTCTGACCCAGAAATCTATCATTTTTAACAGTAAAAAAATATTTAATCATCTACCCTCAAATATAAGGGGCACTTCTAGTCCAAGACATTTTAAGCGAGAAGTGAGAAGCCCATTGATTGGGAAAGCCTACTATTCAGTTGTTGAATTCTTTGACGAATCATTTAACAGAATATGTAAATACTTTTTTTAGGATTGTAATGGTTATTTTTGTATTCTATGCTTTATTTTTAAATCTGTTTTGTTTTTTTGTGTTCACTCTGTGCTATGTTTTTTATACATCTAAGTACTATATGTTGAAGTTTTAATTTTATACTTTTTAAACTGAATATAATATGCATTATAGCAATTTATATATTTTTATATGATCATATTTTATTTTAATATACAACTTTATATTTGTTCTTTGCTCGTTTACACAGTTAAATTGACTTGCTTCTAGAGTATATATTGCCAGAAATGACGGGACTTGTTTTTGTTGCTGCAATTTGATAAAGAAAGAACTATGAGCCATAGCAAATTTACGCAAAAATAGTTTTATGAAATATGCCGTGGAAGATATAGCAGCAAAATATAATGTAACTGGGCTGCGCTTACGGCCATATCATTGCGAACTAAGTCCAATAGAACTTATATGTGCGCAAGTGAAAAGATTTGTAGGAAGACAATCTACTGTTGATCAAGCCATTAAGGAAGTGACACCAGAGAACTGGCGAAAAGCAGACCAGCATGTCATTAAACTGGAGGAGAAAATGTAGGATCTTGACAACCTGATCGAACAGATTGTTGACTCTTTAATTATAATGTCAAGAGGTGATGCCATGCCATTGATGATTATAATTTAATTGTTGTATAATAATTACTTTATCTATATATATTATGTACAGGGTTGTCCACTTAAGATGCTCCTATACTTTATCTCAATAAATAAATAAGACACGGAGAAAAAAAATACAAAAAGTATTTGACCCTAATTTAATTTTTTTTTATAATATTTTTATGTATACAGGGTGTTCCATTGTGCCAGGACAGTAACCAATTTTTTTCTTTTTAATGAACTGGTATGAATATTTTTAGAAATTCTAATTCTACGCTTGATTTTGAGTATTTTTTGTCATCATAGCATACGAAATTTTGAGTAGTTTTTGAGAAAAATTAACTTTTCTATTTTTTTTCGGAAAAACAGGTTTTTGGAAAAATTTTTTTTCACACTTGGTTTGTGAATTTTGAATCCATGTGAGTGGTTAATATTTAATACTCTGACCTATCAAGAGCGAAAATCCATTATACAGGGTGGTCACAAATGACCATAAAAAAATGTTTTTGTAACTAAAAAAAACTTATTTTTTTTAAATGGAACACCCTGTATTTAGCATTTTTATTGTGTTTAAGATTTAATTCTGCATTAGTCTATATTCCAAATATTAGTAGTTTAGAAGTTATGACCAATTTTCTATAATAATTCGGGTATTTTTGTTAAAAATCTAACTAAACCTAAATAATATGCTATTCTAAGTTTTTTTTAAGTAATGCAAGAAAGAATGTAACTAATTACTTATTACAAAACATTTTCGACATAACCCCCGTCTTTGGCAATACAAGTAGTATAATATTAAGGTTACGATTTTAATTTTCGCAATAATAGCATTTCTAAACGCGTCTTAATTTTACAAGATATCCGTGGAAAAACAAAACTAGTAAAATTGTTTCCTGGACACCACAAATACACAGTTTTTATTTGACATTTAGTTGCCTCTAACTCTTTTTAAAGGAAAAATGGCTTTATACAGGGTCCAAGAGCGTTTAAATGTTCATGAATGTTACATAAGAAATAATAGTCCAGCATTAGCCCTGCGGAAGTATCGGTTGTTGTATCCTGCAAGACGGGTACCCACGAAACATATTTTTTCACGAATTGTATTTGTAATCAATAAACAAAAATGGCACCCAAAAATTGTCCTAACAGAAGAAAAGCAATTAGAAATTCTCCTGTATTTTGAAGAAAACAACGAAAATTCGCAAAGAGATGCATCCCGAGATCTACCGGGAATCAGTAAGACTAGTGTTCAAAGAACTTTAACTGATAATAACTACCATCCGTTCAAATTTTTACCAGTTCAGGAATTATCCCAACAGGACTTTCAAACAAGGCTTTTTTATTGTTCTCTCATGATGACCACCATTTTGAAACTGACATTTTTAAAAATATTTTATTTACCGATGAGGCAATTTTCAATACGGCTGGCATGTTCAACCGAAAAAATACTCATTACTGGTGTAACTCAAATGAACATCGTGTAAAACAAATGAAAAAACAGGGTCGGAGAAGTGTTTATGTGAGGTGTGGTATTATCCGTGATCGAATAATAGGTCCAGTATTTTATGACATTGTTTTGAATGGTGAGAGGTATTTAAATTTGTTGGAGAAATTCCGTTAATTGACAATCTGCCGAACGATATGAAAGAAGGGCTTGTTTATCAACAAGATAGTGCTCCATATCACACTGCAGTTTGTTTTGTTTGATCAACATTTTGGAGATCGGTACGGGACCATAGATCGGCCAGCGAGGAGCCCCGACTTAACACCCCTGAATTTTTTTTATGGGGCAACCTAAAAAACGAGGTGTATAAAAATAGGTGTAATACTGTTCAGAATTTAAAAAGGAGAATTAGGCAACAGACGGGCTTAGAAATGCTATTGCGAGAATTGAAACTATGTATACTACTTGTATTGCCAAAGACGGGGGTTATGTCGAAAATGTTTTGTAATAAGTAAATAGTTACTTTCTTTCTTGCATTACTTGTTGATTTAATGTTAAATTTAATTATAATGTTAAAAAGAAAACTTAGAATAGGATATTATTTAGGTTTAGTTGGTCATAACTTCTAAACTACTAATTTTTGGAATATAAACTATATATATGGAATGATGCAGAATTAAATCCTAAACACAATAACAGTGCTAAATACAGGGTTTTCCATTTAAAAAAATTAAGTTTTTTTTAGTTACAAAAACATTTTTTTTTTTGTCATTTGTGACCACCCTGTATAATGGATTTTCGCTCTTGATAGGTCAGAGTATTAAATATTAGTCACACCCATGGATCCATAACCAAAATTCACAATTTTAGTTTTCAGGTGTGAAAAAATCACATTTTTCCAAAAACCTGTTTTTCCGAAAAAAATTAAAAAGTTAATTTTTCTCAAAAACTACTCAAAATTTCGTATGCTATGATGACAAAAAATACTCAAAATCAAGCGTAGAATTAGAATTTCTAAAAATATTCATACCATTTCATTAAAAAGAAAAAAGTTGGTTATTGTCCTGGCACAATGGAACACCCTGTATACATAAAAATATTATAAATAAAAAATATACTTAGGGTCAAATACTTTTTGTATTTAACTTTTTTTCGCAGTGTCTTCTTTATTGAGATAAAGTATAGGAGCATCTTAAGTGGACCACCCTGTACAGGGTGTCCCGATTTGGTTGCAAAAGCAGGGTATCTCGCTTATATTTAAAGATAGAACCTTGCTGTTTTCACGAACCAGAGCTAATTTTTTGTGAAAGTCATGAAGCCGTAAACAAAATTTTCATAGCCTTCTTCGTTTATGAGATACAGGGCGAAATAGAAAATTTTGCATTTTGGGACCCCCCTCGTATCTCGGTTATCTTTTAACTTAACGCAAAGGGAAAAATTGCTGCTTATGCAGTTTTTTACGCTGGATCCAGTGGCAAAGTCATATTTTTCATTTGAGTTGTTATTTTTTAGATACGACCCAAAGTTGTGTTTTTTTAAATGGGACACCCTGTATATTTGTCCAGAAATTGATTTGTTCTTTTAAAAGCTTCTCAAAAATATATAATAGTATGGGTCTATTTTAATAAACAACAACAAAAATCCTAAGTTTTATAATTATCATCCCAAAATTTGCAATAGGCCATGCAAAACGATGCAGTTTTCTTTTGTTTTCTTGAAAGCAAATGACATTTCCCAATTTTGTACGCGTATATAAAATATAGCGCTAGTTTTTTGTATTTATTTATATTTTTCCACTTTTTATCGGATAAAAAAGAATTTACTTAATCACGGATCATTTATCAAACCTCGTACGAAAACATATAATAAAGAAAATCGGGAGGCTGAGGAAATTACGGTTTTGGCTAATGCAGAAGCTTATCCTACAAATTCTTGTAGGGCCAGTGAAAAGAGCATAGGGATTCCAAAAACTAGAGTTCAAGAAATTCTAAAAAAGCACAAATACCACCCATACAAATTTAGGCTCGTGCAGCACTTACAGCCAGGGGATGCAGAGCGTCGGGTAGTCTTCTGCAACTGGTTTCGAGAACGATGCGATATGGTTAGAGATTTGGAAAGGAAGGTTATATGGTCAGACGAAGCACATTTCAGTAATTCTGGTATACTCAATAGGCACAATAGTAGATTCTGGTCCCAGGAAAATCAACACCAAATATTTCCCAGAAGACAGCAGGGCAGGTTTGGTCTAAATGTGTCCTGCTTCATATTAGGGACAAAATTTTTTATATATTTGAGGGAAATCTAACAGCCAATCGCTATATAGAAATTTTAGAAGCAGCTATACCTGAATTACTTGACGATGTTCCTCTAGCGCAAATTAACGAAATTTATTTTCAACAGGACGGTGTTCCTGCACACAATTCTGGAATGACGAGATTATTTCTGGACAATAATTTTACCAATCAATGGATCGGAACAAATGGACCTATAAGATGGCCCCCTAGGTCCCCAGATTTGTCGATTTTAGATTTCTTTCTATCGGGATATCTGGCAAATAGAATTTACAAAGACCACTATGATAATGTCCAAGATTTAGGAAATGCAATAAGAGAAAATTTTCGCTATTTACAAAATCATTCCGTTATTTGGCTTAATCCCCTAAAACGAATACGAAAATTGTGCGAAGCATGCATAGAACAAAATGGAAATCAGTTTGAACAGTTCTTTTGATTTCCTTGGTTACTGGCTTGTTACATAATAATTTATTTACTGTTTTGTTCTTGTGTTACATAAATCTAGGTAGGTGGTACTTTTTTGGTGCGAAATTATCGATACATATTTTGATAAATAGATTTAATTACATATTTATTTTGATTTATTGTTAGGATGGTGATATTGCTAACGACTTTAAATAAAAAGCAGCATTGTTTTGCATGGCCTACTGCAAATGCTTGTAGTTCAGTAGAATGACCGCTTCTGAAGCCAAATTGTTCATTTGGGATTATGTCTAGGGCTGCTGTTTCATCTTTGATCCTGGTGATCAAGATTCTTTCAGTGAGGCTTATCGGTCTGTAGTTTTGGGGGAAAGTTCGGTCTTTCCCTGTTTTACCAATCATTACTACTTCCGCATGCTCCCACCTGTGGGAAAGTGGTCCAGTCTCATAACCGCGTTTCTTATGCTGGTTAGTGCAGCAATTTCTTTTCTAGGAAGTTGCTTTAACATCTGATTGGTAATTCCGTCTTTGCCTGGAGCTTTTCGCTTCTTCAGGCTTTTTTATGATTATGATGAGGTGTAGCCGGATGCTCTACCGTAGCAGGAGTTTCTGTGTCATTTAGTCTTCTGCAGCCATTAATTATTTCAACTTCATGTTGATCATCTTCTAGAGATGATAATTATAAAAATTAGGATTTTTGTTGTTTATTAAAATAGACCCATACTATTATATATATTTTTGAGAAGCTTTTAAAAGGACAAATCAATTTCTGGACAAATATACAGGGCATCCCATTTAAAAAAACACAACTTTGGGTCATATCTAAAAAATAACAACTCAAATGAAAAATATGACTACGCCACTGGATCCAGCGTAAAAAACTGCATAAGCAGCAATTTTTCCCTTTGCGTTAAGTTAAAGGATAACCGAGATACGAGGGGGGTCCCAAAATGCAAAATTTTCTATTTCGCCCTGTATCTCATAAACGAAGAAGGCTATGAAAATTTTGTGTACGGCTTCATGACTTTCACAAAAAGTTAGCTCAGGTTCGTGAAAACCGCAAGGTTTTATCTTTAAAAATAAGCGAGATACCTTGCTTTTGCAACCAAATCCAGACAGCCTGTACATATTATATGTAATTTTATTTTGTTAAAATAAAATTTTGTTAAATTTAAATTCTTTCTATAAGCATCCAACCGCACCGCGTACCATTTTCAGTGCTTACGAACGCATAACAATAGGCACTTGATGAGAAGAAACAATTTATTTTGCAATGAGGTGGATAGCAAACTATGGAAGTGACATCAATTATTGGTTGGTCACGCTGTAGTATTTTTGCATACCTAATGAAAAACATACATACGAAACGCTAAGTTTTATAGTGCAAAACAAAAGTTATAACATTACGTAAAATGTCATCAAAAAGTTAATTATATTCCAAGATGTTATCATATGAAAATAGTCCATACATTTTCGGGCCCATACCGAAGAACACTATAAAAGGGCTTTAAAAAAACCAAACGGTAGCATGGCAACGTGTCACGGTGGACAATAGTGGTTTGCAAATTTTCAACAGCACAAATCCTCTATTTTAGAGAAATTCCTTGGCCTGTAATCACAATGCAATATCAAATACAAAATTAAAAAGGCCAAGGAAACTAAATCTCTATTCAAACCACAAATACGAAACAATATTCACGTTTGTTGCCAGATTTCAGAGATGTTTTTTTTTACAAATCGGTTATGTCAGTAGTTTTGATATAGCAAGACGAATTATATTTTTCTAATACCAAATAGCATAAAGTTCTTCTGATGTAAGTCCTTTTATTCCTTATAAATTGCATTATGAAAAAAATAATGCAAGTACCATATTGCTGTTTGGCTCTAAAATTTTACAATAAAGTGCCAAGGGAGGTCGGAGAACTACAACTTAAACCTTTTAAAACCAAAGTTTTTATCTTTTTGGTTAATAAAGCCGCCTATTGTACCAGCGAGTTCTTAGAGGAATGCCAGATCTTTATAGCTTAAATGTTAAATTTTATTCTCAAAGTTTTAATTGTAATTAATTTTTATTGTATTAGTTATTTAATTCAATGCCTGACGTATGTAAACTACTATTGTAATAACACGAAGATGACAAAAAAATAAATAAATAAACTTATGATTTGGAATTACTAATATCTTATTTATAGGTATACGCTACAAGCTAGCACGTTTCAAATGGCTGTGCTTCTTCAGTTCAACGTATCAGATTCGTGGACTGTAGCCCAATTAGAAGAAAATACACAAATTAAGCAAGATTTTCTTGTTCAAGTAAGCTTTTTTTCGTTACGTTTTTTTAAAGGTAATAAAAAAAAACCTAATTAGACATTGGTAAAGGCTGTCTAGCAATACAGATAACTTAATAGGTACACATCATAGACATAATAACAGGGAGACCCCTACATAAAATCGTGTATGTTTGCAATGATTAAAGTAAATAAATGTATACTGCAAGTGTGTCAAAGAATATCTATCTTCCTTGTCGGACCTAAGTTTATGCAATGCTGTAAAATTATAATAGACTTCTTGCCGTTGACATAATATCGCAAACACTCGTATAATTCCCCCAAAAACAATGAGCTTAACACAAAGCAACACCTCTTTGTTCGGTTTAATGTTTATCAAATTTGTAAATTTGCATATGTTACGACTGAGACAAATGTAGCGATGATGTGGCTTTTTAATAAACTGGCGTTGTATGGAATTAGAAAACAGGTTATTTGAATAAATATTTATTAATAATAATTACATGTATATAATGAAATATTGCAGATTTTATTTATTACATGGCAATGCATGGTTCAAATCAAAACAGTTCTCTCTCCCTCTTATTATGTCTATGGTTTAGTCACCTACTTAAATTGCCTGTTTTTGCAATTTCTTATCTCTAAATCAAAGTTACACCATCAAATTTGTTTTGAAAAATATAAGGAAATTAATTATTTTTAAACAATCCTATGAAATCTATTTTATTTTATTGTAGGTTATTCAAATATTACTCAAAGCAAAATTACTCATTTGTGATGAAGAGGAAAATGACATCACACCAAATTCGACGGTATCTCTAAATTTAGGATTTAAAAAGTGAGTATTACCTCCTAATTTTAAGTTTGTTTTAAATCCGAAGACGGGACTTCATTCTAAATCAACGAACATTTTCTCAGAAAATGGAATGGATAAGGGACAAACGGATCTGTTCGATGGCCAGCACTATCTTTGGATATTTCAGTTTTAGGGGCTATTCTCTTTTATTTTCTTGTTCAATTAAAATCTTCTTAAGCCTTTCTTCTTCTTCCTGCGTTTTAGCATCTTCTTCCTGGCTTTTGACCTCTTCCAGATTTTGATATTTGGCCCTTGATTTTTGCAGCTCTTTTTTGCTGCTTATCTTTGGTACTTTTTCAGCTAAGGTGCTGTGACAACTAGCATTATCATAAACGACTACACTGCCTGGCGGGATATTCGGAAGAAGAGAATTTTTCATCCAATTTTCAAAAAGCTCACCTGTCATGTCCTGATGGTGGTCTAACGGGCAGGCCTTCATGTTTTTTGCTGAAAGTAGCAAAGTGTTCGGCACAAAAAATTGAAGAAAATAGAGATAACAAACATATTTTAAAAAATGATCAAAATGGCCGCCGGCCAATAGCTGACTTCCAAGTATTTAAAAAAAAAGGAGTTAGGTATATTTTGGAGTACAGGGTGTCCCGTTTTCGTTGTTTTTATGGGGTATCTCTCTTATTAGTATATAGTATTTAAGATACAGTGTGAAATTAAAAATATTGCATTTTAGTACCCCCTCGTATTTCGGTTCTTGTTTAACTTATGGAAAAGGTAAAAACTGGCTCTGATACAAAAAGGAACTTACAAAACGAATTAATTTTTCAGGTATATTTTATTTATAATGACGAGAATTTTTTTTTTAATTCTACAGTAAATTATTACCTTGTATATCATTCAATTCAATAATTATAACGTAAAATGTAAGTAGATTTGTAATAACTATCATAGCATTATTTATCTTACATTGTTATAATTTTAGCCTGTTACATTCAAGAAGGTTTAAAATCGGATAGAAAACTCGGTTTTTCAATAAAAAGAATTATTATTAACCTGTTTTTCGCTGCTAAACCCGTGAATCCATCAATCTTGAAAAGTATTGTTGCGAATTTAGCCCTAGTTATAGATTTGTTAAGATTTAGATAAATTTATTTATTCGTTATTATATTGAAGTAGACTTACCTTAATTTTTATCCATGTAACGACTATGATAGTGTCAAAAATCGTTCTAGAATGTTCTGTTAGGCTTAATTCTTCTCACCCTGTAGTATTTAGAGTATTCTAGAATTTTCTAGATCATTCCATCCTTTTCTAAAGGCTGTATAAGCGCGACGCGAGGCCACATTTTGATTGATTCATTTTTGATTATTAGATCTGACAGCTATCAAAGTCAGAAGTTGTAATTATTTACGACAGATCTATAAAAAGTTATAAAAAAGCGTATATTGTCTGACCAGCACAGTGAACAAGCTCGTCTTTGAACTTAAAAGGTACGAAAATGAGCACTCAAATTCTATTCCTTCTTCCCAATCCTCCAATCATAACGCCTACAGTGATATTTCGGACGAACACATGTCTGGCGACTTTGACTCTAATTTTCAAGAGGTTAGTAACAAAAAAAAGAAAAAGAGACAAGACCTTTCTTAGTCCCCGCTCAAAACCCACCTGCTAAGAAATCAAATAACTCCAACACTCTAAATACTGACGATCCCAATGAGTATCCTCAATTACCCAGTACTTTTAAGACTACTAACATCAATAATTCTAACAACGATTCCAGCAGTACCCAACCTCGAACCTCCCAACCCAACCCTCCTCCCTCTTCTCAGACACAGTCGCCCAAGATCCCTCCGATTATTTTAAGAGATAATACTAAATATAGTAATAGGGTTGCTTATTTTAAATTAAATAATATTAATTTTGGCAACCCCACAAATTTATCAGAAGGAATTAGATTTGATCCTCCAAATCCTTCAGATTACAGGAAAGTTACTAAGTTTCTTGAGGATCAAAAGATCCCATTCCACTCGTACAATTTCGAAAGCGAAAAAATGCTCTACGTGGTCTTGAAGGGTGTATTAGAAGAATGGGCAGTTGAGAAAATAACCGGTGACTTAAAAAATCTTAAATTTAATCCCATCAGGGTAATAAGGTGGTACCACAAAGAAGGCAGGCCAATGCCATTAGTGCTGGTAATTCTTCCTAAAACCGAGAAAAATATTTTTGATTTGTACGTGCTTGCATATCATGGCCATAAAGGTAGAATCACAAAGAAATAAATCGAATGCTACCCAATGTCATAGATGCCAACTTTATGGCCACTCACAAGCAAAGTGTTCCGCCGAACCCAAATGTTTAAAATGCGCCGAAAATCATTTTACCTATCTCTGTCAACTCGACAAAAATATAAAATGTACATGTGCAAACTGCGGGGGTGACCACCCCGCAAATTTTCAAGGCTGTGTCAAACACCCTAAAAACTCAAAACAACCCCCTAGAATCCCACCCTCCACATTCCTATGGGGGAAAGATAAGTTAATAAGTATTAAAAAGACAGTTAATCCCAGCACTAATGACGTTAGCGCAATGCCTCAACTGATCCAATTCTTCGCTAATATGAACGATCAACTACAAATATTTATGAACCAATTTGTGACTACTTTACAATCACAATTCCTGCAAATTCTACCTCAGATGTCACCTAACTTAACATATCAGCAAATGAATTACAAAAAATTGCGCCCTTCTTCTATTAGAATAGCCTCGTGTAATATAAATGCAATAAAAGATAAAAAATTGGAAATTATTCACTTTACCGAAAAATTTCAAATTGATGTTTTTCTAATCCAGGAAACCTGGTTTAAAAACAAGCAGAGATATTCATTCCCGAATTTTAATGTTTACCGAACGGACAGAGAGGGTGCCCAAAGAGGCGGTACCTTACTGTTGGTTAAAAAAACTCTCATTTCATATGAAATGCCCAATCCTGATAACTGTATTGAAGGCACTTATGCCAAAATCGCCTTAAAAGGTAGCTTTATTACGGTTGGGTCTGTCTACTGCGGGCCTTCTCACTTAAAAAAACTTTAATACTAACAATCTAGTTAATATTTTTAATCAGAACGAGGCTATTTTAATAGGAGGAGATCTCAATGCCAAGCACAGAAATTGGGGGTGACCCCGTCTGAACCCACGTCAGCAAGGTAGACCAGAGCTTCTAGATTTCTTTCTAACTAAAAACCCCCAAGCTATAACGCAACCGGCGGTTATCCATGAACTTTCTTCTGATCATTCCCCCGTTATCATTGATTATGGCGACATAATCACTTCCCATAATGACTCATATATTAAATAATTAAACAATGGGAACTTATACCAGCAAAAAAATAAAAATTATGCATTTCACAGAAAATATTTCTACCCCTGCTGAACTGGATATGGCTGTTATCAATCTAACCTCAAATATTATCTCTGCCATAAATTCTTCTACAATCTTTAAATCAACTAAAATTACCAAATACGGCTCGATTCCCTCGAACATCAGGGAAAAAATAAAAGATAAAAACAGACTCAAAAATCTGGCCTACAGAACTCATTTCAAAAGCCTTGCTAACAAAGCTACTAAAGAAATTACAGGTTTACTTAAAGACTTACATAATTAAATGATCAAGGTACTCATTACTTTAGACTCTCGAAAAATCTCACCAAAGGGCCTAAACTCCCCATGCTCCATACCAGGAATACTCTCAACAACTCAATAATCTCTAACCCTGAAGACAAGGTAGAATATTTGGCAGTATGAGCAGTTTAGTGAAAGTCAGCCAATCAATTTAGCTCACGAAAATAACGTAGTTCATTCGATCAGAATCTACGAAAGAACTCCGGTTGGCATTGCACCCCCAATTCCTGTTGCTTTGGTTCAATCTGTTATTAAAAATCTAAATATTAAAAAAGCTCCGGGCCTAGACAACATTACAAATATGGCCATTAAAAAATCCCCATTGACCCTTTTTAAACACTTAACTTTAATTATTAACGCTAAATTAGGCTATTTTCCACTCTTGTGGAAACAAGCAAAAATAATAGTTATTAGGAAAAAAGGTGAAAGCGCATATCTAACTAACAGCTATAGACCATTTAGTCTCCTCCCTGTATTAGGTAAAATCACGAAAAAAATTATTTTAATTAAACTTCAGGAAGAAGTCGCAAACAAAGGCCTTCTTCCAGACTTTCAGTTCGGCTTTAGAAACTCGATTAGCACCATTAATCAAACCACTAGACTAGCAGCTGACATTATTAATGGTTTTGACAGGAAAAAAAGCTCTGGCGCCATTTTCCTTGACATAAAAAAAGCCTTTGACAAAACATGGCACTCAGGCCTTGTGCTAAAACTCATTAGAGCGGGTATCTCAAACTATTTAGTTAAAGCAGTTCACTCTTTTTTACTCAATAGAACCTCTACTCCTAGGCCAATAAGAGCGGGAGTCCCACAAGGTTCTCCCCTCTCTCTCCTATTATTTAACGTGTTTATTTCTGACATTCCGCCCAACAATTACACAATCTCTATCTTTTTGCAGATGATACCGCTCTAATGTCTACAAATAAAAGCTTAAACATATTATCATCCAGGCTTCAAAGGCACATTGGTGCCATTCAAGTCTGGATGAATCACTGGAAGTTGGATCTTTATCCCTCAAAAACTCAAGCTATTATTTTCACAAAAAATAGTAGAATCCCTACTGCTAAAAAAGTCAAAATTCAAGGACAGGAGATTAATTGGTCTAAGCAAATTAAATATTTGGGAGTAATATTTGATAGAGGCCTTAGGTGGTCTGCGAATACTGACTGTAGTATTAAGAAAGCTAGAGGTGTTCTAGCTCAATTATATTCATTATTGCACCAAAAAAGTAGTCTTAATATTAAAAACAAGATCACACTTTTTAAACTCTGTATTAGACCAATTCTAATCTACGCTTCACCCATGTGGAGTACTCATCATAAAAACCAGTCAAAAAGACTTCAATCGCTCCAAAATAAAATAATCAGGATCATTCTAAACGCGGATAGATTCATCAGAAACTCAATTCTCCACAGGGATACAAACCTTGAGAGCTTGGGCGACTTAATTCAGATTATTTCATAAGAGCCGAACTTGCTAACAATGACCTCACTACCAAAACTCATGACTTCTCCCAACCACGTAACAAATACAAGCTCCCTAAAGACTGTCTTTTACCTAGAATTTAAACTACCCCCCTCCCCAACTGGGATCCCCCTCCTATGAATTTTTCCCCTATCCTTACAATTTGATTGTTTTCCCGAGGAATGAAGAGATGTAATAGCCATTCGGCTGACATAAGAATCGAAGAGGACCCCGAACACATTTTGATTCAGTTGTAATTGAGATTTCGAAGGGTTATAAATAAATAAAATAAATAAATAAATGCTTTATTGTCAAAAAAATTTTACAATTTTGTGGACAAAGCTGTTGTAAAAAAAAATAGTTTACAAACATCAAAATTAGCAAACAAAACAAAACAAAAACACATCATAAATATTATAGAAAAATAATATTTAAATCAAGAATTTAGAATATTAATATAATAGAATCCTAAAAGAAGTACATTAGAAATGTACTTTGTCAGTCGTACTATGTTATAAACATTTTCATAAATATAATGTAAAAAAAAATAAAAAAGCAAAGTAAAAAATAAAAAATAAAAAAGTACGAAACAATTAAAAAAATACATATACAAAATTCGGTAAAAATGGTTGGTAATGGCAACTATCACACTAGGGGTTCATAAGGATAAATTTATGTGTTGTAAAACTCGTTCACGGTGTAGAAGGCGCTTTCCAGTAAGAATGATTTCAAAGCCTTGCGAAATGAAGTCAGAGATATTATGGATTTGATGTTAAATGGCAGGTGATTATGCATTTTTTTTGCATTGTAGATTACTGATCTTTTAATTAACTCTGAGTGTGGGGTTGGAAGATAGAGATCGTGCTCAGTGTTTCTGAGAGGGTAGTTGTGAGAAGGTCTCTCTAATAGAGCAGGTGCATGCTTACGAATTAAGCAAACCGATTCCAAAATGAATAAGCAAGGAAGGGTTAGTATTTTATATCTTTTAAAGAAATCCCGGCAGTGAGTTCTACTGTTAAGTCTCAGTAGGTAACGAACAGCTCTTTTTTGTAGTATAAAAATTCGATCAAATTGAGTCGCACAACATGTACCCCAGAATGGAATAGCATATCTGAGGTGCGACTCAACAAGAGCAAAATAAACAGTTCTAGAGGTAGAAAAGCTAAGCTCCTCGGAAACAGATCTTAACGCAAAGCAAGCAGAACCCAACTTCCTTGATAAAGCGTCGATATGTGGATCCCATTTTAAAGAATCATCTACAAGAAGCCCTAGAAATTTTACAGAGTTTACGACATCAATAGTGGTGCCATTAAGGTCAAAAGGTTGCAGCGTGTTTTTATAAGACAAGACTTTCGCTGACATTGACAAGTTTAAAGTTACCTTAGTTACGATTGTTAGGTATTACCAGTGTTTACCTGTGATATCTGTAACCTGTGTTTTGAATAAAAGGAGTGCATTCAGAAACTATGTGTTTGTGTACTGGCCAGCAACAACAACAACAAAAACTAATCCTACCACTAAAAATCCCTGAAATAAATAGAAAATTAAATCTATACCCTAAAGATATTGCTCGAAATGATGTCCATTTTGTCTTACCCAAATCATACATAATTTATATATTTTTCTTAAGGCATTGAAAATACTAACCCGTCATTGTTGCATTTCATTAAATGCCCTTCTTGTGGCGTTTATTAAATCGGCTAAGGTGTCATGTCCTATATATTTTGTTTTCTAAAGTACCCCACAGCAAGTTACCCAAAACCGAGAGATCTGGCGATCTCCCTGGCCATCTTACAGGACCATTGGTTCCTATCCATTTTCCCAGCAAATAAACATAGATATCCAGAAGAAGACAACCCTGTGATATTACCTTAGAATGAACAAAAATCTAGTTGATTTCGGATCTTTCAATAAACCGCGAAGCAAAACCTATAACAAGGAAAACGAGGAAGACGTAGTTAATGTTGTAGCGTCCATTCGCTACAACATTAACTACATCGAATATTTCCTCGCGAACGACAGGGTAGGTTTGACTTTAATATTTCTTGTTTCATATTGGGTTCAAAAATAATGTATCTTATATATCAGGGGAGCTTAGATACAGATCGGTATTTCCAAATACTGGAACTTATTCTACCGGAATTACTCGATGATCTGCCTTTGGCCAATTTACTCGATATATATTTTCACCAGGACGGAGCACCTGCTCATAATTCCGTTAGAATAAGCCGTATAGATTTAGTTTTCTAAGTTTATTTCAGTGATTTTTAGTGGCAGGATTAGTTTTTGTAGTTGTTGTTACTTGCTGTTTAGAGGTATTAGGGCCAAATTATCAATAGGCTGGTAACTTTACCAAGCAGATAACTGTCAAGGATACCATTGTTGAGACAATTGTAACTATGGTAATATCTGTTTGGCAAAATTATCAGCTTATTCATAATTTGGCCCTCAGAGGTAGAATTATTAACATGTTCATTTTATTCAATTAATAATAGTTTTCAAGATTGATGGCTGTTGATCAGAAAGGTATCAAATATGGTATTTTCTGAAAGCTAGTAATGTTATCTTTAACATGAAAGTAAAATATACAGGGTGTTCCATTTAAAAAAATTCAATCCAAGGTAAATTTGCAAAATTTGACCACCCTGTTTAACAGTGAATAATTTTGAACGACTTACAAGCGATTATTGTAGTCCTAGATACAATACATTTTATAGAATATTTGGTTTTTCCATACCTGCTTCAATTGTTTTCAAAAAATGGCCGGAGTATAACCTTTTTTTCCACATTAACCTCGTCCCATTCCCTTGGTATACATTTTAGACCCAACTAATCTTATATCAAAATGATCGCAACGAATAGGAGAATCAACTAAAATAATAATATACCGGGTATCCCATTTAAAAAAACACAAATTTGGTTCACCACGAACTTTTCAGACCACCCTGTATAATGGGTATAATTTTAAAACACAGCGTTCTTGACTATCAATCATATCCCAAATTTTTTTTTTCAAATTCCTCTCCGTTTGCCCACAATCGTCCACCCCATCTTGGTTGCACCACCCTGTATATATATATATATATATATATATATATATATATATATATATATATATATATATATATATATATATAATGAGGGCATAAAGTCTGGAAACCTTGAGATATGTCAAAAACTATACAAGTTGGGTAAAAAAGTTTAATATAAAAGTTGTATAGTTCCTTACGATTAATGATTCAAAAAGTCTTGAAATATACATGGTCTTTTATAATCAAGTTACACGGCAAAACTTCAGAATCTCTAATGGAACACCCTGTATATTATTTCATTTTAAGAATCTACATGAAATTCTGATCATATTTTATTAAGCATACCCTATCCCTAATGTCAACTGTTTTTGATATAAAAAAATGAGAAAATGGAAATTTGGCTTTAAACAAAATTAACTCATTTCCCTATGCATAGTGAAACCTGGTGGATTATTTTAGAACTCCCATAGAAACTGTCATGTACTGACAATAAACTGTGTCAATTTTTAACATATTGTTGGAGAGTTACTTTTTTCCTGATAAAAATGCTTTCAGAAAGAGAAAGAATAGAGATTCTTATGATGTTTGGATGGGGAGATCGCCAAAGAAATCTTGCCGAAGTATGTGAACTTTTTAATAATACGCATCCTGAGCGAGGACAAGCAATTGCAAAATCCACAGTTAGCAAAATTATCAAAAAAATTTCGTGATCATGGTTGCGTAAAAGATCTTCCCAGGACAGGTAGGCCAAAACTAGATGATGATATGAAATTGAATGTTTTACTCAGTTATAACGAAAATCCACATTTACCTAAAAGTCAAATAGCATTAGATTTAAACCTTAGTCAATCATCGGTAAAAAACATTCTGCACACCGCAAAGTATCATCCCTACAAAATAAGATTAATCCATGAATTAAATGAAGACGACTTTGACCGCCGACTTGAGTTTTGCGAAAGTATGCAAGAGCGGTGCAACCTGGATCCATTCTTTTGTAGAAATATTTTATTTTCCGATGAAGCCACCTTTTTTCTTAATGGTACTGTCAACCGACAAAACTGTAGATACGCGACGTAAATTTAACAGGCGAAATTTACCTTGATTTTTTACAACTCGAGTTGATTCCTGCCTTAGCTCAATTGTATCCAGGTAATGAGCCCGATATGCCTACTGCAGCAATGTGGTTCCAGCAAGATGGAGCACCACCTCACTACGCGCTACCTGTTCGGCAGTATCTTTCAATCAAAATATTTCCTAACAGGTGGATAGGACGTCGTGGTCCCTACGAATGGCCGGCCAGGTCCCCGGACTTAACTCCCCTAGATTATTTTCTGTGGGGATATTTAAAGAGCAAAGTTTATTTGAACAGACCTCCTAATATCGATGCGCTGAAAAATCGTATAAGAGATGAAATCCGACAAATCCCACCTACTTTCATTCGAAATCTACAAGAGTTCATCAATCGATTAGGATATTGTCAGGAAGTGAACGGACAACAGTTCTAGCATTTATTACGTTAAAACGCATCATTTAGAATTTTAGACTATCGTTGTTAATCGTTATTAAAAAAAATTTTGTAAAACAGTTTTCTCATTTTTTTATCTCAAAAACAGTTGACTTTAGGGATAGGGTATGCTTAATAAAATATGATCAGAATTTCATGTAGATTCTTAAAATGAAATAATATACAGGGTGTTCCATTAGAGATTCTGAAGTTTTGGCGTGTAACTTGATTTTAAAACACCCTGTATATTTCAAGACATAAATCGTAAGGAACTATACAACTTTTATATGAAACTTTTTTACCCAACTTTTATA
>JAUTXW010001163.1:0-130000 GCA_030620095.1 Kuschelorhynchus macadamiae | reverse complement strand
GAACAGTAAACGGTATTAAAAAGCGAAATAAAGTATAATACTGTTTTTAAAAGTATGATTGCAACCTAGATTCCCTGTACAACAAAAAAAATTAATATATCTTTATTTTTCCATTGATAAAAATAATATATTATTAAAAAAAAGTAGCATGAAAATATTTATTATTTGATATTTTGACAAAACTCAAACACACGATGAAAGGAAATATATTATATATATATATATATATATATATATATATATATATATATATATATATATATATATATATATATACAGGGTGGCCCATCGAAAACGTACCGCAAGGCATAACGGTCAGGGTAATTTTTTTTTCAAAAAATCCAAAAACACGTCAATTTTGTTTGTGAGGGGGACAATTTTTGCCCTTAAAATGATCGCAAAATTTTCAACCCTCTAAGCGGGGGTGTCATCCCCCAAACTTTTTCAAATGGGAAGAGGGGTCAAGTGGTACCGCAATGAAAAGGGCTTTCTATTCTCTATACATTCCCGCTTTGGTTTTGAAAATCGGTCAAGTCATTTAGAAAAGATGAAGAATTGAAATTTAAAATGTTTATTTACAAATTATCAGAGTAAATGATAAGGATAAATTCCTTCGACCAATTCGCTATTTTTGTCCTGTTATTTTAGATGTTTACTGCTGATTTTAGTGATTTGACATGCCACAACGATCAGGTGCGGTAGTTGCTAGATAGCTGTTCTGTAACTTGTGCGTTTAAATTTCTCAATATCATTAAATTTTTTATCAATAATTATGGTGTACTCACTTGCAGAAAAAGTGGAAATAATCGAACTTTATTTTAAAAATAATGAATGTGGCAATCGGGTTGCGCAGATATTTAATGAACGCAGATATTTAATGATTTAATGAATGAAAAACACCTTTCCGGCAAAATTGTTCGCGAGTTAGTAGAAAATTTCGCGAAACTGGATCCCTTATGAATAAAAAGAGGCAGATGGAAAATCCTGTAGTAAATGAAGCTATGGAGGTCTTTGTATTGGGCCAAGTTGCCATGGATAGTACGCTGAGTACAAGAAAATTAGCCAATGAGACCGGCGTGAATCGTACAAGTGTCCAAAGAATATTGAAAACAAAAACACCATTTCCACCCGTATAAAATTCAGTTGGTACAAGAACTCAACGAAGACGATTTTGATCGCCGCTTGCAATTTTGTGAAACTATTAGTGAACGAGTGGCCAATAATAATAATTTTCTATTCAATGTGTGTTTTTCGGGTGAGTGCACTTTCTTTTTGAACGGTGTAGTTAATCGGCATAACTGTCGGTACTGGGCTGAGAACAACCCCAGGGTATTTCACGAGGTGCACACACAACATCCTCAGAAATTGAACGTGTGGGCTGGTATTTTTGGAAATTCTATTGTGGGTCCTTTTTTTCTTCCTGGAACTCTAACAGGTGATATGTACTTAGATTTACTGGAAAATACCATCGACCCAGCCCTAACTGACATCATCGAAAATAATCCTGGATACGTTGAAGCGGAACTGATATTTCAACAAGACGGTGCACCTCCACATTACTCTCAAAATGTGCCTAATTATTTAAACACTAACTTTCCCGGGCGGTGGATAGGACGAAGGGGTGCCATTGAGTGGCCTCCCCGGTCACCCGACTTGACTCCTTTAGACTTTTTTCTATGGGGACACATAAAAAGTAAAGTGTATAGCACTCCACTTGCCTTATTAGAAGATCTGCGAACACGAATGATTGACGTTTGTCGCGAAGTGACCCCTCAAGTTCTTCAGAATGTTCGAGAACGATTTGAAGCTAATTTGTATTACTGTATGGAGGTCGACGGGCAACATTTTCAGCATTTGCTTCATTAATACGGTAAGTTTTTTTTTATTTAATTCAATTTATGCGTTTTTTGAAAAATGTATTTTTCAAATTTCAATCCTTCATATTTTCTAAATGACTTGACCGATTTTCAAAACCAAAGCGGGAATGTATAGAGAATAGAAAGCCCTTTTCATTGCGGTACCACTTGACCCCTCTTCCCATTTGAAAAAGTTTGGGGGATGACACCCCCGCTTAGAGGGTTGAAAATTTTGCGATCATTTTAAGGGCAAAAGTTGTCCCCCTCACAAACAAAATTGATGTGTTTTTGGATTTTTTGAAAAAAAAATTACCCTGGCCGTTATGCCTTGCGGTACGTTTTCGATGGGCCACCCTATATATATATATATATATATATATATATATATATATATATATATATATATATATATATATATATATAAATTCGTCCAAAAACGGACTTACTGGATTTTTCTTTCTCAAGGTAGGCTTTTATGTCTGTTAATATGGTTTTATTAACTGTACTATACATATAAAGCTTTTTATTTTTAGTAAAAAACTTCGAGTTAATATAAATATACCAATGAAAACTGAACTTAAAATGGAGCAAGAAACGACACACAAGCACATAGAGGAGGACCGGAAGCTTTTAATTCAGGCTGCTATAGTTAGAATTATGAAAATGCGAAAGGTATACTTATATAGAAGTACCATATTTTCTAATTGATCTATATATACGCTTTATTTCCAGGTTCACCAACATCAACAGTTAGTGGCAGAAGTACTAAATCAACTCTCGTCAAGGTTCAAACCTAGGGTGCAAACAATTAAGGTAAATTATAATGTTTTTTTATATTTAGGATTTGTGATTTTATAGCATGTCAACTTACGCGCAAGTTTTTTGATTGCGTTTACAGTTTTGTAATAATATTTTTTGTTATATTTATCCAAACAATACAGAGTGGTCCAACAGTGCTTTCAAGTCCAATAACTCGGTTATTGTGAGAATTAGAAAAGAAAGTGTATACGTTGTAGGGACTGCTGAGATCCACACCCTAAAATTATTTTCGAATATACAGTGTTGTGGATAAGTTTGCCACAAACCAAAATAATTTTTTTTAATTGAACACCCTGTATATTATTTTATTTTCAGATACTTCCCTTTTTGGCCATTCATCCAATATAGGCTTTGTGGGGTCTATACAGAGTAATTCAAGATTTATGACCACTTTTTGAAAATATCAGACGTACATTTGACGCACTGTATTCTTTTATTGCTTTGGCATACATCATTTTAGCATGTTAGGTCTTCTTTCAAATGCGGTGTTTTTCTTTAGTATTCTTTAATAACGGTATACAGGGTAAACAAAAATCCTGGATGCAAATTTTCTAATAAAAAAAGATCTAATCCAAAAATTTCACAAATACAATTACAACGATCTAGTAATAAAAACTGGTGGTTATTACGAAATGATCGATATGATTTATGTGTTAGGAGCAAGTAAAAGGAATTGTTTGTTAGCGATAAGAATATATCACGAAAAGTATCCTGACAAACACGAGAAGCGCTTTTAAAATATTGTACAACGATTTAATTGACTGGGTCGTTACTTGATGAAAATTCATTATCAAATAGATAATAAAGCACTCAGTATGTTTTAAATTTTCACATATATTCACAACTTGTGACGATCGTTTCGCTAACACTGTAGCTTCTTCAGACAAGAGGTACTTTTACTTACATTAACAGAAATTAACTAAATGAATTTCGAGACATACTAAATACATATTTTTTATGAGTCTAAAAAAGACGTCACCGTTTGAATACAATTTAAGAACACAGAGAAAACAAAAATATTTTGGAAATAATCAAGATGGCCTCCGGACAACAGCTGACTTCCAAGTATTTAAAAAAAATGAGGTTAGCTATATTTTGGAGTACAGGGTGTCCCGTTTTCGTTTTTCATTCAATTTTCAAGCCCACTTCGTTTTTAAGATAAAGTGTGAAATTGAAAATATTGCATTTTCGGACCACCCTCGTATTTCGGTCCTTGTTTAACTTATCGAAAAGTTAATAACTGGCTCTGATACAGTGTTTCACATAGAATCCAGTGGCGTAGTCAGATTTTTTTAGGTGAGCTGTGGTTTTTGAGATATGACACAAACTTATAATTTTTTAAATGGGACACCCCGTATATTTTTATTTTATAGTATTCAGTTCACAATAGGCTTCTCGAAAATATATAATAGTATATACTTTTCTATTCGAATCTCCCAGTAATTTGCACTTTTTTAGGTAGTAGGCTGGGATTGCTTACGAAACAAATGAATTTTTCAGGTAATAAATAAATTATTATCTTGTATATCCTTGTTTTATACTATTTTACAATAATTGTTAAAATTTTAGCAATTTAATAATTCAATAATTATAATGTAGAATGTAAGTAGACATTGTTATAATTTTAGCCTGTTGCCTTGAAGGATGTTCAAAATCGGACCGAAATCTCGGTTTTACAATAAAAATAATTATTATTAACCTGTTAACGCTGCTAAACCCGTAAATCCATCAATCTTGAAAAGTATTATTGATTGAATGAAATGAACATGTTAATAATTCTACCTCTAATACATCTAAAGAGCAACTAACAACAACAACAACAAAAACTAATCCTATCACTAAAAATCACCGAAATAAACAGTTTTACACAAAGCCTACATAATTTCTTGTTAAGACATTGAAAATACTAACCGGTCGTTATTGCATCATCATCATCAGCTAAGGGTCATGTCTTGTCCTATAGATTTTGTTTTCTAAAGTACCCCACAGGAAGTTATCTAAAACCGAGAGATGTGGCGATCTCGTCGGCCATCTTACAGGATTATTGGTTCCTGTCCATTTTCCCAGCAAATAAATATACACAGGTATCCAGAACGAAGACAACCCTATAATATTACATTTGTTAGAATGAAAAAAATCTAGTTGATTTCGGATCTTTCAAGAAGCCGCGAAGCAAAACCTATAAAAAGGAAAGTGAGGAAGACGTAGTTCTGGTTCTGGCGTCCATTGATGTAGATCCTTCAAGTTCTTGCAGAAAAATCCATCAGAATGTTGGGGTTCCAAAAATTTTAAGGAAACGAGGTTATAAACCCTTTAAATTCAGATTGGTGCAACACTTACATCTCGTATGATTTTCTGTAACTGGTATCTAGAAAAATGCGATAATGACCCTGACTTTTATAGAAAAGTAATATGATCCGATGAGGCATATACAGGGTGTCCCAATAGTGCGTTCTCGGTTGATATCTTGATAACGGATAGCGATATAAAAAAGTTCAAATACAAAAGTTGTAGAACAATACGGGCTACATAACCTAAAATTATTTTCATTTATACAGGGTGTCTCAAAAATCTGTAGCGAAGCAAAGTTGTGTTTTTTCTTATGGGACACCCTGTATATTTTTGCATATTTAGATTCTGCTCGTGATTCTGCACATTTTTTGTATAACGTGTCCTATGTCTAAATCTGATAGTTTTTCTAATATCCGCCATTTTGTAAAAAATTATGAATAGCAGTGCCTTTTTTCAAAAGACGTGGGCCTTTGGCTTTTTGATATAGGATTATCATTTTTGGCAGGAACATTAACAAAAGTTTGGGTTGACTTTCAACGTGAACAAAATTTGTCGGCGTTGTACAGGGGGTCTTAGATAAGTTGGAGAAATTAAAAACATCATATCTTCATTTTTTTTTTGGAATGTATAGTATTTTAATATTTTAGACTATTCGTGACCCAAAACCCCTATCTTTCGTTATAAATATGTCCTATACCTATTTGTCATAGTTTCCGAGATTTTGACATTTTTGTATTTATTATTTGGTTTTCAATGGCAATCGCCTTAGAATTTGCTTTATTATCGAATTTTCTAATTATAATACACTACAAGTGACGCAAAATTAAAAATTCAACTCATAATATTGTGCTAAGAATCGCGACCTAAAGACTTAGAACAGATATTTTACCAACTATTCTTAAATATTTACTATTTTGGCTATTATAAAAGCGTAGGTAGTGTCAACATTTAGTTAGAACTTAATGTACGAAGATGCCTTAGACAATCCTAAAGTAAAAACAAATGAAAACGGGGAAAATGTTGTCATGGCGAAATGCCAAACTCTTGTATTTGTGTAGTAACGGTGTTCAAATTGATTCAAAATGATTTTTTCTAGAGAAGAATTGATTAACATGATTTATGTTTTGGGCGCAAGTGATCAAAATTGTTTTTTAGCAAGTAGAGTTTATGCGCAACGGTTTAGCAATGCCGAACGTCATCCTCATGAGGTATCATTTGTCAGACTCAAAGAACGATTTGAAAGAACTGGATGTGTCGATTACGAACAAAAATTGGAAAGGCAGAAAAGAGCCGCAAATGAAAAAACTGAATATCTTGTTATGCAAACTTTAATTGAAAATCCTCATGTTTCATGTAGGCAGTTAGAAAAGGAAAAAGGTGTTGCTAAATCTACGGCAAATAGAATATTTAGAAAACATAAATTTCACCTATACCGTATTCAACTGTTACAAGAGCTAGATCAAGACGAGTTCAATCGAAGACTTGAATTTTGTACTTGGGCATTAGCAAAAAATAGAGAAGAACATGATTTTTTCAATAACATTTTATTTACTGACGAAGCGACATTTCATAAAAATGGATACGTCAACCGACATAATTTCCACTATTATAGTTCTGAAAATCCCAGATTCATTATCCCCTTGGATCACCAGCATAGATGGTCCCTTAATGTATGGGCTGGTATAATCGGTAACCGTATCATTGGACCTTATTTTTTCGAAAATAGAGTTAATGGAGACACTTTCCTAAATTTACTGCAAAACAGTTTGCAGGAGTGGATTGACGAATTACCTTTGAATCTAGTGAGGCGGATGTGGTTCCAACTAGATGGCGCCCTGGCACATTTCAGCAGGCAGGTGAGGCAATTTTTAGACGCGAATTGTGAAAATAAATGGATTGGTAGGGGAGGTCCAGTATCATGGCCGGCAAGGTCTCCGGACCTCACAAAACTAGATTTTTTCTTGTGGGGTTTTGTTAAAGAGCAAGTTTACCAAACGCCACCCACTACCATAGAGAATATTAAAATGAGAATTAGAAATGCATGTACAAATATCAATGCCGCGAGTTAACAATTCCTTTGTGAATCGGCTATAAGTGTGTGTTGAAAGAAACGGTGGTCATATTGAACATTTATGTATTAATGTGCAGGGTGATTCACCGAGATTTGCTACCCCCCTTAATTCCTTTATTTTTAATAACAGAGAAAAACTTGAAATACAAAAGTGTCCCTCGGATATCAACTTTGTTATTTTAAATGGAACACCCTGTATATTATTACAATTTTGGATTCCTCGGAAAATTCTATAAATTCGATAATAAAGCAAATTCTAAGGCGATTAACATTGAAAACCAAATAATAAATACAAAAATGTCAAAATCTCGGAAACTATGACAAATAGGTATAGGACATATTTATAACGAATGATAGGGTTTTGGGTCACGAATAGTCTAAAATATTAAAATACTATACGTTCCATTTAAAAAATGGAGATATGATGTTTTTAATTTTTTTAATTTCTCCTACTTATCTAGGACCCCCGGTACAACGCCGACAAATTTGGTTCACGTTGAAAGTCAACCCATACTTTTGTTAATGTTCCTGCCAAAAATCATAATCCTATATCAAAAAGCCAACGGCCCACGTCGTTTGAAAAAAGGCACTGCAATTCATAATTTTTTTACAAAATGGCGGATATTAGAAAAACTATCAGATTTAGACATAGGACATGTTATACAAAAAATGTGTAGAATCGCGAGCAGAATCTAAATATGCAAAAATATACAGGGTGTCCTATAAGAAAAAACAACTTTGCTTCGCTACAGATTTTTGAGGCACCCTGTATAAATGAAAATAATTTTAGGTTATGTAGCCCGTATTGTTCTACAATTACTATCCGTTATCAAGATATCAACCGAGAACGCACTATTGGGACACCCTGTAAGTAGCGCCGGAGTATTAAATAACCATAATTCTAGATACTGGTCGTAAGAAAACCAGCATCGAATATTTCGTCGCGAACGACAGGGTAGGTTTGGGTTTAATATTTCTTGTTTCTTTTTGGGTTTAAAAATAATGTATCTTATATATTAGGGGAGCTTAGATACAGATCGGTATTTCCAAATACTAGAACTTATTCTACCGGAATTACTCGGTGATCTGCCTTTGACCGATTTACGCGACATATTTTCAGCAGGACGGAGCACCTCCTCATAATCCCGGTAGAATAAGGCAGTATTTGGAAAATAATTTGCTTGGAAAATGGATAGGGGACCAATGGTCCTGTAAGATGGCCAGGGAGATCGCCAGATCTCTCGGTTTTGGATAACTTCCTGTGGGGTACTTTAGAAAACAAAATATATAGGACATCTTAGCCGATTTAATAAACGCCACAAGAAGGGCATTCAATGAAATACAATAACGACCGGTTAGTATTTTCAATGCCTTAAGAAGAATTCGGAAATTATGTAGGCTTTGTGTAAGGCAAAATGGACATCATTTCTAGCAATATCTTAGGGTATAGATTTAGTTTTCTGTTTATTTCCGTGATTTTTAGTGGTATGATTAGTTTTTGTGTTGTTGTTGTTAGTTGCTGTTTAGAGGTAGAATTATGTTCATTTTATTCAATTAATAATACTTTTCGAGATTGATGGATTCATGGGTTTAGCAACGAAAAACAGGTTAATAATAATTCTTTTTATTATAAAACCGAGTTTTCGGACCGGGCAACAGGCTAAAATTATAACAATGTAAGATAAATAATGCTATGATTATTAAATTGCAAAAATTTGAACATTTCTTGTAAAATAGTATAAAACAAGGATATACAAAATAATAATTTATTGTGGATTTTTTTTTAAAAATCTTGTTGCTATAAATAAAATATACCTCATAAAAAATCTGACTACGCCACTGGATTCTACGTGAAAAACTGTATCAGAGCCAATTTTTGACTTTTCGATAAGTTAAACAATCGAAATACGAGGGGGGGGGGCAAAAATGCAATATTTTCAATTTCATACTGAATCCTAAAAACGAAGGGGGCTATGAAAATTTTGTTTGGGTCATCTATCGTTTTACAAGATAGTATCACCATGTAATAAATAGGTTCTTAGGAAAAAAAATTCTCTAAATTTTGATATCTAATTTGTTTCTTTTTTAATTAATTTTTTCCTTATAATAAGAATTTTTTTTTCAACATTTTTTTAATAGTTTTGGCTTCTCTAAAGACATTTTGAAAAAAAGTAAATACAACTTTGCCTTTCCGAATGTTAATTTTACTTCAGGGGCGTACTAATTAATTTTTTAAGACCGTTATACATACCTTCCGTATTTTCTTAAATTAGACCGTTAAAAAAATTTGTTTCCAAATTCTCGCTCTTGACAAAGTTCGTGTTAAAAAACTACTTTTGTCTTATTCCTCGTATAATGCTAGACCAAAGCAACCCTTAAAACACACATACCACAAAAATATTAACAAAATATAAGCCTACAAAATTTTAAAAACTTTTTTGTTTACAAGTTATAGCCATTTTAAAAAAAATTGCACTTCAATTACACAATAGTGTAGTTAGAACATTTAGAACTTAACTAGGACAACTTAATAAATAGAGTACTTGGATATTTCAAAAAATCAAAAACATGTTGGGTAGAAGTCGGAGGTATTTTTTGAGAGTTTTCCAATACTCATTTGTTTGATTAGAAACTAAATTCTGGCGGTTCAGGAAAAACCTTAAATGTTTTTTCTATTTTCAGAAATAAACCTCGTAAGTGGAACGCAAAATATACTGAAACACCCGGTACTTTTACATACTGCCATAATTAATTGGCATAGTGCATTTAAATGAAAGTTTTCGGAATACCAGTAAAAATTATTAAAATTACCAAATGTGAACTTACTCCAATTTTATGTCGTCTAATCAAAACTTCTTTTAAACAACAAATTTATCCCAACAAATTAAAAATTGCCAAAGTTTTTCCTATTTTTAAAAATGGCCTAAAAAGTGACCCAAATAACTACAGGCCTATAGCTATCCTGCCAGTTTTTTCAAAAGTAATTGAGAGATTTATCCACGATAATGTGGAACAATTTTTAGAAAATCAGAATATCTTGTTTTTTGATCAGTACGGCTTTCGCAAATCCAAGGACACTCAAGTAGCAGCAATTGATTTAGTAACACAAATTTAACTTGCTTTAGATAGACATGAAAAATGTTGCCTATTATCCTTGGATTTGTGTAAAGCTTTTGACACTGTAGACCATAAAATATTGCTTAAAAACTTGTTTCATATCGGTATAAGAGGTATTATATATAATTGGATCGAAAACAGTTTGTTCAGATTGGCAAAAATAAAAGCAGTCATCAAAAAATTTTATGTGGTGTGCCTCAAGGATCTATATTGGCTCCAATTCTTTTTAATATCTATATAAATTGTGTATCTCTGTTAAATTTAGAAGGCTCCGTTAAATTATTTGCTGATGATACCACCCTTCTCTATACTTCAGATAATTTTGCAAAAATAAATGTTATTATTAATAAAGACCTAAATTTAATTACTAATTGGTTACAGGCTCAAAAATTAACTTTAAACTTTCAGAAATCCTCTTTCATGTATATATCGAATATTATTCAAAATACAGATATTCTGCCAATATTTTTTTCTAATAATCAAATTAATTATTCAAAGTGTATTAAATTTTTGGGCTTATATATAGATCAAAATTTAGCTTTGAAGCCACACGTATATAGAATATTTAAGAGTACAAATTTCTCCAATAATAGAAATTTTGTTTAAACTTCGTAACTATATTTTTCTTAATTTGTTAAATTATGTATCTCAATAGTGCGTTCTAGGTTGATATCTTGATAACGGATAGCGATATAAAAAAAGTTCAAATGCAAAAGTTGTAGAACAATACGGGCTACATAACCTAAATTTATTTTCATTTATACAGGGTATCTCAAAAATCTGTAGCGAAGCAAAGTTGTGTTTTTTCTTATGGGACACCCTGTATATTTTTGCATATTTAAATTCTGCTCGTGATTCTACACATTTTTTGTATAACATGTCCTATGTCTAAATCTGATAGTTTTTCTAATATCCCCCATTTTGTAAAAAATTATGAATTGCGGTGCCTTTTTTCAAACGACGTAGGCCGTTGGCTTTTTAATATAGGATTATGATTTTTGGCAGGAACATTAACAAAAGTATGGGTTGACTTTCAACGTGAACAAAATTTGTTGGCGTTGTACAGGGGGTCCTAGAAAAGTAGGAGAAATTAAAAAAATTAAAACATCATATCTTCATTTTTTAAATGGAATGTATAGTATTTTAATATTTTAGACTATTCGTGACCAAAAACCCTATCTTTCGTTATAAATATGTCCTATACCTATTTGTCATAGTTTCCGAGATTTTGACCTTTTTGTATTTATTATTTGGTTTTTAATGGCAATCGCCTATTATTATCGAATTTTTAGAATTTTCCGAGGAATCCAAAAATGTAATAATATACAGGGTGTTCCATTTAAAATAACAAAGTTGATATCCGAGGGACGCTTTTGTATTTCAACTTTTTCTCTGTTATTAAAAATAAAGGAATTAAGGGGGGTGGCAAATCTCGGTGAATCACCCTGTACATTAATACACAGTAAAACATGCAAAATTAAAAATTCAGTCTACTATTTTTCTTGATGTAAAAAGGCAAATAAATATTTTAATTAAAGAGACACACCAGAAAAAGAAGTCCTACAATCACTTGATTAAAGGTTCAATATGACCACCATTTCTTTCAACACACACTTGTAGCCGATTCACAAAGGAATTGTTAACTCTATTCAGCATCGCGGCATTGATATTTGTACATCCATTTCTAATTCTCATTTTCATATTCTCTAGGGTAGTGGGTGGCATTTGGTAAACTTACTCTTTAACAAAACCCCACAAGAAATAATCTAGTTTTGTGAGGTCCGGAGACCCTGCCGGCCATGATACTGGACCTCCCCTACCAATCCATTTATTTTCATAATTCGCGTCTAAAAATTGCCCCACCTGCCTGCTAAAATGTGCCGGAGCGCCATCTAGTTGGAACCACATCCGCCTCATTAGATTCAAAGGTAATTCGTCAATCCACTCCTGATAACTGTTTTGCAGTAAATTTAGGAAAGTGTCTCCATTAACTCTATTTTCGAAAAAATAAGGTCCAATGATGCGGTTACCGATTATACCAGCACATACATTAAGGGACCATCTATGCTGGTGATCCAAGGGGATATTGAATCTGGGGTTTTCAGAACTATAATAGTGGAAATTATGTCGGTTGACGTATCCATTTTTATGAAATGTCGCTTCGTCAGTAAATAAAATGTTATTGAAAAAATCATGTTCTCTATTTTTTGCTAATGCCCAAGTACAAAATTCAAGTCTTCGATTGAAATCGTCTTGATCCAGCTCTTGTACCAGTTGAATATGGTATGGGTGAAATTTATGTTTTCTAATTATTCTATTTGCCGTAGATTTAGCAGCACCTCTCTCCTTTTCTAACTGCCTACGTGAAATATGAGGATTTTCAATTAAAGTTTGCATAACAAGATATTCAATTTCTTCATTTGCGGCTCTTTTCTGCCTTTCCAATTTTTGTTCGTAATCGACACATCGAGTTCTTTCAAATAGTTCTTTGAGTCTGACAAATAATACCTCATGAGGATGACGTTCGGCATTGCTAAATCGTTGCGCATAAACTCTACTTGATAAAAACAATTTTGATCACTTGCGCCCAAAACATAAATCATGTTAATCAATTCTTCTCTAGAAAAATTCATTTTGAATCAGTTTGGACACCGTTACTACACAAGTACAAGAGTTTGACATTTAAGTTCTAACTAAATGTTGACACTACCTACGCTTTTATAATAGCCAAAATACTAAATATTTAAGAATAGTTGGTAAAATATCTGTTCTAAGTCTTTAGGTCGCGATTCTTAGCACAATATTATGAGCTGAATTTTTAATTTTGCGTCACTTGTAGTGTATTATAATTAGAAAATTCGATAATAAAGCAAATTCTAAGGCGACTGCCATTGAAAACCAAATAATAAATACAAAAATGTCAAAATCTCGGAAACTATGACAAATAGGTATAGGACATATTTATAACGAAAGATAGGGTTTTGGGCCTCGAATAGTCTTACCTACTTATCTAGGACCCCCAGTACAACGCCGACAAATTTTGTTCACGTTGAAAGTCAACCCATACTTTTGTTAATGTTCCTGCCAAAAATCATAATCCTATATCAAAAAGCCAACGCTCCACGTCGTTTGAAAAAAGGCACTGCAATTCATAATTTTTTACAAAATGGCGGATATTAGAAAAATATACAGGGTGTCCCATAAGAAAAACCGCAACTTTGCTTCGCTACAGATTTTTGAAACACCCTGTATAAATGAAAATAATTTTAGGTTATGTAGCCCGTATTGTTTTACAACAAGATAACAAGATATCAACCGAGAACGCACTATTGGGACACCTTGTATATTTTGTTTTCATTTACTCAAAATTACAGTATCTAATATCAGTGTGGGGCGCTGCATGTAAAAAAACAATAAAACCATTAGAAAAATTACAAAATAAGTCAATAAAATGTATTTACCGTTTACCATATCTGGAGCCCACCATTAACCTATATAAGCCTAAAAATCTTTTAAATATTTCTATGATGTATAAAACTAAATTATGTATTTTTATTCATTCATCAGCTAAAAATATAAAAAATACAAATTTAAATTTTATTAGAAATAATAACATTCATGACCATAATACAAGACAAACCAATTATTTCTGCACCATAAAATTTAAAAGTAATTTTGGCAAACAATGTATATTACACATTATTACAATAATCTACCAACACGATTAAAAAACATTAACAAAATTGATACTTTTAAAAAACACTTTAATTAATATCTTCACGTTTGATATATTTTTTTAATGTTTACAGTTTTTAATTTATTTGTAATTTATAATAATGTTTATACGTTTATGTGTTTTATATTAGTTCCCTTTATTATTTACAGTTTTTAATTTATTCATAATTTATAATAATGTATATACATTTTTATATTTTTCTATTGTTAATTAGTTCCCTACTAGAAACAATGTTGTAAATTGATTAAAAAAAAATGTAGGACGTTTCAGGGAAAATTCAGCAAGTGTGAATTTTGCCCATTACTAAATATTTATATTTATTAATCACCTTTGTTGATATTTCAGAAATGTATAGATATACTCATCGAAAAAGAATACCTCGAGCGGACGGAGGGCCAAAAGGACGAATACAAATACTTGGCATGATGGGGCTCATCATCCTCCCAAACCGAAGCCTTAAAATAATTTTTTTTTTGACTCTGATGTAACGTTTTGTTTTTTTAATTAAACTACATTTTCGGAAGTTTGTAGGAACAAACACAAAAGTTGCGCTAACTCTAAAACAAAATTCATTCTTGATTTTCGCGTGTGTAGAAACTTTTTGTTTTAACAAACATTGTGATATTTTTTGGGCTATCTTTTTATTATTATTATTTATTGTTATATATTTTTTTATTTGGTGGACTTTATAGCGTATGTGAGTGATAAAATTTAGATAAAATTTGAATCATTTAATAGACCTCCGTTAATTAACAGGGAATTTCATTTACATTTCACTTCAGCTGTGTTAAATGTTTTAATACTTAGAGTTATAGACGTTCTATTATGGGCCTAAGAGGAGGTTATGAAACGTTAAACACTTCGTGGAAAACCAAGCAGCAATTTAACTGCATTGTGAACTTTTCTTCTTACCCTGTATTTCACAATATTAACTGCTTTAGAAAGTCAAGGTTGTAAAAAGTGTAACCATGGTCATACGAACAAATTATCGAATGCATCAGGTGAGGCTAGGATATTTAAAATGGGTTTACTTATAATTTGCGATGAAAAATAAAACACGAACTGTTGCCCGACGCTTTTCGTTCGTTGTTAACTCAAATTCCAAGGGGGTGAAACCACCCCTTAAATATTATAATATTTTTTATTTAAAAAACGGTCAGTTTTTCGGAAAAACGCTTGAATACGTGTTTCTTTACATATTTTGCGATTTTTTTAAAAATTCATACAGGGTGTTCAAAGGGGTGAAACGAACACTTAAATAATACAATATTTTTTTTGTTTAAAAACCGGTTAGTTTTTCGAAATATAGCTTGAACACGTGTTTTTTAATTTATTATTTTACATATTTTAGGATTTTTAAAAAAATCATTCAATGTGTCCAAAGGGGTGAAACCATCCCTAAAATATTATATTTTATTTATAAAACCGTTAGTTATTTGGAAAACGCTTGAACAGAATATGTTTTATATTTTATTTTTTTACATATTTTAAAATCTTTAAAAACCCAGACAGGGTGTCCAAGGGGCTGAAACCACCCCTTTAATATTAAATTTTGTATTTAAAAAACGGTTAGTTATTCGGAAAAACCCTTGAACACGTGCTTTTTATTTTATTTTATTACATATTTTAAGATTTTTTTATAAATTTATACAGGGTTTTTGAAAAAATCGGGTCATTGATTACTTTTTGCTTAATAGATGTAGTTATAGACCAAGAAAATGCTGTTAATTATCCTGTCGAGTTCCTATACTCTCTAAACCCTTCAGGAATCTCTCTTCATAAGTTAATTTTAAAAGTGGGGGCATCAGTGATGCTTATTTGAAATTTAAAACCACCAAAATTGTGTAATGGAACTCGGCTAGAGGTTAAAACATTACAAAACAATATAATAGAGTCTTCTATTTTTTCTGGCCCTGGTCTGGGAAAAATACTTTTTATACCACGTATCCCTTTAGTTCCGTCAGACTATCCTTTTCAGTTTAAACGTGTACAGTTTCCTTTAAAGCTTTGTTTCACCATGACAATTAACAAAGCTCAAGGGCAATCCTTAAGTAGAGCTGCAATAGACTTGCGCTACGATTGTTTTTCCCATGGTCAGGTCTATGTCCCATGCTCTAGAGCAGGGGTGCTCAAACTTGAACTGCTGGCGATCTACTTCAATATTTTTAGACTACTTACGATCGACTCTGAGAGGCTGCAAGTATGTGTGGTGCAGGGTTGTCGTACATACACGATACACACACCCTACCTACCTAGGTAGGGTATACCGTAGCATATATAGATATTAGCTTTCCGCACAATATACATTATTTTAGTCAAGGTTTGGGTTAGGTTTAGTTAGGTTCTTCTCTACAACATCAATCAAAAAACTCATAGTTATTCAAAATTGCGAGTTTATTGCTTGTTATAAAACAAAAGAGTTGCATATGGTGTTAAACTTAACTAAGGAGTGACTTTGGATGTTGAAGCGTGGCACTGCATGTCCTCAGCATACTTTTCATAAGATGGTATGTAACCACTGAGTGCTAATCGCAAGCATGATGACATCATCGTCAGTTAGTCGATTGCGATATTTTGACTTAATTATCTTCATTTCAGAAAATGCAGACTCGCACAAGTAAGTTGACCCAAACATTGCTGTCAGCTGAAGGGCGATTTGCCTTAGATTCGGATATTTATCTTCAGATATAAAACACCAGAAATGTGTATCAGATGCTGTTGCTTTGAGATGTATATCTGATATAATCTGCACCAACTCATTTTCAACAGAACATGAGTTCATATTAAACTGACTTGCTATTTCAGTAGCTAATTCCTCAATGTTTTTACATGAAATAGGATAACTCATAAATGATGCTACATTTACCAATTTACTACAGTCATAAAAACGCATTTCGAATTGTCCCAAAATATTTGATAATTCAGCCTCATTCGTATCATAATTCAACTGAGGAATCCTTGCTTTCAAAGACGGAAAATGTTTCAGATTCCTTCTTTTCAGTTGATCTATCATAAGTTGCAATTTATTTTTGAATGCATTTACTGCGCTAATCATCTCAATAACAGTTTTTCCTTTACCTTGAAGCTCCAGGTTAATGGTGTTTAAGTGCATTGTGATGTCAGTCAAAAGTGCCAAATCAGTCAGCCATTTTTTGTTTTTCAACATCTGAGTGTCATCACCTCTTTTGTCTAGAAAATCTGTTATTTGGGGCAATAATTCTTGAAACCTTTCTAGGAATTTTCCGCGACTCAACCACCTGACGTCCGTGTGAAGAACTAAATCAGTGTGTTCAGCTGACTCCCGATCTTCCAACTGCAACTTAAAGAGCCGCCGTTGCAAGCTACGTGCACGGATTGAATTCACAATTTTTGTTACAATGCCCATAATTTCCTCCGTGTTTAAAACTTTTGAACACAAAACTTGTTGATGTATAATGCAATGGATTGAAAAAAATGAAGGGAAATCTTCATTAGCTCGACACAATACCACAAAATCGTTTTTGTTTCCAGTCATTGCTGGTGCTCTATCGATTGTAATGCACACTAATTTATATATTGGTAGCTTGTAGTTTTTTACAAAATTGAAGAAAACGTCATATATTTCTTCGCCACTGGTCTTCCCCTTCAGAGGAATGATTGTCAAAAATTCTTCCTTAGCCAACATGTCATTGAATACCATCCGAATAAAAATACACAACTGGGAAGTGTCTGTCATATCGGTGGATTCGTCGAACTGTAAAGAAAAGTATGTACAGGGTGTCCCATTTTCGTAGGTTTTACGGGGTTTCCAGCTTATGAGTAGAGATAGAGAGATGCGGTTTTCGCGACACCGTGCTACTTTTCGATGAAACTAAAGAGGCCGCAAACAGATTTGCCCTAAACATTTTAGTTTCCGTGCTACAGGGTGATTTTGAAAATTTGTCATTTTCGGACACCCCCTGTAACTCAGCTATCGTAAAATATATTTAAAATGTTTCAACTGGTATTTATAGATTTTTTCACGTAGAATTCAGTGGCGTACTCAGATTTTTGCTGAGAGTCATAGTTTTTGACATATTGGCATAACCTACTATTTTTTAAATGGGACACACTATATATTATTTTTTCATCTTATTCTTCGTGTCGAGAGCTTCTCAAAAACATACCATAAGTCATATTTATTTTCATAAATAACATGAAAAAATGCATTTTTCTTTAAACGGATTTATGGCATAGCAGATCAATCGAAATAAGAGAAGGTGGCTGTGGAGCCATGGAAAAAGTTAACAAATATTTATTAACGAAATAACAAAGTAACAGCATCAGAAAAAATTAGGAAGTAGGTAAAAGGTAATAATTATAATTTCATTAAAACTACAAATATTGTTCAAATTGTAGACCATTATGTGTCCTACAAGTGTGACAAACTTTAAAAATTCTTTTTAATGCATTTTCTATTGTAAATGACTGTCTTTGTAACTCTGCAAAAGCGTTTTCGGTGGCCATTCTTAGTTGTTCTAAGTTTTCGTATCGCCTTACATAAACCTTGTTTTCTAAATAACCCCACAAAAAGAAATCTAAAACTGAGAGGTCAGGGGATCGTGGTGGCCATCGAACAGGTCCGTGTGTTCCTATACATCTTCCAGGAAAATGGTCGTTAAGCCAGTTTTGACTTATTCTGGCATTGTGGGCTGGAGCTCCGTTTTGCTGGAAATAAATCCTATTTAGTTGAGCCAAGGGAACATCATCCAAAATTCCTAATGCGTCTTCTAGGATTCGCACGTAACCAATCGAATTCAGATTTCCTTCATATATTTGGTAAACTATTTTTCGGTTGAAAATAAAACAGGAGACATTGAATCCAAATCTGCCCTGACGCTCCCTAGGAAAAATAACATGGTTGTTTTCTTGACTCCAAAATCGCGTGTTGTGTCTATTTAAAATCCCTGAACTAGTAAAATGTGCCTCGTCTGACCAAATAATCTTTTTTTCAAAATCGATATTTTCTGCCTTCATATTTATAAACCAATTGCAGAACTCCAATCTGCGCTCTGCATCACCAGGATGCAGATGATGCACAAGTTTGTATTTATAGGGTTTGAATTTGTGCTTTTTCAAAATTTTCTGCACTTTGGTTTTCGGTACACCCGCCTCTTCGTCTATTTTCCTGCAAGATGTTTCAGGAGCTGTCTGAACGAGGGCTAAAACGTTGACCTCAGATTCTTCGTTGTCTTTATTGTAAGTTCGCGATCGAGGCTTGTTAAAAGATTCATATTGGCAAAGATTATTTTTAATTTTTTGAAAAATTCTTTTTTCTGGTTGTCTTCTCTCGGGATATCTAAGATAAAATAAAGCGAACCAATAAAGTCAAAATGCAGGAAGATAAAAAAGAACTAACCTGTTCAGATAAAGCTCTGCCGCCTGATCTGCATCTTCATTAGACAATATAAAACACGCGTTCATATCATATTTCTCAAAATATTCAAATTTTTTATTCTGAGCCATATTAAAAACAATAATTATAATAGACGTCAAGAAAAATTTAGACGCAATAATGCCAAAAATGACAGCAGTAATGGCTGCCTGATCATATTTTTGTTGGCGTTGCCATGGCTACCACAGCCACCTTCTCTTATTTCGATTGAGCTGCTATGAAATCCGTTTAAAGAAAAATGCATTTTTTCATGTTATTTATGAAAATAAGTATGACTTATGGTATGTTTTTGAAAAGCTCTCGACACGAAGAATAAGATGAAAAAATAATATATAGGGTCTCCCATTTAAAAAATAGTAGGTTATGCCAATATGTCAAAAACTATGACTTTCAGCAAAAATTTGAGTATGCCACTGAATTCTACGTGAAAAAATCTATAAATATCAGTTGAAACATTTTAAATATATTTTACGATAGCTGAGTTACAGGGGGTGTCCGAAAATGACAAATTTTCAAAATCACCCTGTAGCACGGAAACTAAAATGGTTAGGGCAAATCTGTTTGCGGCCTCTTTAGTTTCATCGAAAAGTAGCATGGTGTCGCGAAAACCGCATCTCTCTATCTCTACTCATAAGCTGGAAACCCCGTAAAACCTACGAAAATGGGTCACCCTGTACATTCCATAATATCATTTTTTAGTTTATCTGCCATGTCCTGACTCACGACTTCAATACGCCTTGTGATAGTCGGACGAGATAACTGAAGTTCTCTAATAGCAGACATGATTTCTGTTTTATTTTTAAAATCTCCAAATAAAGTCTCACCCGCTTCAATAAATGCTTCCTTCACAACCGATCCATCTTGGAATGGTTTCTTGTGTTTCGTCAATATATGAGATATTTTAAATGACGCGATCGTAGCAGCTTTTGATTGTTTGGCTGGTCTTGTGAACATGGTTTGTTCTTTTTTCAAACAAGATATCAAATCACGTACTTTTCGTTTTCTTAATTCACTCTGTGGCGGAAAATCCTTTTCATAGTTTTTATGAACCATTTTATGATGCCTCTCTAAGTTACCACGCTTAGGTATTGCAACTGACCCACGACATATAAGACAAATGCACTTATCCTTCACCATACAAAACAAAAATTCTTCCTTCCAGTCGTTATTAAAATGATACGTTTTAGATTTCTTCGCTGCACTCATTTTATACTATTTAATATTAAACTTTGTATCGACGTAGTATTACCTTCAAGTTGCAATTCAGAATGACTCCAATTCCTGCAGGCGCAACATTTATATCGGCGTGAATGTTCCCGTCAAACGCGCCGCCCGAAATTTCTAGAAAAGCGGCAAGAATAAAAAACGCGGCTTTTCTTTGACAAGTACAGCGCGTTCCTTTGATAAAGCCGCCTTTTGCCGCTAGCAGAGTGTTATTTTATTACGTAATAAATTTTTGAAGTTTAGTTAAGTACCTACTTATTAAAAAAAATTTTCTTCTCGAGATCTACTCAACGATCGACCGTTTGAGCACCTCTGCTCTAGAGTAAGTTTGCGTAGTAACTTGCTTATTTTACAGCCAGAGAATGCAACAACAAACGTGGTTTATAAAGAGGTACTCAAATGAGGCGGTTTAAGTACCTCTTTACATCCCTTTCATTATAATCATATACTCGAACTAAGTCAGGGGTACCCGCTAGTATGCCTATATAATCAAATATGACAGTGTAAGTTATATTTTAGGTAAAGAAAAAAACGTTATTTAAGAATAAAACCAAATTAAGCGTTTCTTTCAAAAACTTAGTTTTTGTGGCTATATTTTGGAAACTCATTAAAAATAACTATTGTTTCAAATACTTATTTCCAATTTGTCTAATTCAGTAAAACTAATAGGTAATAATTCTGCTTTTTGTGGTGTAAACGTAAAAAAATATACGTTCAAAGAGAAAAATATGACAAATGAATATAATCACAGAAGAAGCACCAAAATAATTCAGTTCTTAATATTCAATTAATCCAAAATTTTGCAACACAGAGCCTAATACTTTTTGGTTTTCGTTCCTTCTTAAATTCTTAATAGGGTTATTGTTTCAACATACCTCGAGGGGTCACTAATAAAATGAAACAAGGCAATTCTTTTTCTTGACGAACAACACACACAAACACATTTAATTCCAGGCATTTTATATTTTATTTACGAAGTTATCTGAATTACTATCGCTTCTCTTCTTACAAAACTTGTTGATGTATAATGCAATGGATTGAAAAAAATTAAGGGAAATCTTCATTAGCTCGACACAATACCACAAAATCGTTTTTGTTTCCAGTCATTGCTGGTGCTCCATCGGTTGTAATGCACACTAATTTATATATTGGTAGCTTGTAGTTTTTTACAAAATTGAAGAAAACGTCATATATATCTTCGCCACTGGTCTTCCCCTTCGGAGGAATGATTGTCAAAAATTCTTCCTTAGCCAACATGTCATTGAATACCATCCGAATAAAAATGCACAGCTGGGCAGTGTCTGTCATATCGGTGGATTCGTCGAACTGTAAAGAAAAGTATGTGCATTCCATGATATCATTTTTTAGTTTATCTGCCATGTCCTGGCTCATGACTTCAATACGCCTTGTGACAGTCGGACGAGATAACAGAAGTTCTCTAATAGCAGACATGATTTCTGTTTTATTTTTAAAATCTCCAAATAAAGGTTCACCCGCTTCAATAAAAGTTGCAATTCAGAATGACTCCAATTCCTGCAGGCGCAACATTTATGTCGGCGTGAACGAAAGTCTCGAATGTTCCCGTCAAACGCGCCGCCTAGAAAAGCGACAAGTACCGCGCGTTCCTTTGATAAAGCCGCCTTTTGCCGCTAGCAGAGTGTTATTTTATTACGTAATAAATTTTTGTAGTTTAGTTAAGTACCTACTTATTAAAAAATTATTTCTTCTCGAGATCTACTCAACGATCGACCGTTTGAGCACCCCTGCTCTAGAGTAAGTTTGCGTAGTAACTTGCTTATTTTACAGCCAGAGAATGCAACAACAAACGTGGTTTATAAAGAGGTACTCAAATGAGGCGGTTTAAGTACCTCTTTACATCCCTTTCATTATAATCATATACTCGAACTAAGTCAGGGGTACCCGCTAGTATGCCTATATAATCAAATATGACAGTGTAAGTTATATTTTAGGTAAAGAAAAAAACGTTATTTAAGAATAAAACCAAATTAAGCGTTTCTTTCAAAAACTTAGTTTTTGTGGCTATATTTTGGAAACTCATTAAAAATAACTATTGTTTCAAATACTTATTTCCAATTTGTCTACAGTAAAACTAATAGGTAATAATTCTGCTTTTTGTGGTGTAAACGTAAAAAAATATACGTTCAAAGAGAAAAATATTACAAATGAATATAATCACAGAAGAAGCACCAAAATAATTCAGTTCTTAATATTCAATTAATCCAAAATTTTGCAACACAGAGCCTAATACTTTTTGGTTTTCGTTCCTTCTTAAATTCTTAATAGGGTTATTGTTTCAACATACCTCGAGGGGTCACTAATAAAATGAAACAAGGCAATTCTTTTTCTTGACGAACAACACACACAAACACATTTAATTCCAGGCATTTTATATTTTATTTACGAAGTTATCTGAATTACTATCGCTTCTCTTCTTACATCGCACCGCCTGTTAAACTTACCAGACTGTGAGCCAGTCGCCTACCATAGATACGTTGAAAATCCGTTCGGCATCGTATCAGGACGATTCGCATCTGATGTTATTCTGTGGCATAATGTTAATATCGAAAGTAGAAGTTTTGATACTACTTGAGTATAGAGGTAACGTTACAAGTATCAAATTTGTATGTAAGAGTAAATTTAATACTGCCATAAAAGTAATACTTATAATTTGAATGGGTTTTCAGAACACTGGACTGTATCACAATTTCACAGCCTTTGCAAGTTGAAGAATGCAATTCCCAGTACAGGGTGTTCCATTATAAATGGAACCCCCCTTTAACTTTTTTATCTGTTATTATAGAGACAAATGTCTTATACAAAAGTTATAGGGTACTATAAGTAGTTTTTAATAATAATGTATACAGGGTGGTGTGGAAAAGCGGTGCGAAGAAGATTGCGTTTTTTTCTTATGGAACACCCTGTATTTTGTAAGCCTAATTGATACACCGCGTTTTCCTGATTACGAATATATATAGATTGTTACATTTATTTTTAATATTAACATCAGAAAAACTATTTTTACAATAAACTCGGCTGGCGCGACAGTAGGCCATGAATCGTCGACGCGCTTGTTTTGAATGCCACGTATTATATCTGACAACACTTTTGCCAAACGTGTCTTTAGAAGTTTAAAGTGAGTTATTCGGAGCAGGAAAAATTTTTAATTATATTATACGAGGACTTTATTGAATTTAGCCATTGGCTTTTTAGCAAAACATGTTAAATAATAACATTTGTGCTCTTTCAGATTTATTATACATAAAATATAAACTCATAGTTCGTTAACGAAAGGAAAGTTTTATTTGGAACAGTAATGTTTAAAAATTAATATATTATTATAGTCATATTTATAAATAAGGTGAAACTCATATTCAATTATTCAAATGCTTTGAGCTGCTGGAAATGGCCACCGTTCTTTTCTATGCAAAGACGATACGCTTTTTTCAATTTATGAATCGCTTTCACTATCCAAAATGGATTTTGATTAATAGTTCTTATGCCATTTTGGATATTTTTCTGAAGTATATTTATGCTGTAGTGTGCTTTAAAGTAAATATTATTTTTCAAATAACCCCATAAAAAAGTATCATTTTAATCGTTCCATGCTTACCAATCCAGGTTTCATAATTTTCATTTAAAAAAAATTGTTACCTGGACAATATTATGAGCTGCTGCCTTATCTTGCTGAAATATCATGCGTCGCATCTCATAAATGGAAAACCGTTAATGTAATTACGAAGCATGTTAAGATAAGTATTACCAGTCAGACTGTGATTGGAAAAAACTGGACTCATTATTTTTTATTCCACACCACACATTTACTGAACGCCTTCCAGAATGTTTGACTTCAATAAAAGTTTCAGGATTTTCCACGGACCAGAAATGTATGCTTTTCCTGTTTGGAATAACTGCAGTGCTGAAACAGGACTCATCAGCCCACAGAATTCGGTTAAAGATGTTTGGATCCGTTTCGGATTGTTCCAATATATCTCTACAGAATCGCAAACGTTCTAGTTTGTTTGCTTCGGTTAAATGTTAAACTTTTCTCGGCTTGAATGGGTGAAAGTTATATTTTTTTAATGTTCTATGCATCATGCCAATACTTTTTTGTAGATCTTTAGCACAGTCTCGAATAGAATTGGCAGGATTTTCTAGAAAAAAATAATAAAACTATGTATGTGGGGTAACTTGTTAAAAAGTTTTAAATAATCATACGTTGAAAACATAATAGGATATCTAATTCTATATCCTCATTAGTAGTTATGGTTTTTCTTGGCCTCTTTAAAGATTTACTCTCACTAAATCGTTCATATATTCGCCTAAATGTGTTTAAAGCAGAAATGCACCCATTTCGATAAATAGTTATACAGGGTGGTCCATCTCAGCTCCCTTCTTCTGTAGCTCACTTATCATTTGACTCATGAATTTTAAATTTTACACCACTCATATGTATATTAGGGCGCATTTTTTAAAAAATTTTGATTTGCTTTTGATTATACAGGGTGACCTAAAAAAAGTGTGACGTCACAATGACATATTTTTTTAGATTACATGACCTATATTTTCTTGCATATTTAGATGGCGTCCATAGTTGTTTACATCATCCTAAAATGTTATTGGATTCGATCGGTAAATAACGGCTTAAAAAAATTAAATGTGAAAAAAAGTGAATTTACACCACTGGTTAAGAAAAATTATAAAAATTTAAATATTGCCTTGACATAAGAATCAAACTGGGAGTTCATTAAATAAGGTTTGATAATCTCGCTGACCAAATTTAAACGATCTAAATTATACAGGGTCTACAAAATTAAGTGTCAAAATTACCAAACTTCAAAGTGTATTTTTCTTCTTATTTTAAATGTCAACCCTATTCTTTTTTCATTGCAATCGATGCGTAATTGAAAAATAGAACTTTTTTGTAAATACATCTTTATTCAAATTTCTAACCTATTAAAAGATATTCGCCAAAAACTGGTAAGCGTCCTATTTTAGCATCCATTTTAACGAAAAGTAATCCAAGGTGGCTTAGATTATTAAAATGAATGACGTAGAATTCAATCAATATGACAAGAGACAATTTTTATTTTTAAATTATTTTTTTATTTATTTCTTTTTATATTGAATTTTATTATAATTTGTCATTTATCTTGACATTAAAATTAAAAATTTACTATTTAAGTATCGCATTTGAGACTTACACTATACTAAATTCAACTATATTTAATCTAATTTTTTCACTAGAACTTATGTTCAATGTGTCTTCCGTTTTCTTCCAAACACAAACGATGACGAGTATGAAAAGATGCTGCCACTCTCCTTAAAATATCGGGTGTTACCTTTCGAAATGCATCTTGAATTCGCAACTTCATGTTCTCAGGTGTTGTTGGGGGCTCCTGGTAAACAATTTCTTTAATATAGCCCCATAAGAAGAAATCAAGCTTAGTGAGGTCGGGTGAACGGGGTGGCCATCTAATTGGCCCTACTCTTCCGGTCCACAGATCCAGAAAGGCTACCTCAAGATGGTGCCTGACCGGTAAAGAATAATGTGCTGGAGTGCCGTCGAGTTGTAGCCATATGCGCACTTTTACGGGTCTGCGTAGATGTTGACATAAACGAAGCAACTCATGTTGTAAGAAATTTAAATACATGTCCTCATTTAAATGCCCATCGAAAAAATAAGGACCGATAATAAAATCTCCTATGATTCCCCCCCACACATTAATAGACCATCTGTGCTGTCAATCGATCTGCCGAAAATGTCTTGGAGTATGATCGAAGTAGTAATGAAAATTGTGGCGATTCACAAATCCATATTTATGGAAGGTAGCCTCGTCTGAGAAGAGCACTTTATCGAAGAATTCAAAATTTGCTCTAATTTTGGATTGTGCCCAGTTACAAAACGCTATCCGATGCTCATAATCTTCTTCATAAAGCTCTTGGTGAAGCTGAGTATGGTAGGCATGAAAATGTTTTTTTTTTAAACACGTTGAACGGTGGTTTTGCTAACATTCGCTATATCGGCGACTACCCTTTGGCTAATTGAAGGGGTTTCTGTGATATGAAGTAGCACATTCAGTTCCTTTTCATCAGTTTGAACTGGCCTATTTCTACTAGGTTTTGAGTATTCGACATCTCCCGTCTGAATAAATCTATCTAATAAGTTTTGCAGGCTTTTCTCTCGCTCCGCGTTTATCCGACTAGCCAAAAAACTATTTTTTTGAGATTCTCCCAACACAAAAATCATATCTACTAGCTCTTCTTTGGTATAATTCCTTGTAAAAATACTTATGCAAAACGTGAACAACTTAACAAACTACTTAAAAAAATAACTTCTTGAAATAAACTGCAAACAACTATAACCGCAATAAACAAAATATACTACTGGAACAAAATAACGCAATACTTTGTAATAAGATCAAGAACAATATTAACCCGTTTGTAAACTAAATAATTTTTTAAATTTGTCAAAAAGACTCTCCTGTCATTTTGATTGAATTCTACGTCATTCATTTTAATAATCTAAGCCACCTTGGATTACTTTTCATTAAAATGGCTGCTAAAATAGGACGCTTTATCAGTTTTTGACGAATATCTTTTAATACGTTAGAAATTTTAATAAAGATGTATATTGCAAAAAAGTTTTAATTTTCAATTACGCATCGATTGCAAGGGAAAAAGTATAGGGTTGGCATTTAAAATAAGAAAGAAAATGCACTTTGAAGTTTGGTAATTTTGACACTTAATTTTGTAGACCCTGTATAATTTGGATCGTTTAAATTTGGTCAGCGAGATTGTCAAACCTTATTTAATGAACTCCCAGTTTGATTCTTATGTCGAGGCAATATTTGAATTTTTATACTTTTTTTAACCATTGGTGTAAATTCGTTTTTTTCATATTTAATTTTTTTAAGCGATTATTTACCGATCGAATCCAATAAAATTTTAGGGTGATGTAAACAACTCTTTAGCCATCTAAATATGCACAAAAATATAGGTCATCTAATTTAAAAAAATATGTCATTGTGACGTCACACTTTTTTGGGTCACCCTGTATAATCAAAAATATTTTTAGAAAATGCGCCCTAATATACATATGAGTTGTGCAAAATTTAAAATTCATGAATCAAATGATAAGTGAGCTACAGAAGAAGGGAGCTGGGATGGACCACCCTGTATATTCCCGTCTAGCTGCATATCTATTTTTGTTATTTTTAATGTATAAAGATAATATATCAAATTTTTCTTGCTCCGATTAACTCATTTTAAACTCCTAAGGACGCGTTTGGAAAAAGTTTTTTCAGATATACCTATCATGTGTCATTCAAAACAAGCGCGTCGACGATCCATGGCCTACTGCCGCACCAGCCGAGTTTATTGTAAAAAAATCGTTTTTCAGATGGTAATATTTAAAATAAATGTTACAAATTATATATATTCGTAATCAGGAAGACGAGGTCTATCCATTAAGCCTACAAGATATAGGGTGTTCCATTAGAAAAAAACACAATCTTCGCAGCGCTTTTCCACACCACCCTGTATACATTAATATTACTTGCCTAAAAACTACTTATAGTACCCTAAGAGACATTTGTCTCTATAGTACCTACCAGACAAAAAAAGTTAAAGGGGGATTCCATATATAATGGAATGTACATTTAACCTAAAACTCGACAACTCGACCTTAGTGTTCGTTAATTTAACAGCTTGCTTCAAATTGCTGCTTGGGAATCAACCGAATTAACCCGCCTCTTGGTTCCATGTGCAAAACGTCTATCCAAAATAAGAACAACGCTGCTATTTTTGCAAAATCCTTTTTTATATTTGACTATACCAAACACATTTATTTTCAACATTATATAGAATTAAAGTTATTGGCATTGATTAATGTTTCTGCTACCATTTTTGGCGTATAATTAAAATGTGGTAACTTTTTCAAAATCATCAAAAAACCAATCGGTTAAAAATTTACTTGACAACTTCACAATTTCAATGAATAGTTGTTGAAATTGTGAATTTGTCTTTGTTTCAAGTATTTGCTTTTCGTGCTTTAGCTTTTTTCGTTGCCTGGACTTTTTCATTACTTAATTATTTTCAGTATTGTGCGTATACATTGGGGGCTGGTAAATAACGACCTGATCTGTTTAGTAGGCGTTAGATGAGTTGTTTTATAACTCTTCATAACCAATAATAATAAATTATATATATATATATATATATATATATATATATATATATATATATATATATATATATATATATGTTCTTAAAAATTCATGGATAATAATGAAAAAGCTCGAACCATACTTTTTTGCTATTTTTTGACTTGCCTTGCGCATTAGGTGATGATTGGTATAGAAATTTTTTACACCCTATCTGAAAGACCCTTTTTTGTGAGCATTTTGTTTTTTTATTCATCGACTTATCTCTAAAATTAACCAAATTACCGCTTTTTTGCTGAAACTTTGCCAAGCTACATGAATGTTAATAGAAAAACTTAAACATTGCTTTTTTTTCCTGTTTTTTGACTCATCATGTGTACTATTCGAGCTTTTGCATAGAAAATTCTTACACTCTAGATGAAAGACCCTTCTTCTAAGACAAATTTGTTATTTTACTTGCATATAGCTTCAATGGGAGTTAAGATGGACTGTATTCATTTTTTGCTTTTAACGAAAAATTTTACTGTCTATAATTAAATAATATCTTATAAAATATTCATATATTTATCAAAAAAAAAAACGTAGCAATGAAATGGCTATAAAAAAGCAACTTACCACATTGCTTTAGGTAATTGTCTTGATTCTTTAGGGGTACCGCTCTTCTTACTGCCAACTAGCGTGCACCAGCGATTTTATAAAAAAGAAAATGCTCAAGAACTAAATAAAATACTAGCGAAACGTAAAAATGCCAATTGATGGAAGGCGCGATGTGATCTTCTCAACATTCAGTACTGAACGCTTCCTACGGTTGTAGGGCGATAGCGCAATAAGCGTGTGTGACGTCGCTTAAAGGGCAGACATCTCATCTCTATTGCATATATATAAAAAAAACTTTAAATGTATTACGTGCTCAAAATAAAAAAAAATAATTTAGAAATTATAAAAATTAACCCCAATTAAAAGTTAAAAAAAATTGTCTAAATTGTTCCATTAACAGCTTGGTAAGGTTTCAGGAAAAAAGCTGTAATTCGGTCAATTTTAGAGATAAATCGTTGAATAAAAAACAAAATGCTCACAAAAAAGGGCTTTTTATATAGGGTGTAAACAGTTTCTATAAGAATCCTCAACTAATGCACAGGGCAAGTCAAAAAATAGCAAAAAAGCATAGTTCTAATTTTTACGTTATTATCCAAGAATTTTTAAGAAATTTTTTATTTGTTTCGTTTTTGCTGAAAGACAAAGGTATTACCTATCTACGGAAAAAAAATTGTTCAAAATCGATCCACTGGTTTAGAAGATATGACATTGAACTTGGGTCAAAAATCAAGTTAGTCACTTTTTTTGGAACTAAGTGTATATATATCATGATTTTAAAAAAATCTAATGAACAAAACAACTAAGGTTTTTGAATATGATTGAAAATAAAAAGTCTGTTCTTCACGCAAATGTCTAAAGGTCTGATCATTTCAACTTGTCCACAATTTAATCTGCTTTAATTTTCTAATTATTCAAGATATCAGGTTAATTAAAGAAAAACATATTCCTTAGATAATAAAATATAAAAAAATGTCAATTGTCAGTTGGTCAAATGCAAATTGATTCCCCTCATTGAATAGACCATTTTAAAAATTTGGCCCAAGGCTTTCTATTATTATATTTTGCTAAGCATTCTACATACCTATATCTAAATTCAATTGTATCCGGGAGAATGACACTTAAAAATTGACATTTTTGACCCTTTGAAGCTTTGTAACTGTCAAACGATTTTAATTGCAGCAACATGGAATTCAATTTTTTATCTGAGTGTTTAATTTTATTAGTGAAAAATAGAATACATTTTGTTTAACAATATCACACTAAATAGTGAACAGTCCAACAAGTCCACTTTCTATAGAGAGTAGATATGTTGTAATGTATTATATTGACTTTTCTTCTTAAGTTTACTCATGTTAATACATTAGTAAAGTTTTAATATGTATCTTCTATACAGAGTGTAACAAAAGTAAGGAATTGTACAAGGTCTTCCATTGAGGAGGAAAAACGGTTTTTTTTACTTCCCCCGTATTTGTCAAGAAATTCAAAATACCCAATCGATGTATTTTAGCTCGGAGAATTCGAAAATCGTATCAAAAAAACAATTGAATGAGAAACAAAGACTTACGACAAGGATGTTGCGTTTTTTAAAGGGAACACCCTATATATTATTAAATTTTTGGATTCTTTGGTCAATTCTAAGTGTTTTTCTATTTTTTGTGTTGATTTATTGCATATGTTTTCTATAAAACTTATTTCTGGACGATATGGTGAATGCGCCACATATTCTTATATTTCCACTGGAAACTCGTCGGGCTATGTAAAGTATATAAAATGTAAATATTACAAGAAGCTAAATAAAAAGTATTTGCATTTAACAATCTAGTTGCCCATACCAATTTCCTATTTGACAGGAATTGACACTATTTGACATTTCCTGTCATAACTCAAAAATAAAATGGGAAAGTGTATTACAAGTGGTTTGGAATTAGACAGGTCTTCAAAGGGTTGAATTTAAGTATAGTAAAAATGAATGTAGAATGTTCAAGAGAGTCTCTTAATGCAATTATATACAGGGTTTCCCAAAAGAACCGGAACGGTCAAACATGTCGGTAACAGATTAACGTAACGTTAGGAAATTTGGAATTGGGAGGTTGTCAATGGTGCCGGACCTAAAAATAATATTTACAGCGTTGCCGGTTTTATAGTTTTTCCGATAGAGCTCTTAATTTTATTTTTTTAAATGCAATATTATGATTGTTTTTCGCTTATAATGTTCACCAAACCAAAGTGTTTTCAATCCTAAGATATCAAATTTTTCGTCTGGAAATTTTAAAAGATATGGCAATCCGCATTTTCATTCAAAAGAACTGGAACGGCCAAATATCTCGATAACGGATTAGCATATCGTTATAAGATTTGCCATCTGGAGGTTATCAGTATTGCCGGATCCAAAAATAATATTTACAACGTTGCCAGTTTTATCGTAGTTTTTTATAGCAGTGCTATGATAGTTTTTTGCTTATACTGTTGACCAAATGCAAGACTGCATTTTCATTCACAAAAACCGGTAGTGCCGGATGGAAAAATAACATTTACGACGTTGTCAGTTTTATAGTTTTTCCGATAGAACTCTCAACTTTGTTAGAACCATGAAGTATAAAATATAAAGTGGCTTTTTGGAAATAGCTTATCAACAATTATTATCAACCATCTGTCATAACATTTTGAAAGTTACTTAAATCGTTATTAAGACAAAATGGTTTTGGGTGAAGTAAAGCTGAACGGATTTAAAGATTAATCTGTTGTGGTTACGGTGATAAAGTAAAAAGCTTTCAGATTGTGAATTATTTAATGCTTTACATCCAGATATACAAATTAAAAAATCTACAGTTTTTCTAACAATAAAAAGATTCCCACAAACATGAAATATAAAGACTAGCCAAAAACTGGGGCAAAAAACATTGTATTTAAAAAAAATTAGTTGAGAAGTTTATCGAAAAAAAAACTATAAAACTGGCAACATTGTGAAAGTTATTTTTCGATCTGACACTATTGATAATCTCTCTATACTAACTTTCATAACGATATGCTAATCCGTTACCGAAATATTTGACCGTGCCGATTTCTTTGAATGAAAATTTAGACTCGTCATATCTTTTAAAATTTCCAGAAGAAAAATTTAATCTAGGATTGAAAACACTTTGGTTCGGTCAACATTATAAGCGAAAAACAATCATAGTATTGCATTTAAAAAAATAAAGTTAAGAGCTCTAACGGAAAAACTATAAAACCGACAACGCTGTAAATACTATTTTTAGGCACCATTGATAACCTCCCAATTCCAAATAACGTTGGGTTCACTGTTACCGAGATATTTGATCGGTTCTTTTGGGAATCCCTGTACAGGATATTACGTTTAAAAAACGAATGTTGCCACCGTTTTGGTAAACATGGCAACACCGCACAATTACAGGTAACTATATATACATCTAGTAGGTCGCGTCCTGTATGACTTGCAATTTTACTTTCAGTTTAATTCATTGGTCTCTTTTCCCTGATCCTAAATAAGCAGGCTTTGATCTTTATCTTTAAAAATAAAGGAGAAAATTAAGAAAAGACTGCGCCATAATTTAGTGACAGATTGTCTTTCTTTCTTCAGCACATTTGTCTTATGGCAAAATTTATTTTTAAAGATAAACCTGATAATAGTCCCGTATATTTAGGATCAGAAAAAAGAAACCTATCAATTGAAAGTGAAATTTACAATAATTTTTTTTTAAAAAATGCAGGTTGTATTTATATCTCTGACAATTGATATTGTATTTATACTTTTCTGATGTTTGATAACTAGCAGAAAATGTGGGCAACTTAAAGTGACCACGCTGTAAATGGTTATTCAATATAATTCTATACCAACTTGCGGCCTTTAATATACCGGGTATTTCTCAATTAGAAAATCGAAACTCGTGGTTATTAAATAATAGGTAAAAATAAGTTTTCTTTTGGGGCATATGAAAAATGACCAAGAATTTTGAATTTCACATGAAATACCCTGTATATTTGAGGTTATTTAAATGCAGGGCGACATTGTGAGTCTAAACAACCCCCACTTGACGTTTTTGACATGTGACAGAAAAAAGTAAATATTATTTTTAAATCTAGAGTGTCATGAACCACCTAAATTGTCGCTAAAAGTTAAGAAAAAATATAATTTTTTTTACATGGTTAATTTTCCTGAATGTTTTTTTTAAGTTAACTGTTTTTTTTTTCATTTTAAAGCCCTCATAAAAATTGAAATATTAAATAAATTTGTCAAATTAAGCTTTTTCCTTAACTTTAATCGATGCAATTTAAATGGTTCCTGCTATTTTCAATTTAATTTTTTTTTCTGTGATAACATGTAAAAAAATGACAAGTGGGGATGGTCGCCCTGCATTTAAATAACCCTAAATATACGTATTCCATTTAAAATTCAAAATTTTTGGAAATTTCTGACTAAACTGGCGGTGACAAAAAACTAATTTTTATCCATTATTTGATATCCCCGAGTTTTGATTTTCTACTCTACAAATTAAAGATTTTAGAGCGGTGGCTCACATTTTACAAACACCCGGTATAACGGAGTCTGTAATAAGCGATGAAGATGTTGTAACAAAAGTGACCTAGGTTTTTATTTGAAAAAATAAAGATAATCGAATTGTATTAACGTTACTTATTGCGATTTAAAGAAGACCTTGATTGAACAAAAGATAAACTGCTGGCAAAATGTGGTAGGACTGCCTTACAGCCTTGTAACTTTATTATTGATATTAGGTATTAATTGAGATACTCTGTAGAGCTATTTGATTTGAAATAGAATCCAGTGTGTCTAGTTCTAGAGGTTAAGGGGATAATCAATTTTTTTCAATATAACTACAAGATTTTTTAAACTGTTTGCTGCAAAAAAGTGATGATCTGAGGATTTAAAACCGAATGGCTTGAACTCGATCAGGTTCTTTGCATTAAAATCATTTCTACTTAGTCATTGAACATTAAACCCTAAAATTCCGGATTATATGCAATAAATCCAGCATTGTTTCATCTGGTCCACCTTAATCTAATCTTAACCATAACCCAACTTTGAATTACCGTAACCGTAATTATTTGTATATATTTATACATAGAACTGGACATCCTTGAACCTATTCCAGGTCAAATGACTTTTTTTTTAAATAGCGCATAATAATTTGAGATATAGTATTTCACCTAAATCGATCTTAGAGTTGAATAGGTATTAAATATTGAGCATGAAAAATGTTTGGTTGACCCGTGTTTTCCTGGTGATTTTATTTATAGAAGCCAGAAAATTGACAAAATCTGTTTTGATTATTGTTAAGATACAATTTATTATGAAATTTGAATTTTTTTCCAAACTTGTCACATTGTACTATTGATATTTGAAAAAAAAGACTTTTGACATACAGAAAGTTAAATGAATTGAATTTCCAGAAAAATTTTGATGACTGATGATTAATCAAAGAGTTTAAGAAAGAATTTAATTATCTCAAAATCTACTGGATAATATATTTTTTAATAAAAAGTGGTTACCTGTTTCACTCGACTTGGGCATCATCAGACTTGTAAAATAAATAACTTAAAAACTAAAAATACTGTTTAAAGCAGTCGAAACAGAATATTTACCAATACATACAGGGCGTAAAATAAAACCCTTGCATTTTCAGAAGAAAATTTTATTACCTAGGTTATAATCAGTAGTTATACCGTTAACGTTACCAATAATAGGTTTAGATACAGGGTGTATCAAAACTTAGCTAGAATTTACCTAACACTGATTTGATGTTTTCTTTAGATTTTTTTATTATTCGATTTTGAAATTATGTCAGACGTTAGACGATTACAAGATACCTGTTGTTATACAACTCTTGTGAACTATTACTCTACCCATTTTATTAGTCTAGATACAGGGTATTGGCTTTTAGTTGAAAAAAATGGGGCACCCTAAAAACCCAAAAATGACAATTTCATTTAAGAAAGGCAAGAAAAGACAATTTTATTTATTCGTTGTACCAGGAATCGATGTAAAGAAAACTTTTTATAATAATAAGGTTTATAATTGTTTTCGCTCTACAACACAGCGCGTTTAAATTTAACCCCCGACATTTCGTGTTCAACCTATCAACATCTACGTAATTTTTTAAAGACGGACCTGCATTTTCCTTTTCAGAAATATTGTTTATCCCTTTTCTAATGATGTACCACCCAAATTCCTTTGACGACGTTTCGACCTTGTAAAATGTCATCATCGGGGATTTTTACAAGTATAGTCCTGATTTCATAATTTAAAGTCCTTAGATACGTTTTATTGCATTTTATTTAGAATTTAAAACATTCGTGGAAATGAATTAATTAACAATTAGATACTAATATAAGAACAAACGTTTTAAAATCTAAACAAAATTACAGAATATAATGAATTTTCTAAATTGGAATGTATTCCAATAGTTCTGATTCTTTGTAGTAAAGCGTGGTTTGTTCTCATATTAGTATTTAATTGTTAATTAATTTCTACTTGTGTTTTAAACGTTAAATAAACTTCAGTAAAGCGTTTCTAAGGGTTTAAAAATATGAAACTAGCTCTGACTTGTAAAAATCCCCGATGATGTCATTTAAAGGGTCGAAACGTTGCCAAAAGTATTTGTGCATTCCCTCATTAGAAAGGGGATAAAAAATAATTCTGAAATTGAGAATAAAAAATTCAGGTCCGTATTTAAAAAAAAAAATATGAAGGTGGTGGCTCGAATACGAAACGTCAGAGGTATTTGAGAGCAACCATGTTGTAGAGTGGAAAAGTTATAAACTGTGTCTCGAAAAATCAATATTTTTTTAAAATCTTCAACGAAATACCGGGCGACATTGAAATCGTTTCCCAGCCTATTATTTTCATATGGTTTGAGATATCTTTTTCAAAATTGCTACATTTATATAGTTATTTAAGAAGCTGATTTTAACATAAAATATATTTTTGTAGTACGTCGGGTTTAGCCGGAAGAGTCAATGACCTTGAAATTTTAAATAACATGACCCCTATTTTTTCAACTTGTTAAAAACTGCGTAAAATTCCCTACAATTTGATATCACACCATATGTCAAATGTCAACGGTTTCCAAGGAAACTGTATTTGAAAATCTAGAAATGTTGACACTTAATCGTGTTTTCCTAGAAAACAAATGAAACTTAGAAAAAACAAAACACGGTATGGCATACTAGAGCTATTAAATAAGAAACATAAGAGTATGAAAGAAATGTTTTTTTTTTATTTTTAATATCGGAAAATTGATTTTTAACTGGATTTTTTGAGAAAACTCTTTGAGATAGAGTAACGAAAATTTCACTTCCCTATCTTACTTGTTTACTAACTTTTTAGTTTTATACTAATTAGCTCTCAAAAAATTGTATTTTCAAAAATCACCTATGGGACTTTTTGATTTTGTTTGCGTTATTAACAAACAAAAATAAATTAAATAATTGCTAAGTTTTAAACTATATCATTTTTCTCTTTAATACTAATAAATTAGCAAGATTTTTTATTTTTTATTCAAATTTTAGCTTAGAAAAAACAAAACACGGTATTGCATCTAGTATGCCTTTGACTAGTAAACAATAGACAGACATAAATATGAAAAAAAAAAACTCTTTTTTTTTTGAAAATTTTAATAATTTGCAAAAAAATGTACACATTATAGCTAGAAACATCAAACAAAACAAAAGCTAGTCATAATTAAAATTTTCGAAATTCCCGCCATTTTTCTTCATAGCGCCTTGTACATTTTTCTACAATTTTTGAGGCAACATTTTATTTTTGTTGCTCAGGTAGCATTATAACATCATATCTTATTCTGTTTTCAAGATCTTCGTTATTTTCTGGAGCGCTCCGCTGATACACAACTTCCTTAATGTGGCCCCAATAAAAAAATCTAGAGGTGTGAGGTCCGGAGACCGGGTAGGCCAAACGTGCGATTTAAATACTAGCAATATGGGAATTATGGGCCGGAGCACTATCTGGTTGAAAGTATTGCTGAAAAATATATTTAATGGAAGGTCGTTCATAAAGTCTTCAACTGTGATCTGTAACATTTGAAGATATTTGCATATGTGCACCAGTCAAAGGTTCGCAAGAAACACTGGTCCAACAATTCTAGTGCCCAAAACACCCATCCAAATCGTTCTTGAAACTCGTTTACTCTAAAGGCATGTCAATTTTCTGTCGCCCAATATCGCACATTATTTCGGGTAAACATACGTAAGTTAGTGAACCTAGACCCATCACTAAATAACACTAAATTTTTAAAATCCTCATTTTTGTTACTCATCCGAAGAAACCATGCACAATAATTCATTCATCTTGCAAAGTCATTGTGTCCTAAGTGCTGATATACATAGGATTTAAACCCATGTTCTTTCAAGATTTTTCTAACACTTCTCGACTAATTCCACATTCTTCAGCAATCTGGCGTAACCATGGGAAATATTTATACTCTGTTGAACACGGTCTGGATATATTTGTTGATAAAGTGATTTGGCTTTTCTTCTATTTTGGTTGCACTCGCCAGAAATTCATAGCACATTAACTTGATGATCACGATCAAATTTATTATTCTGCATTTTTTAGTATATTTTTCAATATAAACAAATGCCACAACACTATACAATGATGGATACCTATCCACGGCCTACTGGATATTATTGCGTTAGAATCTGTCCATAGGCTACTTGATGTTATCATTGCTTTGGAGACATGTAATGTGTTGGTTTCGACAATATTTTGATGTGGTTTTTGTTAAAATAGTGATGTTGCAGGTTGTAGAAAAACAGGAATAAATTTTGAAAAACAAAATTGCCTAATTTATTAGTATTAATAAAAAATATGTGGTAGTATAATACTTTTTTTGGACAGTTATTTAATTTATTTTTATTTGTTAATAACGCAAAATCAAAAAGTTCCATAGGTGATTTTTGAAAATACAAACTTTTGAGAGCTAATTTGTATAAAAATAAAAGGTTAGTAAAAAAGTAAGATTGGGGAAGTGACATTTTCGTTGCTCTATCTCAACGAGTTTTCTCAAAAAATCCAGTTAAAAATCAATTTTCCGATATCAAAATTTTGAAAAAAATAAAGGTACTTTCATCACGCTCTTATGTCTCTTGTTTAACCCGGGAGTACACGCGTAAAAAAAATTACGTTTTTACACGCGTACGGTCAAATCGACCGCATGACCAATTTTGAGTTCCTGTTTACTTTAAATAAATAAAACAACAACAGCTGGCAATAGCGAGTAAAAATTATAAAACTTTTACAGACTTTTGCATAGATTAGCATTTTATTTTGGTTTTTATCATTATATACTTTATTTGCATATATCAAAAATAAACAACATTAACCTAAGAGTAAAAGTAAAAAAATATATATAAAACTGACGGTACATTAATAGGCACGTAAAATATGTATGCAATATAGCTTTATTGCTGACTTTCCTTACATTCTGGACAGAGTTGGGATGTATGTTCTCGGCATATGTACTTTTGGCACTGTATGCACTGGGTCTTTGTTTTTCTGTTCTTCTTCGATGAGCAAAAGTGGCACCTGCCTGGAACACTATATAGGCTGGTTTCAGCGGGCTGTTCTGGGGTCCCTAAAATTTCTCTTATGCGGTTTCTCATAGTTACTGGTAACAGTCATTTCTCTGCGACGTCCAAGTTGGGGTGTAATAAGATGCATGGCTAATGATTTCAAAAATATTCGACGACTATTATGGGTATTGTTGTTTTGGCTATAAACGATATGGCTATTTATTCCAGAAATGTTAAGTGAAGAGAAAAATAATGTTAGAGGCCATCGACAACTTGTTCGTGACACAGAATAGGTTCCTTTTAGCTCGTCAACAACGTCAACGCCTCCCTTTGTTGCATTGTAAAATGTAATCATGCTTGGCTTGCAGGCATCACCACTCTCCGGATCGATCTCATCTGTGTAATGCATTGTTGACAATAGTGTAACTATTTTGTTTGCCTTAGGCTTATAGGAGACCAAAGTCATGTCTTGTGTGAAACCAAAGATGCTTGAATTAACTTTACGCTCCCTTAGCTTTGTGGTGAAAATGTCAGGAATTTCCCTTTTATTTTTTCGAATCGTGCCTGTCATAGTTAGTTTGTGTTTTTTCAATAAATCTAGCGCTAAAGGAATCGAAGTAAACCAATTATCGAAGGTTACATTTCTGCCAGTTCCAGAAATTGGCTGAACTAACCTTTGGACGACTGCAGAAGCGCTATTATCAATTTTATAGGGCCCGTCTGGTTGAGTCCCAACATACACCTCCATATTATAAGTATAGTATGATTTGGAATCGACAAGAGCTAATATTTTGATTCCGTATTTGGCAGGTTTGTTCGGAATATATTGCCTGAATCCACATCTACCACGAAATGACTCAAGCATTTCATCAATTGTGACAAATTCACTTACAGCATAATTGGCTTTGCATCGCTGAACAAATCCATCAAAAAATTTTCTAATAGCAGCTAACTTGTCATATTTTTTTCGTTCTTCTCTATCTTCAAGGTTGTCAAAGCGAAGTGCCCTCAACAAAAATTGGAATCGATTAATTCCCATCGTCAGACGAAAAATCTCTACGCCGGTTCCGTCCTGTGCCCATAGATCTCTCAAATGTAGATGTGACGACCTCAAGACCCCAGCCAAATAGAGGAGACCAATAAGCGCTTTTATTTCTTCCATATTTGTATCAGAGGCATCCCTTTCTCTACTGTAATTTGTTCTCAGATGTTGAATATATTTGTTTGTGTGTTCGACTATGTATTCTATTACAAAATCGGGAAAATATAATTGCCAAGCGTCCAAAATTGATTTTGTTTCTCTAGCTGCTCCTATTACTCCTGAGGATTGAGTCACTATATTTCTGCTTCGAGTTTTCGTTTTCGATGCAGTTACGGGAAATTTACTCCATAACGTCTTTTTATCTCTTCCCAAAAAACACAGAGAGGGGTGTTGCTGAAATTCATTAAAAGTTGCTGAAATTCATTAATATCTGGCAGCTCTTCTCCTTCTGATTGCTCTGAATTAGTGTCTTGGTCGTTAGCCTCCAAAACATCGTCGTTGTCCTCAGGAGGTCCTCCTACCTCATCGTCACTCTCAATTTCAGCCCATAGTGCTAAAAGAACACATAATCTGGAAGAGAAATAAAAAATAATTATTATGGAACTACATTATTCGTACTAAAATTGCTAAAGAAAACCATAAATACAGCCAACTTACCGTAGAGGGAATTAAAAGTCACACCAATGTCTAAAAATGTAGTACTTGAACACAAATACTCAATTACACGCGCGCGGTCAAAAGCACCGACTTCAAGAAAATAGCACCTTATTTGTACACTGCCAAATTAAAACTAAAATATTGTTGTGCCAGACGGTGGTGGGGACCCCGCCTCGGGCATTCTCTGAAGGTCAGCCCAATCATCGTTTTACCAGTGGCGTCACTACGAAATTTATTAACCGTCCGTCCTTTCGACCGACACGCGTGTACTGCCAGGAAATAGTCCAAGGCATACTAGATGCCGTACCGTGTTTTGTTTTTTCTAAGTTTCATTTGTTTTCTAGGAAAACACGTTAAGGTTGAACATTCCAGATTTTCAAATGCAGTTTCCATGGAAACCGTTGACATTTGACATATGGTGTGATATATCAAATTGTAGAGAAATTTACGAAGATTTTAAAAAGTTGAAAAAATATGGGCCATTTCGTTACTACCTAACTATATTAATGTTCCAATTTTTAAAAAGATATCTCAAATCAAAATAATAGGCTGGGAAACGATTTCATTGTCACCCGGTATATTTAGATATTTTTCACGAATCACCCTATCTCTCAGAAACTAGCGGGAATTTGGTAATACGGTAAAAAATCTTGAATGGGCATCAAAACAGGCAACTTTTTTCTGATTTAACCGACCTCCTAGCACTTACCGTTTCGGAGATAGTTATATCACCCAGGGACAGTAGCGTAGAACGTAGAACTATATTAATAATTAATTATCCCTAAAAATTACATTTTGATTAAAAAACTGATTGGCGGCGGTATACGTTGATCAATTACTCGGAAAAATATCAGGTTAAAAAATTTTTGCTCAGTTTGGTAAATATTCGGATATAAACATTTTTTGCTAACTTTTAACCTCTAGTCATGACTTTCTATCTGAAAGTAGCATAAAAATAATACAATCTTGTAATAAAGGTAAAAAATTGAACTTACTTCACACGTGTCCTATGTAAAACGGTTTGTTCTTTTGGTAAATAGTCTGTTTCTATTCTTATGAATCGTATTTTTAGTTTGTAATTGTTATCTTATATGTCTGACGACGCCCTAATCGGGCGAAACCTATAACCACCTTCTATTAAAAATATATACTGCAGATTTTGAGTTAATTAAATTCGTTCGTAAATTCAGATTGATGACTGTTGGTGATATTTCATTGTGGAGATATGAGGAAGAGGATTTCTCTGTCGATTGTCGGGAACTAATATTTCCGAAACGTCGTACCCCCGTTTGCATTTCTACAAACTTTCGAATGAGGTCGAAGTCGATGAAACATTTGTGGTTTTGTGCAAAGGACAGTGATAACGTGAATGTATAATTGTAAATATTTAGGATTGTATTGAATTTAAATATTGAAAAAAAAATGCTATTTAATAAACAATTACATTAAGGTTCGTTTGTTTAATATTTGTCTTTTTATTTCTGGTTTATTAATACAGGTTAATAATAACGGCATTTTGAATGATGAACATTTTCCAGGAAGATAAAATGGGAAAAGAGGTCGTAATGAGTGGCCTGTCAGATTTCCTGATCTGTCGCCCTTGTACTGTTTTTTATGGAGACATTTACCCCACGTATTCACTAAAAAGGGATAAGAGTCAGACCAGGTTTAGTTGCCGTGGTACTTAAAACTCAGCGTCGGTGTCATATTAGAAAGTGGTGAGGCCCATTTGAAGAAAATTATTTTTAATATGGTTAGATTTCTAAATTACTCTAGTGACCACTCTATTTCATCAATTGCATAATAAATTTTGAAAAAATATTACTAATTTAAATTGTTAAATTTATAAAATTTTGTTTATATGAAAATCTGTACCTATTACCAGTGGCGGATATTCAGGTGAAGTGCTACTTCACCAGGAAAAATAAACAAGCAAACATCTAACTATATTTATTATATATCTCTTAAAATTTTAGTTTTTACATTCATTTATTCACCTAACTGGCAAAAAATAAACTGTACATCTCGAATAAATATTGTACTTGACCGTTGTTCTTTTTAAAACTTTCAATCGAACTTTATTATAACAACTATAACAGTGGCGCAAACCGCTTTGACTTTGCTGGACGTGCTATGTTTAGTTTACGATTTTACTACTACGTTGCCATGAAAACGCGTATCCGATGACGTCGAGCCCAGCGCCATACAACGCTCTCGGTGAATTGCAGGCGCAGTACACTACACCCACGTGTTGTTCAGTTTGCGGTGGTTGTTTACTTTTTTTTCGCGGATTTCGCTGCAACCGGTGAGTTCCGTTGCAGTTAACTTGACTGTTTTGTGTTATATTTATTTATGGTGTTACAATTTCAAATTCGAAGTTAGTAAATGTGATTGTTCAAGACTGGACTTTTATTTATTTTATTAATTTATTACAAACTGTGATAAATCTGATCTGATACGAAAGGATTTTTAGGTGAGATAAACGATTTTGAATTCACGTTTCTGGCATTTTCTCAATCTCGGACATACTTTTTGACGTTCTTCAAAAAAAATCGCTTGACATTAATTTTTGCATATCCAATATTAAACGCCAGGGGCGTGCAGTCCATGGAAGCAGTGCTTCCCCGAAAAAAATTACAAAATATCTTCTAAAATATAATTTTTGAAATAGGAAAAACCATTAATTTAGTTTATATTAAAAATGGTAAAATATCTTAATTATCAAGCCCATAATAAATGGGGCCTTGACTCCGACCGAGCCACAATAGAAATCGAATAGAATCTATGCAGGCCGCTAGCTTCTCTGCAGCCAAGTCCTGTATGCTCGATTTCGTGTGAATCGAGCCAGAGGTTATTGAACTTTCCACCGGCTGTTTGCAATTTTTGCATTTCAGTCGGACAAGTGGGGGCGGAAGCTATCGTTGGAGTAGATTCTCTGTTTGAGCGGCTATCCGTGTGTTGTGTGATACGTACGTCGTGCATGGTGCGATATGGAAGACAATAATACGGACGTGGATATGCAAATACCGTCAACTTCGGCTGTCGGTAATAACGTTGAAAATGTTGGAGAATTTAGTAAGAAGGGTGTGTGTCTTAATAATAAAGGGATTTTCCACATTAAACTTCGCTGATAAGCTTCAAATAATTTCCAAAGGAAGGGCAAAACCGCCTATGAAAAATTTAACCACAAAAATGAAAAACTGTATTAGACATTTTTATCCGGAAAAACAATACGAACAATTTAAATGGCTAACAGGGTGTGAAAATATAAGTAAATTATTTTGTTGGCCATGTTTACTTTTTGAAAATGAAAAAGGTCTCTGGAATAAAACTGGTTTTTCCGATTTAAACAATTTCCATAAAGCTGTAAAAAGACACATTATGTCCAAAGCGCATTTGCAGGCCGTTATAAAAGAAGAAGTCTTCGGCAAAACCAGAATTGAACACGCCCTTAATAAACAGTTGGAAATTAGTCACCGCCAACACAATGAACTAGTCGATAAAAATAGTCAAATATTAAGAATACTTATCGATGTTGTTTGTTTTCTCGGACAGCACGAATTGGGATTTAGAGGTCATGACGAAACAAGGGTTTCTTCAAATAGAGGAAATTTTCAAAATTTACTTAGTTTAATGGCTAAATATGATGATTGCTTAAAAAATCATTTAGAGCAGTCTAACGTTTTTCGCGGAACGTCGAATCGAATGCAGAATGATCTAATTTCCGCTGTTGCAACCATTATTCTAAAAAGAATTAAGCAGGAGATTGGCGAGGCGCGGTTCATTGCTATATTACCAGTCGATCGCGAGTGCTTTTTGAGTAGATCTCGAGAAGAAAATTTTTTTTAATAAGTAGGTACTTAACTAAACTACAAAAATTTATTATGTAATAAAATAACACTCTGCCAGCGGCAAAAGGTGGCTTTATCAAAGGAACGCGCTGTACTTGTCAAAGAAAAGCCGCGTTTTTTATTCTTGCCGCTTTTCTGGAAATTTCGGGCGGCGCGTTTGACGGGAACATTCGAGACTTTCGTTCACGCCGATATAAATGTTGCGCCTGCAGGAATTGGAGTTATTCTGAACTGCGACTTGAAGGCATTACTACGTCGATACAAAGTTTTTTATTAAATAATACAAAATGAGTGCAGCGAAGAAATCTAAAACGTATCATTTTAATAACGATTGGTCGGAAGAATTTTTGTTTTGTATGGTGAAGGATAAGTGCATTTGTCTTGTTTGTCGTGGGTCAGTTGCAATACCTAAGCGTGGTAACTTAGAGAGGCGTCATAAAACGGTTCATAAAAACTATGAAAAGGATTTTCCGCCACAGAGTGAATTAAGAAAACGAAAAGTACGTGATTTGATATCTTATTTGAAAAAAGAACAAACCATGTTCACAAGACCAGCCAAACAATCAAAAGCTGCTACGATCGCATCATTTAAAATATCTCGTATATTGGCGAAACACAAGAAACCATTCGAAGATGGATCGTTATGAAGGAAGCATTTATTGAAGCGGGTGAGACTTTATTTGGAGATTTTAAAAATAAAACAGAAATCATGACTGCTATTAGAGAACTTCAGTTATCTCGTCCGACTGTCACAAGGCGTATTGAAGTCATGAGTCAGGACATGGCAGATAAACTAAAAAATGATATCATGGAATGTACATACTTTTCTTTACAGTTCGACGAATCCACCGATATGACAGACACTGCCCAGCTGTGTATTTTTATTCGGATGGTATTCAATGACATGTTGGCTAAGGAAGAATTTTTGACAATCATTCCTCTGAAGGGAAAGACAAGTGGCGAAGATATATATGACGTTTTCTTCAATTTTGTAAAAAACTACAAGCTACCAATATATAAATTAGTGTGCATTACAACCGATGGAGCACCAGCAATGACTGGAAACAAAAACGGTTTTGTGGCATTGTGTCGAGCTAACGAAGATTTCCCTTCATTTTTTTCAATCCATTGCATTATACATCAACAAGTTTTGTGTTCAAAAGTTTTAAACACGGAGGAAATTATGGGCATTGCAACAAAAATTGTGAATTCCATCCGTGCACGTAGCTTGCAACGGCGGCTCTTTAAGTTGCAGTTGGAAGATAGGGAGTCAGCTGAACACACTGATTTAGTTCTTAACACGGACGTCAGGTGGTTGAGTCGCGGAAAATTCCCAGAGAGGTTTCAAGAATTATTGGCCGAAATAACAACTTTTCTAGACGAAAGAGGTTGTGACACTCAGATGTTGAAAAACGAAAAATGGCTGACTGATTTGGCATTTTTGACTGACATCACAATGCACTTAAACACCATTAACTTGGAGCTTCAAGGTAAAGGAAAAACTGTTATTGAGATGATTAGCGCAGTAAACGCATTCAAAAGTAAATTGCAACTTATGATAGATCAACTGAAAAGAAAGGATCTGAAACATTTTCCGTCTTTGAAAGCAAGGATTCCTCAGTTGAATTATGATACGTATGAGGCTGAATTATCAAATATTTTGGGACAATTCGAAATGCGTTTTTATGATTGTAGTAACAAACAAACAAACATGTTGTTTGTTTTGTTTTGTTTTGTTTGTTTGTTTGTTTGTAACTAAACCTAACGCAAACCTTGACTAAAATAATGCGGAAAGCTAATATCTATATGTGCTACGGTACACCCTACCTATGTAGGTAGGTAGGTAGGGTGTATGTACGACAACCCTGCATCACACATACTTGCAGCCTCTCAGAGTCGATCGTAAGTAGTCTAAAAATATTGAGGTAGATCGCCAGCAGTTCAAGTTTGAGCACCCCTGATCTATAGTAATACGCTACGTTAAAACAGGCGGAAGTAATTAAAGAGCGATTTTTAGGTTTTAAGAATGTGTCCGAAAATCGTACAGCAGATTAGTTTTATCCCAGTCCATGAATCACATTAAAGAGTGTAAAGTATTTTTCGTTACTTTAAGTAGCATGGCTGCTTTTTTTTCAAGTCAACAAACCGTGGACTCCATTGCCCACAAACGATTGCCCAAAGTAGCTCCTAATAGGTGGAACTATAAAGGAAGACTTGTGTTAACAGTATCTGAAAATCGTGGATCACTGATTGAACTATTTGAGAATATAATAGGAAATAATGAAAAGTGGGACTCAGAAGCAATAAATAGTTCGAGGGGGTTTTTGGGCTGTTTGAAACGAGATTTTAATTTTAATTATTTGTTGAACATATTCTTAGAAATATTTCCATTCTCGGAGAATGTTTTTAATATATTACAAGCTAAAACAAATGATATTGCTTTTTGCCTAAAAAAAGTAGACGATTTTAAGTCCATATTAAGCCAAAAAATGACTTTGACCTATTTTGGGAGAAAACGTTGACGTTAAATGTAGAGCCACAAGCCAAGCGTCTTCGAACAGACAAGGTGGGAGATGTTCAAACATCATACAGACGCCTCTTTTATGAAATAATCGATCAAATTCAGCAACAAATAAACTATAGATTTAACGGTTTAAATGATTTCAAATTCCTGGAGCTCTGCAATTTTGATGCGTTTAAAGGAAAAACTTTTCCAGAAGATGCGTTTAAGTCTCTTCTTCTTCATTATGGCCAGTTCTTCGACCAAGTGTTACTTCGATCTGAACTAAAAGTGAATTACGAAACTGATGACATTAGCGCAAAAAATAACGCTAAGGAACTAATGGAATTTTTAAAAGACAAGGAACTGGAAGATGCCTAAACCGAAGTGTCGAAAGTGTGTGAATTAGTGTTGACAATACCTGCCACAAGTTCATCAGTAGAACGCAATTTTTCAACACTTAAACGTATAAAAAAATTCGTGAGAAATTCAACGGGGCAGGAGAGACTTTCGCATACATCGCTGTTGTCCATTGAAAATAAACTTCTCCAAAATATGTCGGAGCATCGACGTTTTTATGATGACGTCATTGACGAATTGGCAAAAAATGATCAAAGAATCGAATTACATTACAAATAGGTAATATTTAAGTTTATAAAAATTGCTTCCCCTTCTTAAAATTTCACTGCACGCCCCTGCTACTCCTAATGAAAGAAAGTATTCATACCGACGGAAGTTCCGCGTCAAGGAAATTTCCCGATTTTGTTTATTATAATCTTAAATTGTCATTAACAATGTCACCTTATATTTTTGGAAAGTTTTATATTATATGAGACATTAAGTCCAGGAAGCGACAACACATTAAAAAAATAATTTTCTTAAATCAGTTTTATTTGGTAAATATATAATTTTTAATAAATATATTTAAAAAGTTATATATTAATTTCTTACAAAATAAGTTTAAAGGAGGTAGAGGCTGTTAAGTACATTGTAATAGTTGTCATGATAGGTAATAACATGAGTGAAATAATTAAATGAATGCCTTTGTACCTTGCTCAGATTATTCGGGAACCATATCTGAAATTAAGAAAGTATCAGTAATTAGTATTATGAATTGGTAAGGTTTTTATGTTTTGTATATACAGGGCGTTTCACCTAAAGATAAGATTCAACCGAATTTGATTATTTACAGTACCATGAGTTCTACTACGATTTCAGAAATACCAACTTTGTGGCCATAAACGACATTTTATCAGGAGTGGATTAGGATGATCTTTTCACAACTGTTGATGTATGTTTGGCGGCAGAAAAATTGTATGATATTTTGAATTATTGTTCATGCCTCTGAAGATAATTAAAAACTCGAATTTTCACAAATAGTTTAGCCCCCATTGAGAGATCTTGTTATTAGGGAAAAGGCTATGAATAAGAAATTCATGGATTCATAATCAGGAGGATTATTCCAAATTTTCTGAGCTGCGTCCAATGGGTAAATTAGAGTCTGCCAGATGTGATTTCTAGAAGGACGAAAATGAACAAGTAGCATGCATTATGATGGTGAGGTTGGTCAGAACGGACAGGAATTCGTAAATTTATTTGCCAAGTATTTTTCTAGCTTGTATGTTAGTTCGGTTGCCCTGTTTCTGACTACAACCTTGAATGATTGAATGAATGAATACATATTCGATGCTTCTCCGTTGGTGAGGTTTATAATAAAATGTTTGCTCTTCCAGACAAGATTGATTGTGGCCCTGATAACATACAAAACATATTTATTAAAAACTGTATATGCACCTTGGCTGGATCTCCGCAAAAAAGTTCTACCATGTTTCTTCAAACCTCCAATGTTCCAGATCTATGGAAACACAGCTATATAACTCCGATTTTCAAGTCTGGCGATGCAGAGGATATTAGAAATTACAAAGCATTCAATCAGCATTATCTAAATTATTTGGTAGTTTAGTATGTGATCAACTTAGCTGGGCTTGCAAAGATTTTAGTGCATAATAAACAGTTTGGATTTTCTAAGGGTAAGTCCACCACGGATAACCTGGTTGGGTACGAGATGGACCTGTTAGAACCCTTGGAGAATAGAGTTCAAGTAGATACAAGCTATACTGACTTCTCCAAGGCTTTTGACAGGGTTATCTTTAAAGTGCTACTGACCGAAAAGAAAAATACGTTTTGAAATTTTGACGACGGCCATAGGAGGCTGCGCACTAGCTTTTAATAATAATTTCGCGTTTGCAGTGTTGCCAGATCTACTGGTAACTGGCATCAACTTTGGAATTTTAAATGGGATACCCTGTAGTTTATTTTATTTTTAGATTCTGCGAAACAATCTTAAGTTTTTTTATATAGGGTATTTTTTGCTTCCCCTTCTTAAAATTTCACCGCACGCCCCTGCTACTCCTAATGAAAGAAAGTATTCATAACGCGTCAAGGAAATTTCCCTATTTTGTTTATTATAATCTTAAATTGTCATTAACAATGTCACCTTATATTTTTGGAAAGTTTTATATTATATGAGACATTAAGTCCAGGAAGCGACAACACATTAAAAAAATAATTTTCTTAAATCAGTTTTATTTGGTAAATATGTAATTTTACAATAAATATATTTAAAAAGATATATATTAATTTCTTACAAAATAAGTTTAAAGGAGGTAGAGGCTGTTAAGTACATTGTAATAGTTGACATGATAGGTAATAACATGAGTGAAATAATTAAATGAATGCCTTTGTACCTTGCTCAGATTATTCGGGAACCATATCTGAAATTAAGAAAGTATCAGTAATTAGTATTATGAATTGGTAAGGTTTTTATGTTTTGTATATACAGGGCGTTTCACCTAAAGATAAGATTCAACCGAATTTGATTATTTACAGTACCATGAGTTCTACTACGATTTCAGAAATACCAACTTTGTGGCCATAAACGACATTTTATCAGGAGTGGATTAGGATGATCTTTTCACAACTGTTGATGTATGTTTGGCGGCAGAAAAATTGTATGATATTTTGAATTATTGTTCATGCCTCTGAAGATAATTAAAAACTCGAATTTTCACAAATAGTTTAGCCCCCATTGAGAGATCTTGTTATTAGGGAAAAGGCTATGAATAAGAAATTCATGGATTCATAATCAGGAGGATTATTCCAAATTTTCTGAGCTGCGTCCAATGGGTAAATTAGAGTCTGCCAGATGTGATTTCTATAAGGACGAGAATGAACAAGTAGCATGCATTTTGATGGTGAGGTTGGTCAGAACGGACAGGAATTCGTAAATTTATTTGCCAATCATTTTTCTAGCTTGTATGTTAGTTCGGTTGCCCTGTTTCGGACTACAACCTTGAATGATTGAATGAATGAATACATATTCGATGCTTCTCCGTTGGTGAGGTTTATAATAAAATGTTTGCTCTTCCAGACAAGATTGATTGTGGCCCTGATAACATACAAAACATATTTATTAAAAACTGTATATGCACCTTGGCTGGATCTCCGCAAAAAAGTTCTACCATGTTTCTTCAAACCTCCAATGTTCCAGATCTATGGAAACACAGCTATATAACTCCGATTTTCAAGTCTGGCGATGCAGAGGATATTAGAAATTACAAAGCATTCAATCAGCATTATCTAAATTATTTGGTAGTTTAGTATGTGATCAACTTAGCTGGGCTTGCAAAGTTTTAGTGCATAATAAACAGTTTGGATTTTCTAAGGGTAAGTCCACCACGGATAACCTGGTTGGGTACGAGATGGACCTGTTAGAACCCTTGGAGAATAGAGTTCAAGTAGATACAAGCTATACTGACTTCTCCAAGGCTTTTGACAGGGTTATCTTTAAAGTGCTACTGACCGAAAAGAAAAATACGTTTTGAAATTTTGACGACGGCCATAGGAGGCTGCGCACTAGCTTTTAATAATAATTTCGCGTTTGCAGTGTTGCCAGATCTACTGGTAACTGGCATCAACTTTGGAATTTTAAATGGGATACCCTGTAGTTTATTTTATTTTTAGATTCTGCGAAACAATCTTAAGTTTTTTTATATAGGGTATTTTTGCTTCCCCTTCTTAAAATTTCACCGCACGCCCCTGCTACTCCTAATGAAAGAAAGTATTCATAACGCGTCAAGGAAATTTCCCTATTTTGTTTATTATAATCTTAAATTGTCATTAACAATGTCACCTTATATTTTTGGAAAGTTTTATATTATATGAGACATTAAGTCCAGGAAGCGACAACACATTAAAAAAATAATTTTCCTAAATCAATTTTATTTGGTAAATATATAATTTTACAATAAATATATTTAAAAAGTTATATATTAATTTCTTACAAAATAAGTCTAAAGGAGGTAGAGGCTGTTAAGTACATTGTAATAGTTGACATGATAGGTAATAACATGAGTGAAATAATTAAATGAATGCCTTTGTACCTTGCTCAGGTTATTCGGGAACCATATCTGAAATTAAGAAAGTACCAGTAATTAGTATTATGAATTGGTAAGGTTTTTATGTTTTGTATATACAGGTCGTTTCACCTAAAGATAAGATTCAACCGAATTTGATTATTTACAGTAGATGATCTTTTCACAACTGTTGCTGTTCATGCCTCTGAAGATAATTAAAAACTCGAATTTTTCCGAAATGGTTTAGCCCCCATTGACAGATCTTGTTATTAGGGAAAAGGCTATGAATAAGAAATTCATGCATTCCCATAATCAGGAGATTATTCCAAATTTTCTGAGCTGCGTCCGATGGGTAAATTAGAGTCTGCCAGATGTCATTTCTGGAAGGACGAGAATGAACGACGGAAATCTAATAGATTTCCAAGTAGCATGCATTTTGATGGTGAGGTTGGTCAGAACGGACAGGAATTCGTACATTTATTTGCCAAGCATTTTTCTAGCTTGTATCTTAGTTCGGTTGCCCTGTTTCTGACTACAATCTTGAATGATTGAATGAATGAATACATATTCGATGCTTCTCCGTTGGTGAGGTTTATAATAAAATGTTTGCTCTTCCAGACAAGATTGGTTGTGGCCCTGATAACATACCAAACATATTTATTAAAAACTGTATATGCACCTTGGCTGGACCTCTGCAAATTTTTTTTAAAATGTTTCGTCAAACCTCCAATTTTCCAGATCTATAGAAACACAGCTATATAACTCTGATTTTTAAGTCTGGCGATGCGGAGGATATTAGAACTTACACAGGGGTTTGCATTCAATCGGTATTACCTAAATTATTTGATAGTTTAGTATACGATCAAGTTAGCTGGGCTTGCAAAGGTTTAGTGCATAATAAACAGTTTGGATTTTCTAAGGGTAAGTCCACCACGGATAACCCTGTTGGGTACGAGATGGACCTGTTAGAACCCTTGGAGAATAGAGTTCAAGTAGATGCAAGCTACACTGACTTCTCCAAGGCTTTTGACAGGGTTGTCTTTAAAGTGCTACTGAACGAAAATAAAAATAAATTTGAAATTTTGAAGAATTTTGAAGTGAATAATTTCACGTTTGCAGTGTTATTTTTAGATTCTGCGAAATAATCTTAAGTTTTTTTTAGATAGGATATTTTTTTCATTCTGTTTACTGTTTTTTAAATATTGTTTTTTGCACTTATTACATCATAGAACACTTGGCGTTTTAGATTTTTAATGTCTTGTCGAATATTAATGGTAATTATTCATAAAATCGCTTATAAGTCAAAATAGGTTATATGAAAAAATCTCAATTTATCCACTCTATTCAACGCTTCAATAATATACAGAGTGTTCCATCTAAAAAAAGTCACTTTTGATCAAATTTATAAAATTTGATTTGCCGATAATTTTAAGGACACTCTGTATAAAAATTGGAGATCCTATGAGGGCTCAAATTAAAGTACTCCATGTTGACTAAATAATATTAAAATTTTACATCGATTTGACATCTGGAGACAAAAATATTGATGTTAAGAAAAGAACCTTGGATTGTTTCGCAGAATCCAAAGGTAAAATAAACTACAGGGTGTCCCATTTAAAATTACAAAGTTGATGCTAGTTACCAGTAGAACTGGCAACACTGCAAACCGCGAAATTATTTTGTTCAAGTGAGTGTTCTGCATTAAAAATACGCAAGCATCAAAAATACGCAAACAAAAAAACCGCTATCACTAAACTGGCGGTGGCGGTGGCGGTTGTTTATTTGTATTGTGAGTCGACGAAGTTCTTTAATTTTAGTATTGAAAATACTATTTGGATCACTTTTATGCAAACTTAACACTGCCTGTCGTAACCTCGACACTGAAACTGCGATAACGTGTTCAGTAAAATAATACGTATAGATTACACAGGGTAACAAAATGAAAACAAAAATTTGGTGCCGAAAATCTAACAACTGATTTTAGATGTTTTTAATGTGCTGATTCCAAAAATGCCACCAGATTTTTTCTATCAGCTCTAGTTTTTGAGATACAGGTTACAGGTTAATTGATATTTTTTTCTGATACAACAAATAAAGAGATAAATATGTACTTAATCGCCAAAATAGAAATTTTCCAGAATCTAATTAACCGAATGGATACCTGGAATTGCCCCTGACTCAATGTTCCTATATTAGAAACTATAGTTGGCGCATTACCTTTCTGGAATGACGTCATTTTTGGTTATTTTTGTTTGATTTATGTTAACTGACAGTGACAAAAACATTTTGAAAAAACTCATTGTCGTTTCTTTACAACAGTCAATGCCGGTTTTGGTTATGTGTCTTTCAGAATATATTCGTCAAAATTGGCATTGATTTGTTGTGATTCTTTTTAAACTTTTGCAAGATGCCGCGAAGATACAGTCAGCAATCACAGCTAATAGTTTTGAATATCTTGGCTTTTTTTCAATTGGAAAAAGAGCAAGCTAAAAATGGAATCCTTCCGCAAACTGATAATATAATTGAACGAGCTTCAAATGCAACAAAACTTAGCCATACAACAATCATAAATATTAAGAAAAGAGGAATAACGAGCGATGAATCCTTTACCTCCAGAATGTCTCAAAAGCAAAAAGAGGTAAAAACAAAAATTACAGATTACTTAAAGAACAAAATAAGAGATACGATCTACTGCATGTATGCGAAAAATGAATATGTTACAATGCAGACTTTGCTTAAAAAACTAAAAGATATAAATGAATATTTTAATTTTTCCATCACCTCGCTAAGAAAATACGTAAAAAGTATTGGTTTTAAGTGGAAGAAATCAAATAATAGAAAATACCTGATGGATTTGCCCCACATCGTCCACAAGAGAATCAATTTCTTGAGGGAATATGTCAAAAATCAAAATCTAGGACAAGATGCTTATACCACCGTATTTATTGATGAGACTTGGATTTTTAGTAAAGGTTCGTTTAGAAACAGCTGGCAGGATAACACTATGTCTACAAGTTCTAAAAAAACTAGTGAAGGTCATCGATATATTGTAGTTCACGCTGGATCAAAGGAAGGATTTATTAAGGGGGCCAGTTTAATATTTAAAAGTGGACTAAAAAGCGGAGATTACCATGACAATATGAACAAGCAAAATTTTGAAAATTGGTTTAAAAATCAGCTGGTACCAAATCTTCCTCCAAAAAGTTTGATAGTGATGGACAACGCAAGCTATCATTCCGGCCTTTTAGAGGATATTCCAAGAAAATCATGGACAAAGCAGAGATTGATTGGATGGTTAAAAGAAAAGAACATTGACTTCCCAGAGAGGGCCATGAAGGATGAAATATGGAGCATTGTAGAAAAAAATTGTAACATTGAAAAAACATTCTACCTTGACGAATATGTGAAACCTTTGGGCCACAAAATACTAAGACGAAATACGACCAATACATTGCTAGTCTGAAGGGGACACCATCGGAAGTTTTGGCCATGTGGGAAAAAGCGATAAATGAAGTATCTTCAGAGCATTGGAAAAATTATGTCAGCCACACAGAAAGGGTAATCCAAGAAGCTTGGAAGACAATACAGATATGTGATGCTTCAGACATTGCGCCACTTGTAATTAGTACCGACGAAGACAGCAGTGACGATGAAGAATTTAGTTCTGATTCTGAAGACAGTGAAGGGGAGTAGTTTTTATTTTTAAAGTTAGTTAGTTATACATTAATTTCTCTCTTTTAGTTTTTAAAGCAAAGTCTGCATTGTAACATATTCATTTTTAGCATACATGCAATAGATCATATCTCTTATTTTGTTCTTTAAGTAATCTGTGATTTTTGTTTTTACCTCTTTTTGTTTTTGAAACATTCTGGAGGTAAAGGATTCATCGTTCGTTATTCCCCTTTTCTTAATATTTTTTCAGTATTGTCTGTAATTGAGAATTAAAATAATTTTGATGAAAATGGGTAACTGGCGTCAATTTATTACATTGCAAACAAAGAATAAGACTAAGATGAAATAATTTATATTAGTAAAGTCTTATTTGCAAAATAATTTTAGTTTTTGAAGTTATAATAGTTATTTTTGTATTAAGTGTGCAAAATGAGGGTTTTTTTATGGCAATGAGAGTGTTAATTTTTTGCCAGCCATTTTCGACAAGTTGCAGCGCTTTCTGTACAGAAAATGCCAATTTTAAATTCGCTTTAGCCAGTGCTGAACGCACCCCTCCTATCTACATCACTGCATACGTTTAGGTTAGGAATCATCGCTGAACTATAAATAATATAAGAAATACGTTATTTGAAACCAGCGTGACGTCATTCCAGAAAGGTAATGCGCCAACTATACTCAATACACTGCTCTTAATTACTTTAATACCTGTAATTGCCTATGACCCAATGAAACTGAAACAATGGCATCCACAAGCAGACGTACCTGTGTAAATCATCCCGATGCTTTTTGTTATGTATGTGGTGAATAGACTTTGAAAGAGAGCAGAAAAACGATTTCTGACTTTGTGAAAATAACTTATCTTGCCTATTTTGGCGTTCATTTAGGAGATCAAGATAAATCTTGATCTAAAGAGGAAGCGCCCAAAGTTTGGTGTACCAATGGTTTGGAGAGAACCGCGAAACCATCATGACGACTGCTATTTTTGTCACACAAATGGGCATATCCTGATCTAGATTCTGCAAGAAGGCCTGTAGCGCGTTCGGAAGAAATACCCGTTCCATCTTTCAGCAGTCTACCCGAACTGACAGCAGATGATACAGAAACATGAACGTCTGACGAAGTTAAAAGAATTAAATCAGAAAACGACAGCGAATTTGAAGTAGATTTAGCAACTCCGCAGTGTTTCAATCAAGAAGAACTAAACGATCTTATAAGAGACCTGAATCTCTCAAAGGAATCCGCTGAATTACTTGCATCCAGATTAAAAGAAAAAAATCTACTTTGTCCAGATGTAATATAAAAGGTAACTATATAAAAGGGCTCTTAGACAAAATGGGTTTGCCTGAATACACTCCAGATGATTGGCGCCTTTTTATTGACAGTTCAAAACGTAGTTTAAAATGTGTTCTTTTACATAACGGTAACAAATATGGCTCAATTCCTATTGGTCATTCTACTACCATGAAGGAAGAATATGAAACAATTGCTTTCGTTTTGAGAAAAATTAAATACGAAGAACATCAGTGGGCAATTTGTGTTGATTTAAAAATGGTTAACTTCCTTCTTGGACAGGAGCGTGGTTATACAAAATATCCTTGTTTTTTGCGCCCTTGGGACAGCAGAGCTAAAAATGAGCACTGGGTTAACAAAAATTGGCCTTTAAGAGATGTCATGATTCAAGGAAAACAAAACGTGATCAACGAACCTTTGGTTTCAAGAGAAAAAATCTTACTTCTGCCCTTGCATATCAAGCTAGGCCTAATGAAGCAATTTGTGAAGGCTTTAAATCGAGATGGAAATTGTTTTGGGTACTTGTCTCGTAAATTTCCTGGCATTAGCACGGAAAAACTGAAAGCTGGTATATTTGATGGTCCTCAAATAAGGCAACTTGTTAAAGATCCACAATTCACTACATCAATGACTGAATCTAACGCTTGGTGTTCATTTGTTTAAGTAGTACAAAATTGTCTTGGCAATCATAAAGCAGAGAATTACGTAGAATTAGTGGAAACTATGCTTTTAAATTTTAATATTCTCGGCTGTAACATGTTCACTACCTCCACAGCCATCTAGAGCGAAAACTTAGGTGATTGTAGTGAAGACAAGGGGGAAAGATTCCATCAGGATATTAAAACTATGGAAGATCGTTATCAAGGTCGATGGGATAGCCACATGATGGCGGACTACTGCTGGAGCCTTCAGCGAGACTGCCCTAGTAAACTCCATTCTAGAAAGTCGATTAAAAGATAATTTTTGTATGATTAGTGACTAATGTAATTATGTAAATTAAGTTTTTGCAATAAATACTTAAATCCATGTGTCTTTGTTTTTTTAACTGGCAATAGCAATATTATATATTATAACAGTTATAACGTGAAATATATACACAATTTTTTTTTAAACTAGATCTGATATACAAAATCTGAGAACTTTTTTACATTCTGCATCCAAAAATTACCCACGAATAGTTAAAATCGCAGGCACCAAAATGTGTGTTGGCCTGTGTTATAAGTGCGGACGCACTAAATGAATACATAAGATAAAATTATAATATGAGGTCATCGGATTAACAATGCATAGATGAACAAAATAGTCCATGGTTTTGTGTAAAGTGCGGGACACGAAAGAAAACCGGGCGGTCCCTTAAAATAAAGGTTCATAGTCTTAAGCAAGCGGAAAAGTAAAATTTGTGTACGCAAATAAATTTTATGTTATTTTATTTGTTGTAATAGTTTGCCGCTTCACCTACAAAGTGCGCCAGCTAAGCGGTACGGAAAATTAATCGAGGATTTAGTAAATTTCGCACTGGTCCACTTGTAATTGGGATGTGCCTAGAGCTATTTCCAGTGGCGCCTATACATTTCGAGCATTTGTTTTCATTTCTATATAAATGCGTTGTATTGAATTTGAATTATTATTTCGAAGTAATGATAGCGAGTAAAAGAGGAAAAACAATTCGAAGCGGTGCACGTGAAGTTATTGGGAGCGTTATAGAGGCCTGTACTAGAGAAGCTGAAAATAATAGTTTGATTATTCCAATTCAAAATCGAACAGAACGCGCTGCATTTTACACTGGTGTTTCGGAAAGTAGTGTATGAAAAATTAAAAAAAAAAACATAATGATCGCTCATGTTCTACTTCACCTTTAATCAATACCTACTGGTGATATTCATGTTATCCCCTCAGGGTTATCGGATCACGAGTCAATTTTAACTAAAATCAGCTTTCCCAAAATAAAGCAACCAAAAAAAGCTAAATTTGGCAGATTATATAGCAAGTCAAATTTTGATTCTTTCCGAAGATTAAGCAATAATATGGATTGGACAAGGCTATATAGCTCTCTTGTTCCACTTAACCACTTTTGTGATCTTGTTAATAACATTTTTAATAAAAGTTTTCCAATCCAAAGAATTAAAATTAAACATAAAAAGTCATGGATCACTAATGGCCTAAAAATATCATCAAAAAATTTAAGATCTTTGCATACCTTGAGAAAATATTCGACTGATCCACATTTTCATCATTACTTTAACACATATAGATACTAAAAATCGATAAAAATGTGCTCTCACACATCTTTACCAAAAGTTCTTGGCCGGAAAACATATGTATAATAGCAGAAATATATAATTCCTGCAGGTGCAAAAACGGCCTAAAAGAAGAATTGCTTTCGATTATGTCACAGGGTACCCTCCTGCGATCATGATTTCTGGGCCTCTACCCTCATCAGGCAGGCTTGTACCCAGAGAGATCTGAAATAACAGATTGCTAGATATGACAAAATCGAAAACGAAACGTCTATCATACTGAAACAGTACTACAAGTTAAACGTAACATTTAGCACCACCTATCGGGGCTCCGGTGATTTCCGGCTGCAAACCCATAGGTAATTTAAAAAGCATGCACTAGCACCATCATGCGGAGAGTAGATACTAAAAATCGATAAAAATGTGCTCTACTTGGCCGGAAAACATATATGTATAATAGCAGAAATATATAATTTCTGCAGGTGCAAAATTGATTATATTATATATTTCTGCTATTATACATATATGTTTTCGCTTTTGCTAAAGATCTATTCTCCGCATGATTTATCAAAAATTACCTATGGGTTTGCAGCCGGAAATCACCGGAGCCCCGATAATGGTGCTAAATGTTACGTTTAACTTGTAGTACTGTTTCAGTATGATAGACGTTTCGTTTTCGATTATATCGAGCAATCTGTTATTTCAGATCTCCCTGGGTACAAGCCTGCCTGATGAGGGTAGAGGCCCAGAAATCATGATCGCAGGAGGGTACCCTGTGACATAATCGAAAGCAATTCTTCTTTTAGGCCGTTTTTGCACCTGCAGAAATTATATATTTCTGCTATTATACATTTAACACATATAGAAGAATCTATAGACAGGTTATAAAAAATGCCAAACAAAATTACTATAAAAATAGAATGGAGAAAGTGCTCAATAAAACTAAAGAAAACTGGTCCATCATTAATGAACTCAGAGACAATTCACCTGAGATTAAACATTATCCAATTGATGTTAATGTATTTAATCAATTTTATTGTACAGGGTGGTCAAAATTGGTCTGTTTTAACAGAGAAAACCTATTTCCTGACTAGATAGAGCAAAACTGACTTAGGTGTCATGGGCTCGATTTCTGAGAAATGTTTAATGGCAAAAACCGCCTGCCGATATTTTCACTGCCAACTGAGATATAGGGCGTTTTTCAATTTTCGGCCATTTTGAAAATTGTCCATAACTTTTTTATTTTGCGGAATATTAACATTCTGCAAAGACATTCTAAAGGCACTTTTTTATGTGCAATCCAGTGGCATACTCAGATTTTTTCTATAGTTGTCCGTTTTATCATAAATAGGCAAAACTTTTTTTTTTCAAATGGAAATCATAGTTGGCTATAAATTATAAAAAATGCTCGCGTTTAGCCCTTTTCAGTGATATAAAGTTGTAGGTACTTATTTTCAAAAATAACGAAAATATTAGGTGTTTTTGGTTTACATCGAAGTAGGCTTTGATTTGTGATGACAATATCTCAATTATGTATTGTTAAGATTTATAGTTTGTTAGCAACTTAAACACAACTTTAAATAACACTAGCTAACGTTATTTTAATTATTTATTATTAATTTTTTTTATTTTTTTTTGTTTACATAGCAAAGTTGAACAAAATTAACAAACTAAACTACTATTTACAGCTACAAGTGAAAATAAAAAATAATTATGAAAATCTAGGTATTTAGTTAGATAGGTTTCTGATAAATATATAGAAGTTGTTCAAATTGAGCCCCTCCCTGTTGAATACAAACTAAGCATCTTTTGCGTACCGAGTTGCAACTATTTATTAGTTCAACTGGGCTAATAGATGCAAAAGCTTGCCTAGTGGCCTCTTGCAATTCTTCTTTTGTGTGAAAGGTTCTTCCTTTAAATATCAAGTCCTTCAATCTTCCCCACAAAAAAAAATCTAAGGGAGTTAAGTCACAGGACCTAGCAGGCCAAGGTATGGGGCCCCACGTACCAATCCAATTTTCTCGAAATTCGAAGTTTAAAAGATCAGTTGTGATCCTTGCATTGTGCGGGGGACAACCATCTTGTTGCTAGTAGATATTTCTGGCATCAGCTAAAGGTATGTCTTCCAACAACAACTGCAGTTAAATTTCCATCGTAAAAATAAGGTCCCACAAATCTTCCTCGGAATATCCCCACCCATATATTGAATCCACACCGACCTTGCCGGTCTTGTTGCACAACTACGTGTGGATTTTCAGTGGACCAGTGATATGAATTATATCTATTAAATATACCAGAAGTATCTACTCTGGATTCATCACTCCAAATAATATTTAATGGAAAATTCTCATTCTCCATGAATTTTTGCTCATACCACTGACAAAATCTCAATCTTCTAGCGGCGTCCCCTTCACGGAGTTGATGAACTCTTCTCGTTCTGTACGGTTTGAATTTATGTTTTTTGAGTATTTTTAAAACGGTGGTCTTTGGAACATTCGTTATATTAGCCAATGTTCGAGAGGAGGTGCCAGGATGATCTAATACCTCACCAATTATATTTAGCTGCTGGATTTCCTTTTCTTCCTTTAGTTCATAATGTCTTGTTCTTAACTTTTTAAAACTTCCGTAATTTACTAAATTACTTTTTAATGTTTGATAAATTCGGTTATCCGGTTGACGTCGCTCGGGAAATGTATTAAAATATAATTCACTAGCTGCTTCAGGAACTTCGTTAGATAATATGTAACATTTTAACATATCATACTTTTCATAATTCTCAAACATATTTTGTCAGCAACTTAACACAACTTTATAAAGATAACACCAAAACGCAATAATTACACCAGACTACAGTAATCTGACAGCAATATATTCAAAATATTGAACGCGCGTCATTATTCCAAGGCCTACTTCGATGTAAACCAAAAACACCTAATATTTTCGTTATTTTTGAAAATAAGTACCTACAACTTTATATCACTGAAAAGGGCTAAACGCGAGCATTTTTTATAATTTATAGCCAACTATGATTTCCATTTGAAAAAAAAAAGTTTTGCCTATTTATGATAAAACGGACAACTATAGAAAAAATCTGAGTACGCCACTGGATTGCACATAAAAAAGTGCCTTTAGAATGTCTTTGCAGAATGTTAATATTCCGCAAAATAAAAAAGTTATGGACAATTTTCAAAATGGCCGAAAATTGAAAAACGCCCTATATCTCAGTTGGCAGTGAAAATATCGGCAGGCGGTTTTCGCCATTAAACATTTCTCAGAAATCGAGCCCATGACACCTAAGTCAGTTTTGCTCTATCTAGTCAGGAAATAGGTTTTCTCTGTTAAAACAGACCAATTTCGACCACCCGTTACAGTAGCTGAAAAACTAACTAATAGCCTAAAACCTCAAATTAACCCACTATCTTACACTCAACATATTTCTATTAGGGACTCCTTTTACCTTACTCTAACAGATCTACTTGAGGTTAAAAGAATTCTACAAGAAGTTAAGAACAAACATACTTCCGGTATAGATGGATTATCGGTCAAAATTCTTCAATGTTTGCCAGATGAGGCGCTCTCCTCCCTGGTATATGCAATTAATGACTGTTTTGAAACTGGAACTTTCCCAACAAATCTTAAAGTTTCCCTAGTAAAACCTCTATTTAAGCACGGAGATCCAAATGATCCAGCAAACTACCAGCCCATCTCACTTTTACCCTGCCTGTCTAAAATTATTGAGATACTGGTTAAAAAAAGAATCTCAATTTGGTTTTCAACAGCGAACTGGCACAAATGATGCAATGTTTTCCTTTCTGGAGGACCTTTATTTGAGGCTCAATGTGGGGGATGTAGCTGTTCCAGCGTTTTGTGATTTTAGCAAAGCGTTCGACTGCGTAAATCATGAGATACTGCTTGGCAAGCTCTTTAATTATGGGTTTAGAGGTGTTGCTCTGCAGTGGTTTAAGTCTTTTCTGTCAGGTAGAAAACAGATTGTGGGGTCAATGGGCACTTTATCTGATAGATGTTCCATAGACCACGGAGTTCCACAGGGTTCAGTACTTGGCCCTATTTTGTTTCTCCTCTACATAAACGACCTTGCATCGCTTGATATAGGAGGTCGCTTCACAATTTTTGCTGATGACACGAACATTTTAGGGTCTCATAAAGAACAGGAACCACTGTTGCGTGTAGTATCAGAAGATTTAATGAGAATAAAACAATGGTGTGATGCCAATCTTTTGTCCCTAAATGTAGCTAAAACCAAGTTAATAAGTTTTAAGTTTGTTTGCAAGGATCACATAAAGATTCAGGATGTACAGGGTGTTCCAGCAAGGACTGAACAGGGACCTATTTTCGACCTTCCTTGTATTTTGGAAAAATTCAAAATAGCCAATCGATGTATTTTTTCTTGTTGAATCCAAAAATGTCATCGAAAAAATATTTGAACCAGAAACAAAAGAGTTACGCTATGCATCAGGTGTTTTTTAAATTGAATGTATCGTTTTTTATACGATTTTTGGAAAGAGTGATTTTTTTTATGTCCGTTCTGATTAAAAGATTTGATTTTGCGATAGCTGTTTATATTACATTTTAATGTTTTACAAACAAAAATTTTAGCTTCACCTGTTTAAAATATACGATAGGTTGGTATAGGTGATCAAGGTAAAATGACGTTTGAATGCTCTGTCAATAAAAATTGACATTATTTTAATTATTGTCGAAGTCTTCACCTAAAAAATATATATTTGACTCTGATCGAAATGAAATACTCTTTGGACGAGAGACTACAGATTGTTATGCTATTTTACAAGTGCCAAGAAAATGCAAGAGAAGCAAGAAGAAGATTTATTGCAAATTTTCATAGAAATATATCCATCAATACAATTCTAAGGATAAAAAACCTATTTGAGGAAAATAAAACTTTACATGATAGAAAAAGAAATATACAAAGAAGAAGAAATCGAGACCAGGCCATTATAAATTATTTTCAAGTTAATCCAACCAAATCTATTTCGGATGCAGTTCGGGAAGTTCAGTACGGTGGCGGTGTAAGGCGCAGAAGAGTTACCCGAGGGACTGTTCACAGGACTCTGAAAATTCATAAATTTAGGCCTTTTCGTATCCTTCCACTTCAGCACCTAACACCGGCACAAAAAGAACTTCGCTTCCAATTTGTTTCTCAAATGGTAATTCGGCAAGAAAACGAAGACCCTGATTTATTCAAAAATATTGTGTGGACCGACGAAGCTACTTTCACAACATCGGGAGTATTCAACAGACATAATAGTCACCACTGGGCGGTTGAAAATTCAAAAAAGTTCCAGACTATTAAATTTCAAGGGAGGAATTCTATTCATGTTTGGTGTGGGATAAAAAACAATAAAATTTTGGGACCAATATTTTTTAACGGGACTTTAAATGGGCACAGATATTATGAGTTTTTAGAAAACGAAATTGAAAATTTTTTGGAAGACTTACCATTGGCAGAATATCAGAATTTAATTTGGCAACATGATGGGGCGCCTCCTCATGCCGTGCATGATGTGGTTCAATTTTTAAATCGGCGCCATAATGAATGGATAGGGCGAAATGGAACATATGCTTGGCCGCCCAATAGCCCCGACCTCTCAGTTTTGGATACATTTCTTTGGGGCCATTTGAAGAACATCGTATACAGACAACGAAACGAAAATATTCAAGAGATCATGGGAAAAATTGTCGATGAAATAAACCGCCTTAACCAGGAAAATCATATTGTAACAGCAAGTTTAGAAAGGCTACAAAGGGGTTATCGATGTTGTTTCGAGAAAAACGGCGGTCACATTGAAAACTTATGTTATTAGTAGTTTTATTTTATTATTTAATAATTATTTTTTATTGAATTTCTTTTTCTATCATGTAAAGTTTTATTTTCCTCAAATAGGTTTTTTATCCTTAGAATTGTATTGATGGATATATTTCTATGAAAATTTGCAATAAATCTTCTTCTTGCTTCTCTTGCATTTTCTTGGCACTTGTAAAATAGCATAACAATCTGTAGTCTCTCGTCCAAAGAGTATTTCATTTCGATCAGAGTCAAATATATATTTTTTAGGTGAAGACTTCGACAATAATTAAAATAATGTCAATTTTTATTGACAAAGCATTCAAACGTCATTTTACCTTGATCACCTATACCAACCTATCGTATATTTTAAACAGGTGAAGCTAAAATTTTTGTTTGTAAAACATTAAAATGTAATATAAACAGCTATCGCAAAATCAAATCTTTTAATCAGAACGGACATAAAAAAAATCACTCTTTCCAAAAATCGTATAAAAAACGATACATTCCAGTTAAAAAATACCTGATGCATAGCGTAACTCTTTTGTTTCTGGTTCAAATATTTTTTCGATGACATTTTTGGATTCTACAAGAAAAAATACATCGATTGGCTATTTTGAATTTTTCCAAAATACAAGGAAGGTCGAAAATAGGTCCCTGTTCAGTCCTCACTGGAACACCCTGTACCATTGGATTTTAATGCTTGCAATAAATTTTTTGGTTTATTGATAGATAATAGGTTGAAATTTCATGACCATATTTCAGCCTTAAGAAAGAAACTGGCTAGTAGGTGTTATGCTGCACAGGGTTATTGCAAATGAACTTGATTCAGCAGCTGCAAAATTAGCATATTTCTCCCTTGTAGAAAGTTACATGCGTTATGGCATTGCTTTTTGGGGTTGTTGTAGTCAGTGTCTATTTAGTTCTGTATTTGTTTTACAAAAGAGAGCAGTTAGGTTTGTTTGTCGTAGTGCCCCTAGAGAGACTTGTAGGCCTTTATTTAAAAACTTAAAAATTTTGACTTTGAGTTGTCTTTTTATACTTGAGACAACTTGTTTAATTTATAAAAAGTTCGGAATACATCTTATTGACACTGCCTCTTCTAATAGACCTTATAATACTAGACAAAACTGCAACATTCCAATGCCAATTCCGCGAACTGAATTGACTAGGAACTCCATAGTATATTTAAGTATTAAGATCTTCAACCATCTACCAAATAATCTTAAAACAGCACGATCTCTAACATGCTTCAAAAAGTCAGTTGGATCACTTCTTAAAGACAAGGCATTTTATAATCTGAATGAATATTTTGAGTGCAACTGGGAGTAAAACTTAAGTTATCGAATTTTTTTTTTTTTTTTGGAGTCTGTTCTATTTTAATATTTTGACATAGTGTTATCTGTTCTTTGTTGTTTGTATTTATCTTCTTTTGTTATTTTACTTATTTTATATTCTTTTTTCTTTATATATATATATTTTTGTGTTCTTTTTTTGGAAAGTATTTACTCATGATACTTCCATTAGCATTAGTCACAAATTGCTTTATTTTTTATCTATTTTTCTTTATATATATATTGTTTTATAGTATACTAAGCTTTGTCCACAAATACTATGTATTTACGATAATAAAGCATGTTTGAATTTGAATAAAATATCCTGGTAAAAAAAGTCCCCGATTATCATACAAAAATAAAATTGACGACGATGGTGATTTTCAAGTAATTCGACGAACAATAGAGGATTTTTATATACACTTGAAGAAGGTTCCGACCTGCAAACTCCTACTTCGTGCTGTAAAGAACAAAATAGATTTTCCGTACGGGTATAAAATCTTTTACGATCAAATGGTTTTGTTTGGCGCAAGTGCCAAAATAAACGAAAATTGCTCATTGAGAGACCAATTATTTTTCACTGGCGGGTGAAATATCTATCAACTGTAAGGCAATATAGGCAAGAAGGACGCAATATTGTGTATCTAGACGAAACCTGGGTAGATAATGATATGACAGTGAACAGATGCTGGCAGGTGTTGTTCAAGGAATCCGCTCTACTAGACGCTTTATTATAGTTCACGCTGGTTCAGAAGCCGGATTTGTTCCAGGTGCTGAAAAGAAAAGATTTTGAAAAGCGGTTTTAATTATCTGAAGTGCGTATAGTCAAAAAGGAGTGCCATATTATTTAAAGAACGACGGGACACCACTGGTTTGAAAAGATTTCTTGGCCGACCTTCCTAAACCAATTGACTCCGCCCGGTTTTCTTTCATGTCCGGCACTTTATTAATATTATTAAAATGCTATAAATGTCACAAACTCTGATGGAAGGAAATTTAAAAAAATTGGGAATGGAACGATTTTTATCTTTTAATATAACGGGTGTTTTATACGGCTATACCATTTAATTTCAGGCCCTCTCTCCTGAAATTTCTTCCATTTTCCATTCAAATGTGAAATATAAAAAGAGATGCCGTTTATATCGAAAATTTAAATGGAAAAAAATGGGACATGCAATGTATACCTACAATTGAAAAATTTTAATAAAAACAAGTAGTTGAGCGAGGGTTATTACCATTGTTGTGTGTACATTTGAAATCTTTAACAACTTTTTTTTTGTTGACAAAGGAAAGTTAGATATATTAGATTTAGGCCGATTTTTACAATAAAAACTTCATTTGTAAAATTTAACAGAATTTATTTAGTAGTAAAATAGGCTATTAGATCCCGTCTTTGAAAATTAATAAAAAAAGTGTCGTTTTGGGTATAATAAATTAAAATTGTCAAGAGCTTTCGGTAACCTAGACCATTATCAGGACTGACCTTTCACAAAAGTACGTATTACTGTGAAAATACAGAGTTATTCACGCAACCCGTTCATTAAAAGTTTTTGATGATGCCATTTAGATACAAATTTCAAATTCTGGGATTAAGGTAAGGTCAAGGGGTACTTCTTTTTTGAAATATTTTCAACTTCCTGTCAATTCCGGTTTAACCGGAAATTGGTATCAACTTGCTTATTTTAAATGGAACACCCTATATTTTATGATATTTTTGGATTCTACGGAGAATTCTAATGCTATTTTATGTAGCATGTCCTATACCTAGGTTCAAGTGTTCTTAAGATACTTGACCTTGAACCAAAAATGAGCCTTCGGGGTACCAAATTTTAAATTTTGTAAGTTTTGAAGATATAATCTTCATATTTTGCAGACGATCGGTAAATAATCTTAGGTTTCTATTTTTTTTATTGAATTTGTCTATTTTTATACAGGGTGTCCTAAATTCAGCGGCAAACATTCACATTTTCAAAGCCGCTAAAGTCCGTTTTTTTATATGGGACACTCTATAACTTTATGCACTATCAAATGTAGAATTTCATTTTCTATCGAACTGTATTAAGGTTCCCTATACCTATTCGTAACCATTTTCGAAATAATCAGGTTTTTATTAAATATCATATGTATTTGCTAAATGCTTACACCTTCCCGTAGTAAGCCATGGAAAAACAATTGTTGTGCTTTTCTATTCAACATGACAGCTGATTTGAAACTTTTAAATTAAAATAAAATAACACTCAAAAGCTGATATTCTCAATTTATTTTATATTCGCGGAGAATGTTACAAAATATTAGAGAAAACGTGTCATGTTTTTAATGAAAAACATCCTCATTTATCGCCAATAAACAAGAGAAAATTGAAGACATTTTTTTCGTTTCGGAAAAGTTAAAGTTATAAAAAATGTAATAAATTGTTTACATTATTTTTAACCATATCTACTAAGTTCGAGACTGTTCTAAACTTGTTTTAGTGAACTTAAAAATTATAGCAATCTAACAATCAACAATAAATAAATAAAATAATAAAATTGAATTATAACAAAATGTTCTATATGCTGTCCGTTCATTTGAAGACACATTTCAATTCTTCTTTGTACCGTTGCTGTGGCCCGTTGAATTTGTCCGTTTTCTAATTCGGCAAAAGCTGTTCGTATCCAGTAAATCTTGTTGATTATTTACTGGGGAAGCATAGACTTTACCTTTGATAAATCCCCATAAATAAAAGTCTAGGAGTGTTAAATCTGGCTATCGCGGGGGCCATCTCCAAGGGCCATTGGGACCAATCCAGCGATCTTCAAAAATTCGCGATAATTGGAGATAAACTGCAGCGGAATTATGTGCTGGTGCCCCATCTAATTGATACCAATAATTTTGCAGCTCACCAATAGGAATTTCTTCTATAAATTCAGAAACCCAATTATTTCGAAAATGGTTACGAATAGGTATAGGGAACCTTAATACAGTTCGATAGAAAATTAAATTCTACATTTGATAGTGCATAAAGTTATAGGGTGTCTCTTTTAAAAAAACGGACTTTAGCGGCTTTGAAAATGTGAATGTTTGCCACTGAATTTAGGACACCCTGTATAAAAATAGACAAATTCAACAAAAAAAATAGAAACCTAAGATTATTTACCAATCGTCTGCAAAATATGAAGATTATATCTTCAAAATTTACAAAAATATGAGATTTTAAAATTTGGTACCCCAAAGGCTCATTTTCGGTTCAAGGTCAAATATCTTAAGAACGCTTGAACCTAGGTATAGGACATGCTACATACAATAGCATTAAAATTCTCCATAGAATCCAAAAATATCATAAAATACAGGGTGTTCCATTTAAAATAAGCAAGTTGATACCAACTTCCGGTAAAATATTTCAATAAAGAAGTACCCTTTGACCTTACCTTAATCCCAAAATTTGAAATTTGTATCTAAATGGCATCATCAAAAACTTTTAATGAACGGGTTGCGTGAATAACCCTGAGAAATATTATTTTATTATTTGAGTTTTTTAGTAAATGTGTAACTTTCCAATACAAATGGAAAAAATAGGTTTAACATAAAGAATTAACCTGTGTGTTAATAGGTGCATTAGGGCTCTTCTGAGAATTTCTATTTCTAAATCCTCATAAGGGTTAAGTTTTACACCCCTTGAGTTGATGTATAAAATTTTGCTGTTTTTTGAAGGAGAAAACTGTTGTTTATTAAACTTAATATGAAAACCAACGCCAGAAGTGGATGGTCTATGGTGTATTAAGCCACGTGTGGCGCTCGACTAATCCGACGTGCCATTTTCAAAAATCACCCGCTGTTTGTGTACTCACACTTCCGCGCCCGTCGAAAAACGAGCCTACGCCTACGGTGAAGATCTTCAGGCCGTGAAACTTAGGATGTTCTTGTTGCTTGATTCACACTTCTCTATTCATAATAAAAGGAAATATTCATAACAAGGAAGTTCCGGCTTAAGTAAAATTAACCAATTTCTTTTTTAAAAGTTTTTTTTTACTATTTCTGTACGAGGTACAAGAGAATATTAGGTAATATCGTATTAGTACTATCATCAGCTAAGATACCCTTGATTAGTAGGTTGTACTTACCACTGCTAAGGTCGTTAACAACTGACGGAAAAGCCATCAATCACTATTTTCTGTTTTTGTAATATAAGTCGTTATTTGGGTTCATTTGTTTTGATCTGAAATCTTGCGCTTCTTTGGGCATTGTTGGCTTTTGCTTGGATGTACCTAAAATACCAAATTTATATGTACAAGGTGTTAATTAAAGTCGTGGACATATTTTTTCAGGGGGTGACAATACTCGACAAAATAGGAAAAAAATGCCAATGTACACATGGTCAGATACGCACTATTTTCGTTATACAGGATGTCAAAGTTTCATTTTTTCTCGTTTTTCTCCAGTACATTCCGAGCTAATCAGTTCAAATTTAGTACATGTATTATTTTTAAGAGCCTCTACAATTAAATATCAAAATTGTCCGTCGCAGAATACAGGGTGTTACATTTTTTGCATAACCTACAAGTTTCTCTTTCGGACCTTTTTTTTTGAGCACCCTGTATGAATTCTGATATAAAATTTAAAGTCTCTCTTCATTTTTTTCGCTCTTTAGCCTTTTGCATTATTTTGCAAAATTATAAAAAGTGTTGTATTCAGATCTGGAGATCTAGGTGGTCATGGCTGAGCTCCCACTCGCTCTATCCAATATAGAACATTATAAGACCAGAATAATCGGAGAAGCCATAGAAATTGAAAAACAAGGTGATTTGAATAAAAGGGACCAATTATTAAAACTACCCACAGTATGGAAGACAATAATCGACAAATCTAAAATCACAAAAAATCGAGCGCAACAACCGCATCATCTGGAAAATATAAATAAAGACCAACGGCCGTTCAGGTATAGCCTTTGGCCCCGGGTGGAGGTATAAAACAAAGCGTCGCAGTCACCAACACAGAACACTTCAGTCTCTATTCGGACGCGAGAAAGAAAGCTTCAAATATGGCAAATGTGATTTTGGCGAAACGTCAGCAAAATTTTCAAGACGACAGTAGTGAACGGATGTACACCCGGAATGAAAACGCGTTGTATTTTTCCATCCTTAAAGGACTATATATAATACATATATATATAAAGTAGGCTTTGGAAAAATTGAAAATTTTGGCAGCCAAGTAAAGTCGATGGGGGCAATTCGCACAAAATATTTTCAAAATGGCGGCACTTCCGGTTATACCGGAAGTAGACGTTAACTTTATTTTTTTAAATGGAACACCCTGTATATTATCAAATTTTTGGATTCCTCAAAAAATTCTAGGTATATTTCATGTATAATATCTTATACCTAAATTGAACTGTTTTTGAGATATTTTGAATTTTACGTAAAAAATGACTTTTGCAGGTCTAGACATAACTATAAATATCTGCTTATCGAAGGCTCTATTATTTATTTACGGATGGCTTCCTTGTCCAAAAGGATCCACTTTAGTGGCGTGTGCTGATATTTTTATAATAAATAGATATAGGGTGGTCAAAAACTGACATTATAAATATACTTTAAAAAATCGTTAAAAGTTACTTTTTTCAAATGGAAATTACCAATTTTTATAATTTTATCTTATTTAACACTTAAAATAAGGGTGACTTTGTATAAAGTTGTCTATTCCAAAAATTTGTAGTTTTTGAGTTATTGACGATTTAACAGTTTTCTTGTTAGTTGGCTATGATAGGGAGGCCTGGCGAGAACAAAACCAATTGGTTACTATAGAAACGTAATATTTATTGTCGTTTGACAATTACCTACTAAAATATTATTTATTTATTATAGTAATTATAATAATTATTAAACTAATAATCATGCCGGCGCGATTAAATTACACACACGAGGATTATTTGAATTTGTTTATTATCTATGGGGAATCTAACAGAGTTTTAACAAGAACATGCCAGATATTTGCTGATAAATATCCAGATAAACAGAAACCGTCACCGAACAGCGTTAAACAAATGTTGGAAAGCTAGAAAAATTTTGGAAACGTCAAGGCAAAAATTAATAAGAGGAAGGCCATTGTTGATAATGAAAATGTCGAGATTGCAATTCTGGGATATTTTGCGGCATATCCAGTGACATCCCTAAGAAACGTGGCAAGACAATCAGGAATCTCGAGGAACTCAGTGCATAGGATTCTGTTAAAACATAACTTCCAACCTTTTTTAATATCATTGGTTCAACATCTAAGAGACACTGATTTGCCAAAAAGGGTACAGTTTTGCGAGTTTATTTTAATAATGGTACAAGATAATCCTAGATTTTTGGACAATATAATTTGGACCGATGAAGCAAAATTTACTAAAAATGACCTTTTCAATAGACACAATTCCCGTTTTTGGAAAGATTCGAATCCTTAAGCAGTAAGATCGCGGAACTTTCAAGAATCCTGGCAATTTAATGTATTTTGTGCAGCAAGGAACGATGGAATAATAAAACTGAATTTTTACGAAGAAAATTTTAAAGGTAAGTTATACATTGTATTGCCTAAACATAAAGACTTTTTTAATGAAAAATAATCCATTTAGGTAATATTATGTAATAGTAAAGGTAATATTAAAAATAATTTTTTTTATCAATTTAGCGTCAATCCAAAATTAGATAAATCATTTAATAAATATTATTACATAAATAAATTAAATTAAATTATTTATACATGTCACACAACACTACTTCATACAAATACTGGTCCACATACCGTAACACATCATATCTAAAAGAATATATCGTCCCAAGTTTTATAGGAAAGTTACCAATTAGATATTTACAAGCTATTTATACAGGGTACTTTAGAAAGTCATAAAATACTAAACCTTCTTTTTTTTATTGAGCACTCTTCAGATTAAATTAATTGAACTTTGATGTATTTTGTTTCTTCTTAAATCAATAAATCGATGAATATTATCAAAGCATTTCTTTCCCTAAAATTATGTCTATAAACTTTTGTAGGAGAAAGATATCTAAATATTCTTGAAGAGTTGGACGAGTATTTAAGTAATTTACCTTTGCAGAACGTAGTAAAATTTTCTAGAACAGTTGCAGTTACTAACTTTTTACAAGCTACGTTTTACGACAAGTGGATTGCCAACAATGGACCTTTCCTGTGGCCTCCTCGTTCCCCCGATCTGACAGTCTTAAACTATTTTATATGGGGAACGATAAAAGGAATCGTTTATTTTAATCCAGTAACAACGAAAGAGGACTGTATGGCAAGGGTAAGCGTTCGAAAGTTTATCTCCAGCTTCAATTAGAGCGGCCACCCACGAGGGATTTATTCGGAGATGCGAAAAATGTTTGGAAGTACAGGGTGGACATTTTCAACATTTATTGAAAAAAATAAGTTGTGCTCTTGTGTAGACTAGACTATAATGGGAATAGGCTTTCTTTAATTAATTTTTGTCTTCACGGTTTCAACATTTTTATAGTTTTCCAACATTTGTTTAACGCTGTTCGGTGACGGTTTCTGTTTATCTGGATATCAATCAGCAAATATCTGGCCTGTTCTTGTTAAAACTCTGTTAGATTCCCCATAGATAATAAACAAATTCAGATAATCCTCGTGTGTGTAATTTAATCGCCCCGGCATGATTATTAGTTTAATAATTATTTTATTTACTATAATAAATAAATAATATTTTAATAGGTAGTTGTCATGGCCAATTAACAAGAAAATTTAGAAACCGTCTGGTATTATTAGAATAAAAAATGTTAAATCGTCATTAACTCAAAAACTAAAAATTTTTGGAATAGACAACTTTATACAAAGTCACCCTTATTTTAAGTGTTAAATAAGACAAAATTATAAAAATTGGGGGTTTCCATTTGAAAAAAGTAACTTTTACCGATTTTTTAAAGTATATTTATAATGTCAGTTTTTGATCACCCTATATTTATTTATTATAAAAATATCAGCACAAGCCACTAAAGTGTACCCTTTTGGACAAGGAAGCCAACCGCAAATAAATAATAAAGACTTCGATAAGCAGATATTTATAGTTATATCTAGACCTGCAAAGGTCATTTTTTACATAAAATTCAAAATATCTCAAAAACAGTTGAACTTAGGTATAGGATATTATACACGAAATATACCTAGAATTTTTCGAGGAATCCAAAAATTCGATTATATACAGGGTGTTCCATTTAAAATAAGAAAGTTGACGTTTACTTCCGGTATAACCGAAAGTGCCGCCATCTTGAAAATATTTTGCGCGAATTGCCCCCATCGACTTTAGTTACATGCCAAAAATTCAAATTTTTCTAAAGCCTACTTTCTGAGAAATCGAACGCCGCAATTCGTGGTGGGACACCCTGTATATATATATATATATATATATATATATATATATATATATATATATATATATATATATATATATATATATATATATATATATATATATATATATATATATATATATATATATATATATATATATATAGGGTGATTCACGACCCACTGTACATACTTATGTGGTGTATAGGGTATCCCTAGGGTATATCGAAATGGATATTTAAATTGATTAATTCGGCTTTATTACCAAGATACAGGGTGATTTTTATATTTTGGTAAAAATTTGTTCACCCTGTATCACCTAAACTGCTTAATAGATTTTTTTTAAATTTTGTACACAAATACTCTTGGTATATCATAACTTTTTGACGTTTGAAAAGTATCAAAGTTCCAGGGCCGTATCCAGCCAATTCACACAGGGGAGGGGGGCTGGTTTTGAGATACCTTGTACATCGAAAATCGGTATTTTTGAATTTTTTTCTTAAACTACATTCATTTGTGAACAAAAATATGCCACCATCTTGAATGGCACACTAAAGGTTATGTACGAAATTTAAATCTTTAGATAGTACATACCCCTTTTTTAGCGCTATCTGTATTAAAGCTTTTATTTAAGTATAAAATTATTTCAATGATTGACTTTAAAAAAAAATTAAACTATCTCTACTAATAAAACACAGCCTTCTCGAATTAATTTTTATTTTCAGTGGCCCAAAAAAAACTAAAATCTACCCTAACACAATAACGCTTAAAAGCTACAAAATGTTTTCAAAATGCATACCACCGGTATCTCTACATTTTTGTGCACGCTTTTGTGGTTTGCAATTGAGCGGTGAATCATTTGAGGGTTTTGTCTAGGTTTTTGTCAGTAAAAATGTATCCTATTTATTAAAATTAATCTATTTCTAACACTGTAAACTTTTTCTGTTTTAGATGCCCCCACAAAAAGTAATGGCTGGATTAAAGTCATTTATCTGGCTACAAAAATTTATCTTTTTTTATTTTTGTTCCATTGATCAGCAAATTGTTGATTGAGATAATTTCGAACATTTTTTTTTAAAATTTTTATTTGCCCCATTTTTTTGAAACCATATGCCTCTTAAATTTACATTTTCACCTAAAAATAATAAAGCGCGGTAAAATATTTTAAAAATGACAAATACACAACAATCATTTGTGTTGAGAAAATATGTTCCAATTAAAGATTTTTTATTTGACCAAACATTTCTCTTTGAAAAAGTTTCGTTTCAATAATTGTAAAAATGAATTATTTACAAATGCTGCCCATACATGAGAGTTTTGTTAAAGGATTTTGTAAATTGGGCTTCATCGGTGAATAGTGCTCTAAAAATAGTTCTTCGATGATTTATTACCCACCTAGCAAATGCTAATCTAGGCAAGTAGTCGCCTTCTTCTAATCTTTGCACCTCTTGTACATGGAAAGGGTATAAGTTTTCATTTTTTATAGTTCTCCATACTCTTGTCTGCGGTATCGCTAATTGGGCGGAAATTCGCCTAGTGCTTGTGGTTGGATCTTCCCTCAGAGAGTATTCGCTTCTTGGACCACGTTATGGAGCACCCACTCTTTCAACAAAATCGGTTGAAAAACTTACCCTTTTCACGCAATGTATTAAAGGTTGCGGCAAACGTTTGGTGATTTGCTAGAATAAATCATCCGGAAATTTTCTGTATTCTTCTGTGAGCCCTTCCGTTACCATTACAAAATCCGTACACAAATACGATGTCATGCGTACTAAGCATTTGTAAATAACGGCATTTTTACAATTAGTGAAACGTACAATCTTTTTGCAAAGAGAAAATTCAAATAAAAAATCTTTAATTAACAATGTCAAACACAAATGATTGAATTGTATGTACGTAACGTCATTTTTAAAAATGTAAATTCCAAGGCTTACTTTATTATTTTTGGGCATTAAAATTTATTGAATTTGTATTTTTTTGTAGGTTTTAAGGTTACGAAAAAAATTAAGGTAAATAAAAAAATAGAAAAAAAACAAGCTCTTACACGTAATTTGTATACAATAACAAAAATAAAAAAAGATAAATTTTTACGGTAGCCCATTAATAAATAGGATACATTTTTAGATAAGAGATGAGGCGAAAAACCCTCAAACAGAAATTAACTGGTTTATTAGCAGAGATACTTTAATTTTTTTAAAAGTGCATTTACACAAAAATCTCAAATGTAAATGATTCAACGCTCAATTGCAATTTGCACAAACATTTTGTAGCTTTTAGACAGACGTTATTGTGTTAGGGTAGATTTTAGTTTTTTTGGGCTACTAAAAATAAAAATTAATTCGACAAGGCTGTGTTTTATTAGTAGAGATAGTTTAATTTTTTTTTAAAGTCAATCATTGAAATAATTTTATACTTAGTTAAAAGCTTTAATACAGATACCGCTAAAAAAAGGGGTATGTACTATCTAAAGATTTAAATTTTGTACATAACCTTTAGAGTGCCATTCAAGATGGTGGCATATTTTTGTTCACAATTGAATGTAGTTTAAGAAAAAAATTCAAAAATACCGAAATCCTATGTACAGGGTGTCTTAAAACTAACCCCCCTCCCCTGTGTGAATTGGCTGGATACGGCCCTGGAACTTTGCTACTTTTCAAACGTCAAAAAGTTATGATATACCAAGAGTGTTTGTGTACAAAATTTTAAAAAAATCTATTAAGCAGTTTAGGAGATACAGGGTGAACAAATTTTTACAAAATACGAAAAACATCCTGTATCTTGGTAATAAAGCCGAATTAATCAATTTAAATATCAATTTCGATATACCCTAGGGATACCCTATACACCACATAAGTATGTACAGTAGGTCGTGAATCACCCAGTATATATAAATATATATATATATATATATATATATATATATATATATATATATATATATATATATATATATATATATATATATATATATATATAATATGTTTTCATTCCGGGTGTACATCCGTTCACTACTGTCGTTCTGAAAAGAACAGTTTTGCTGACGTTTCGCCAAAATCACATTTGGCATTTTCGAAGCTTTCTTTCTCGCGTCCGAAAACCAGCACATACAGACAGATATTTAAATGCAAAATCACATCATCACCCAGCACAAATTCAAGCGGTGGCAGATACTCTAATATCTAGATCCGTGCGACTAACTGAAACACAGACGAGACAAAACGAACTTAAGGTAATATCTACTGCTTTAAAGAAAAATGGCTACACAAATCGCACCATAGAGAAAGCTATTAATGCACAGGTTTCCCGAACAACGAACAACAAAAAATATGAACCGGGAAAGCAACGAGTAGTCTTACCATATGTAAAAGGCACAACAGACAGAATCGGAAGAATTCTGAGGAAACACAACATACAAACAATACACAAGCCACAAACAACTATAGGTAAACTACTCGGAAACCCAAAAGACAAAAATCAAACTGGAAAACCACGGAGTGTACAGTATTCCGTGCCAGGACTGTGAAAAGTTGTACGTAGGGCAAACTAACAGGCGAATATCAGCAAGAGTGGAAGAGCATAAACTCAGCATCAGAAATAAACAAACAACCTCAGCTTTATTCCTACATCATCAGGAAACCGGCCATAAAATAAATTTCGATGGGTGTAGGGAGATTGCCAATATAGAACATTATAAGACCAGAATAATCCGAGAAGCCATAGAAATTGAAAAGCAAGGTGATTTAAATAAAAGGGACGAATCATTAAAACTACCAACAGTATGGAAGACAATAATAGACAAATCTAAAATCGCAAAAACTCAAGCGCAATTAGCGCAACAACAACAGCACCATCCGGAAAACATAAATAACGACCAACGCACACTGGTCGATTTGCCTGGAATCACGGCATAAATGCATAAAATTTATTTATCTCAACATGACCAAAAATGTCCTAAATTTAAAGTCAATATTGCAAACAACAAGTTGGCTGTGAAAAAATTCTTTCAAGCATTTGTCGTTCACTGACAGCAGACGTCAAAACAGAAATATGTCAGCAGGTAATGCTTTGTAAGACTATAATCTGAAAAAAGTGTAAAATTTTAATAGTTGCTACAAAAAAGTTATTACCTGGATCGATACTTATTTTCGGTGGATGTTAAATCTTAAGGTATGTAGTTACAAAATATGTATAAGTTTTAGATATAAGTAGGATAGTAGTGGAAACTTAAGTCCAAAATCTCAATGTCTGCAAATTGCAACTTTTTTTTAAGGAACCTATAATATAGAAAGCTTTTTGTTTATGTTCCGCCTCAGATCCCGGTTTCTAATATAATTTTTTAACTTCTATGATTACTTATCGTAAGTATCCAAAAACAAAATTTTGCAGATATTTGCAGTTTTTTCTATAAAATTTAAAATTAAATTGCGTCTTGGGTCTAAAAATCGAACTTTGCATTAATATGTAGTGTGTTTAAATGATGTCATGCGAGATTTATCATTAGTTATAGAATGTCTCACTGTATTTGTATTGTAGAATAAATCAATGTTGAAAACGAAATTAAGCCAAATACCTCTGTACAGGGTGTCCAACTAATTTGTCAAAAAGTCCAAAAACGTAGAGAAAAAAAATTTGTAATGAATATAATATCTTTAGTGCCTATTAAACTGGTATGCAACGAGCCCAGAAACTTTGAGTCCATCATCTGGCAAAATCCAAGATCTCCTCAATTTTTTAGGCCACTTAACTTACAATTCGCCCACGAAACAATAGAAATTACTATGCAGGAAAAGAAAAATATGGATGATCAAATAAACAAAGTTGTTCCTTTTAAGTATATTCTTAATAATAAAAGAATAACGGTACATTTTGAACAATATCTCACAATGATTGACGACAAAGTTTGCAATGCTCTAACATCAAATAGTTCAACTCATATATTTGTGGAGTCACATAGAGGGACATCAATAATATTGATGCTGTTATTCAAAGATCGACTGCTGACAATAATTTGAAATATGAACTCTCAACATTACACGCCTGGACACGTTTCTTTGAATGTCTTTTACATTTAGCTTATAAAACGAGCATTTCCAAGTGGCAAGCTAGAGGTGCGGAAGATAAGTTAAAAGTTTTAGAATCAAAGAAACATATTCAGGAACAACTTCGTTCTCAGATGGGACTAATTGTAGACAAACCGAAGCCAGGTTTCGGTAGTTCCAATGATGGAAACACAGCGTGGAGATTTTTTGAGGATGTAGAAATAACTAAAATTTATTTTAATATAATTACAAAATTTCAGTTGGTATTGCAACCTCTGTCGTTAGGATTTGATATTAATATAGATAAATTCAAAAAATATTCACTAGAAACAGCAAAACTTTTTGTATCTTTGTATCCCTGGTATGTTATGCCTGTTACCGTGCATAAGGTTTTGATTCACGGATCAGACATAATTAACTCGCTTATTCCAATAGGGCAATTATCCGAGGAGGCACAAGAAGCCCGGAATAAAGACATAAAAAAATATAGGAAGGATTTTTCCCGGAAGACTTCGGGAACTGATAGTTTAAAAGATGTAATAAATCGACTTTTTTTTTTCCTCGGATCCTTTTATACTGAGTTTAAGAGCACTAGCACAAAAAAAGATTAAGACATTCTTTCCTGAGGCACTGGAATTACTTAGGCCTCTAATAGTGAATGATAGTTCAAACAATCCAAAATAAAGAACCCAATAAATATTACATATTCACATATTCAATTCTACGATACAATGATATTTTGTATAATATTTACTTTAAATATACATACACAATGCTGAAAAATCTAATGTTTAGGAGTTAAAGTTTTATTTTAGAAATACAACAACAAGAAGTACAACGAGACATAACTAAGTAGGTATTTTTATTGTATATTTTTAATACTTATTCTGTGACTATACCCTGTAAATTTGGATATTTAAAATTTTACATAATTTTCACATGTATAATGATGACAATTTATCGTTTAAGAATTTATATTTTATTTTGGGAATAGGCATAACTAGACATAAGTGATTTTAAATTTTTGTTTTATACTATTAATTCTTATTTTGTGACGACACTCTGTAGATTTGGATCTTATCAATTTTGCACAATGGAGACTAATGTGTAGAAATTAGAGTTTTACTTTAGGGATACACATAACTAGACAATAACTATATTTGATTTATGTTTTTATTAATGATCTTGTGAGTACACCCTGTATATAAATGTGGATTTTAACAATTTTTTATAATCCCAAATAATATACATAAGCGTAAATGACTATAAACAAAGAGGTAATGATTTACTAGAACAGCTACTTAAAACTAAGGTTGGAAATACATTTCAAAATTTGCGCTTTATTTTTTACGTTCACTAAATGGTCTTTGTAGTCTCAGGGGTCCAAGATACTCCTTCAAACATTATCATATCCAGTAAAAACTATTTTAAATAAGTGTAACTATAATTATTAAATAAGTTCTCTCTGTTTTCAGTAACATTTTTAATGTTTCTATTTTTTACCACGTTTCCGTAAAAATCGACCAGTGTGCAACGCCTGCGCAGATATAACCTTCGGCCCCGAGTGGGGCTATAAAAGGAAGCGTCGCAGTCACCAACACTTCAGTCTCTATTCGGACGCGAGAAAGAAAGCTTCGAAAATGCCAAATGTGATTTTGGCGAAACGTCAGCAAAACTGTTCTTTTCAGAACGACAGTAGTGAACGGATGTACACCCGGAATGAAAACACATTGTATTTTTCCATCCGTGAAGGAGTAAAAATCAATATATATATATATATATATATATATATATATATATATATATATATATATGAAATACACTTCGATAGCAAACTAAATGCTATTTTATATATGCCTCATAGCTGGAAATTTCAAAATGGAAGCAATTTTTTGTTTGATGTTACTACTGATCTACATTTTGTTTTTAAGATATGTCAAGTCGAGTATCAAGTTGTGATACGATTATTTTTCCAAGTAATCATTGAAACAAATATTTGGGTTAATGCAAAAAAAAACGTGTTTACTTACTGTTCCAATCGGAAGGTTTCTGAGAGTATCCTTTAGATTGATAATTGTTGGGGTTTTTTTGGTTCGCCCTGTTATCCATTCTAAAAAAAAACAGACAATTTTAGTGATGCGGTAAAAAATGTAAAAGCCACATGCTTACACTGAATACCTATCTCGGTGTCCTAAATCAAATTGAAAATTTTCTGTTAAAAAAATCGGAAAGTAAGACCATAAAAAAACTAAGACCGTAATGTGCAGTTTTAGGGTTGCCAAGTTTTTAGCGAGTCGCAGTATGTCCCGCTTTTTAATATAAAAAATAAATAAATTTATTTGGAATAAATTTAGTAAATTTCAAAAGATTATCTATTACTACGCAAAAACAAACTAAAAGCGATTAAAAATTGTTGAAAGTTTAATCCGTTTCCCCGTTTTTAAATTACGCGCAAATATTTTAGAGAATGTGGAACAATTTACTTGCACACTTCACTGCTAGGGTACGATGGTAATTCTCAAAAACCGTGATAAACGTTAAAAAAAGGTTGTTTGTTTAAATATATTATAAATACACATACACAGAGCCAAGGAGATTATTATTTTTTATTTATGTAGGTACCTTTTGTAATTTGTACACTTATAAACTCTTGTTCGGTACCTAGAGTGGCGCAGTTAGAAGAGGGCAAAAGGGGCAAATGCTCCCCACTTTCGAAGCTAATCAATCCAAGTAAAATACAAGGTGTCCCGAATTGCAGTGTCCAAACTTTAACAGCGCATTCTGCATTCAAAAAAAGCCCTAATTTTCTATATAAACATATATCGGCAAATGCTTCGTTTTCGAAATACAGGGTGTTAAAGTTTTAAGAACAAAATTGTTTTTTACTCATAACTTTTTTATTACTTGAGATATTGTTATTAAATTTGGTAAACAGCCTTGGAGTAACAAAAGGCATTTTTTGATTTGAAATGTTTTTTAATTTTTCATCAGTGGCGTCCCTACGGGATTTATTATTGAATATTCTTGAAGAAAAAATGGTACTCTACTGCTTTTTCTGAAAACAAAAATCATTTCTAAAATCCCCACTCAGTTTGGAGCAAATTTGATCCCTTGTCTTTTTTTCATGCGGTGTAAGGATTTCGAGTAAAAAACTAAAAACCATTTTTATGTATGGCATAGTTAAAATTTCCATTATTGTTAATTTCAGTAGCAAAACCTTTAAGGTGGGATTGTAACAGCAAGTTTTTAAAATTATTTGGTTTCCGATATTTATTTCATGCATTCCGGGTGAGTTCATAATTTCTGAACAACGTAAGTAGGGTTTCTAAAATAAAAGCTTGTCTGACAACTAAGGAGAGATGACGTCATCGACCCGTTGTAATGGAGATTTGCATTATGTTTGGGTTATCAGGGTGACATCGCAGAAGTTAGCAGGCAACCTATTAAAATCTAATGTCCTTGGTACTTACCATCATTCCTTCATTGTCGACTCTTGGTATGCCATGATTGCATTTTTGTGATAATTGAACAATTGCTAGGTTCGTCTTTAAAGTATGACAGATGAGTTTATAATTCTAAAATCGTCGATTAATTTTGTAAAACGGTAATTAGAATTAATTCAATTTTGAAGATGATACTTCATTTTACAGAAACTACTCTTTATTAACTAAGTTCGTAATTAATTTTACAAAAACTAGAATTCATAACTTTTATTAACTTAGATCGTGAAAAAAATTTATAGAGCACTTTAAATATCATTAAGGATTAATGTGGGCCTTAAAATTCACAATAATTGCTCAAAATGAGCTTCTCTAACTTCGACACATTTTCGGCATCTGCTCTTAACTGTGTCAGTGGCATGGCGTATAAAATTCGTATTGGCTCGCAAAGTTTCACAGGCTTGCTCTATCTTTAGAATCAGTTCTTCTCTTGCATGAAGTGGTCTGGAATAAACTAAATTTTTCACATAACCCCACACAAAGAAGTCGACAGGTGTGAGGTCAGGGGAACATGGTGGCCAGGCTGTAGCTCCTAGTCGTCCAATCCACCGTTCTGGATAAATATTATTTAACCACTCGCGATTTAAAAGTGCAAAATGCGCGGGAGCACCGTCCATTTGAATCCAGAATTCGTTTCTAAGATTTAGAGGAATATTTTCTAGATATTGAAATAACTCATTTTGCAGAAAATCATTAAATAACTGTCCATCTAGGCGTGGTGGTAGAATATGGGGCCCGCAAAAAATTTCATTTATTACACCACACCAAACATTAACAGAAAATTCTTGCTGAAATGCTCTAGTTCGTACAACACGTGGATTGTCATGGCTCCAGATTCGTAAATTATGGAAATTTACTGAGCCGCTTCGGGTAAATGTAGCTTTATCAGTCCATAAAAATTTTTTTGAGAAGTTCTCGTCTTCCTCTATTTGGCGCAAAAACCAATTGCAAAAACTGACACGTTTTTCGGCATCACCAGGTTGTAAGTTTTGAACTGGCTGCATCTGAAATGGCTTCCTGTGATCTTTTCTCAAAACGCGATGAACCTTATTTTTAGAAACAAAAACTGCGTTGCCTTGTAAATTATGAGCTGCTCTTCGTAGGCTTAATGTCCTATCATTGTCAAACTTATTTAAAATTACGTTTCGATATTGTTCATTTCTCCTATCTTCGTTTCTCGGATTCTTTTTGAGTCCAAAATTCCTAAACATTAAATGCGTTTTAATGAAAACTTGTTTGCAAGGTAATCTTCTATTTGGAAATCTTCGTTGGTATTCCCGTACTTCTGCATTTGCATTTCCATTACGGAAACCATAAACGAAATGAATATCAGCATACTCAAACTTACTGAATAACACCATTTTGAAATCACTAGTTAGACTGATAATTACCTTTTTGTATAAACTGTAATGTACCTGACATTTATTTACTCTAAAAACTCAAATGTCACACTTTAAAGACGAAACTGTTTTCAGAAAAAGCAGTAGCGTACCATTTTTTCTTCAAGAATATTCAATGAAAAATCCTGTACGGACGCCACTGATAACGAATTAAAAAATATTTCAAATGCCTTTTGTTACTCAAATGCTGTTTACCAAATTTAATAACAATATCTCAAGTACTAAAAAAGTTATGACTAAATAACAATTTTTTTTCTTAAAACTTTAACACCCTGTATTTCGAAAACGAAGCATTTGCCGATATATGTTTATATAGAAAATTAGGGCTTATTTTGAATGCAGAATGCGCTGTTAAAGTTTGGACACTGCAATTCGGGACACCCTGTATATATATATAAAAAGATATTACCATGATTTTTTTCGGATTTTTTTAGTCGTGTCTGATTTTCACGGGTGTTATGCTTATGTTGGGCGTGTCTTAACAAAAATCAAGGACCCTTTTTTTTAGTCATCAGATGCTTGCTCCCCCAGGCGGGCATTCTAAATGCGTCACTGGGTACCTATGTATGTATCTTTATTATTTAATATTTTGCAAAAATACTAAGAAGAAAAATGTCCCGCTACTTTCTTGAGCGTCCCGCTTTTTTTAAGCAAATCCCGCCAAACGCAGATCAGGACTTGGCAATCATATGCAGTTTGCAGTTTTTTTACTCTAAGGCGAATCATTTTGATTTTACACCCTCTCAAATTGTCAAATATCTAGTATGGCAAAAACAAAATAGCGGCCTAGTGAAATTTATTCCAAATTTTGCATAAACATCAAGTATTATGTTGGAATCAACTGGTAAAATTTTGGTACAAATCCAAGATGGCGGAACAAAACAAAAACAAAAAACTACTTAATGATTTCAAATTGTGTGCCTTAACTATTTGTGGTAGGGATGGCCAAAATTCTATTATGAACCGATTCAGTTGAATCGATTCGATTGGCTAAAAACAAATCGATTCAATGCAATCGAGTAATTTGAATCGATTCATGGAAAAAACCGAATCGATTCGAAAAATATTGAACCTAAGTCCTCTAGGCTTGATCAATTGTGGTGTGGCAATAAATAAAATAGGTTTATTACTCTTAAACATAAACAGTTATAAATAAAAATAGTGCTAACTAACAAAACAGATAATAATAATAAACCAAACTCAACCAATAATTAATTCATTCTTGACCCTTGACCTAGCCACCCTTGAATGCTAAGTTATCCCAAAAATAGTTGGTTAGACAGTCGGTTAGGCTTTAACCTATTTCTATCCTGTGTTAAATAATGGTCTGCCTGGGAAAATAACCTTTCGGATGGAACCGGAATACATGGTAAATATTTAAATGCTATTTTTGATAAATTAGGATATACAAATTGCACATTTTTCCAAAAATGAAGAGGATTTAGAACTTTGAGTTGATACCAACGAGTCATGGTATGACCATAAACTTTCAGTATCTGCTGAGGTTTTATTTTCAGTACTGATAATTTCTAAGTTAGTGTCATCTGATTTTTCTTCCTCAATAGTTACTGCTTTTACTGTTGAAGAAATAAATTTCAAACTTGAACTAAAAGCCAGTGGGTTGTTAAAATGAATGTTTTTATATCTGGGGTCTAGAATAGTTGAGACTGCACACAACTTTAAAAGTTCTACGTTTCTAATTTTTTTTTTCTGTTTGTTCTACAATAATTTTTTTTTAATTCGATTACAGGTTCCATGGTTGGGTTATAATTATTTATAGCTTTGGTCATACAGTTTATTATCGGGATAATATTACTGCATGTAATTACGCCCTCTAATGGTTTTAATAATTTTGTCATTTGTTTGGCAATTTCTAGCTCATACGCTGAAAGCATTGGCGGCAAATTTGGAAATTTTAATAACATGCTATTGACGGTTTCGCTAAGCAAAATGAAACGATCTATCATATGAAATGTCGAATTCCATCGCGTTGATACCTCTTGAATAAGTTTTAGGGCGGAATTTTCTAATCTTCCTTGAGTAACCTGTATCCGCCTAAGTTCATCTGAAGCTGATACTGACTGCTTTGTAAATGTAACAATGCTTTTTATTTTTTTATTGACTTGCTTGATTATGTTACCTGAGAGATCTATAACTTTAGTTGGAATCAGATTTAAAGTGTGGGCAAAGCAAGATAAGTGTTTTTCTTTGCCAAAAATGTCAGTGACAGCTTTAACGATATTACTAGCGTTGTCAGTTACCACTACATTTACTTTGTTTAATTCACGATATTCCAATCTCTACAAATTTTCAAAATATTTTCTTGAATATAAGAGGCAGTGTGACTTTCAAACAGTTGAAAGATACCAATAACTATCGACTTAAGTTCATATTCAGACAAATTTAAAAAATGTGCTGTTAAACCTAAATAACTTATAGTGGTTTGGGTTTCCGTCCAAATCGGTAGTCAATACAAAAGCAGGTACATTTTTAATCGTATTTTTAGCAATGTTGCTTAAGTCTTCATATTTATTGTCCATTAATCTAGTTATAGTTTGTCTAGAAGGTATTTTGTATAGGGGCTGTGTTGTTTTTAAAAAATATCTACAGCCCTCTTTTTCAACAGTAGAAAAAGGTAATGCAACTTTTGCGATCATCTACAATAATCCATCGGTTATATTATTGTGCTTTTGCACTCCCTGTTCAAAAGACTTAATTCTACAAAAAGCTTCATTAATTGGTAAAAGTTTTAATTTTTTTTTGGCGCACCTATATCTAGGTCTAAAGAAGATGATGACGAACCTTGAACTGAAATTACCTCCTCTTCCACTGATTGTTTTCTTGGAATAGTTTCTAATGTACTGCTGCTATTTTTAGTATTCCGGGTTAGGAAAAAAAGTTTTAATTGTTTGCACTTTAGTTTGTTTTAAACTGCCTGAACCACGGTCAGAGCCTCGGTCAGATCTAAATAAACATAAATAACAAATAATCAGTTTGATTTGTAAATTTATAATAAATGTACATTAACTTACAGAACTGATGTTATCTTCGAAGCTGTAGCTATTTTTATTCCATGTTTTCGCTTTAGATGATTCATAAGATTTGTTGTATTATCTGAATACTTTAATGTGGTATTACAATGTCTGCAATGAGCAGATTTATTATTGTCACCATCATCACACAAAAAATGTTTCCAAACACTATTTTTTTTGGGAGGCGTATTATACTGATCAGATACAATTAACAATATCTCGAGCTCACAAGGTATTTTGTATATTTGTCACAAACTCACAATTTTCACTAGAACGAGTGATTCCAAAAAAGAATAATTAAATGGGACACTGCCATCTCGTACGCGTAAGGTAAACCACGACATAACGTAATTATTTGTGGTGCGTTTACACCGAAGGCAATAAAACGGAACTATTTTTTTTTATGTTGCAGTATAAAAAATTTAATAAACTATTACTGTGTTAAAAGTTTTATGGTATTATGGTTAAGTAGACGTATTGTTTATCCATTCGATTTTTTGGGCAAAAGAATCGATTTATAATTCTAGAATCGATTCGATTCCTCCGTATAGGGCCCAACTAGTAAAACTAGTTTCTAATTCAAGATTGCGGAACAAAATTGCGACCAAATAAAAATTTTGTAATCGTGAAAAAATCACCCTCTCAAGTTTTACATATCTTCACGTTTTTGCATACCAAGATGCCAAAAAACATGTTTTATCAATTCCATCGGTCCGTCTGTCGGTCTGTCTTGTCACACGCGACAAAGCTTTGACTTTAACTTCAAATTTTGACCAAAAATTAAGGGTCGCATGGGGATGACCTGGTAATATTTTGGTAAAAATCCAATAAGGCTGAACAATGTTAAAAAATGTTGTTAGAGTGGTGTATTATTTGGGGATAAGATCAAGTAAAAGAACAAGTATTTTTTTTAAATTGTCGACGTTTCGGAACTTAATTTGTGCATGCTCAGGACACACATATAGTTTCTATATCCTGCATGAACCCCATATTATTAGTTTTTAACGATCCTCTTGTGGTTATGTTAGAGCGGTGTATTTTTTTTGGTTGGGGTCCAGTAAAGAAACAAAAGACGTTTCGCAACTTCACTGTTGCATCTTCAGGACACATATGCATGACACCCATATTTTCAATCTTTACCTACTACGTTGGTTCGCATATATTTCCCACATATTAAGTTTCTAAATACTTTTCGTTAACGATATTTTTGTTGTTAGAGTGATATATTATTTAGGGTTAGGAAATATCTACAGACCAACGGAATAGGTAAAGACTGATAATATAGGTTTCGTGTAGGATATAAAATTTATGTGCCCTGAGGATACAACAATAAAGTTGCGAAACGTCGACATTTAAAAAAAGTGCTTTTGTTTTTTTACTGGATCCTAACTCCACATAGTACACCACTTTAACATAACAACAAGACTGTAAGAAAGCGTCCATATTCTCTAAGAGACCAAGTTTCAAATGACTAAACTAGAAATAAGACACAAAGTCTCGGTCTCAGTCAAAAAGAGTGTATGCGGTTACACGTGTTTCGCCTTTTCAGGCATCATCAGACCTACAATTAATATAATAATCAAAAAATATCACTATAAATATACAAAATTCAAACAGACCTTCGACATTAACTAAAATCACAAGAACAAATCAAACAACTATAACGTCACATGTTAAAATACACACTGAGATGAGGTTAAGAAACTAAGGTATTGACACGCGCAGATAAAAGTTGAATCAAATAAGAGACAAAAAAAATATATAAATAAAAAATAAAAAAAAGGTTATTGATATACCCAGGAATTGAACCCAAGCCTCCATCGTGACACACCGAGATACTGACCACCACTCTACCAGCAGGTCCAATGAAAAGTTCATACATTATCTTCCTGCTGATTAATATTAGTGCCAAGATTATTAAAAATTAGTTGAGGTTTGACATTGAAGATATCATTAACACAATGTAAAACTGGGCTTCTTTTAGCCCTTGTAATTTCCATCTTCTCTAACAAATCCAATTTTTTACTCTTTGGACACTCGTCTAGTATCTTTACACTGTTTGGTATAGAAAAATGGTGTTCAGTTGTTAGCAAGTGGTTAGCAAAAGCCGACTTTGTCTCAGTGATATCAGTGTTTTTATATTTATCGAAAAGGCTAAAATGTTCCCGGACCCTAGTGGAAATCCTTCTCCCTGATTGTCCGATATATACAGCAGAACAATCTCCACAGCCCAATGAGTACACCCCTGATTTTGAGAGATGTTCAGTCTTATCTTTGGTCATTACTAGATGTCTCTTAAGTGAGTTCACTGTTTGAAAAACAATTGAGACATCTAAATGTTTGAAAAACTTCGCCACCTGCATTGAAATATTAACAAAAAATGTTAAACCTTTGAAGCATTTTTTAAGTGTTGGTTTAGAGTGAATAATATTAAAGGAAAGTTTGTACTTATTGAAAAACTTAAAATAAAGTCTATTGATGGAGTGGATAGGAAAACCGTTGTTGAAAGCAATTTGTTTTATAATCTGCAATTCCTGATTGAAAGCTTCCCTGGAAAGAGGTATTTTGAACAACCGATAGAAAAATGAGTTGAAGGCTGCAAACTTGTGTGAGTGAGGAGAAATGGAACTAAATTGAATAACGTTATCTGTAGACGATTGTTTTCTGTATATTTCAAATTCTATTTTGGTATTTTTCCTGATTAACATTAAATCTAAGAAAGATAATCTAACCTCATTCTCCATCTCTAGAGTAAAATCTATTTTGTTATGAAGGGAGTTAACAAAATTCAAAAAATCGGTCAACTCCTGATTGTTTCCTTTCCACACGATACATATATCATCTACGTACCTCTTGTAAGCTAATAGATGACCCGTGTGTCTTTTGTTGACTCACCCTGTTACCGTTTGTCTTCGTGGCTAAATAAAGTTTTGAGAGAGGTTACGGGTTTTCAGAATACTTACTCCACAAAAAATTTGGTAGATTTGGCGCAGTACCTCAAAAATGTTGACATTCCGCATGATGCAATATTAATTTCCTTAGATGTAAAAAATTTGTTCCCCAGCATACCCCCCAACGAATGCATTAAATTGGTAAAGAGTTTATTAGACAAAACTGCCCTACCAGCACTAGTAAAGGAGAATCTCGTTTCTCTGCTCTCCACCGTACTGAACCAAAATTTTTTCAAATTTAATGGCTTATTTTTTAGACAGTTAACGGGTCTGGCGATGGGTTCTTGCCTTTCCTCTTTTCTTAGTGAGATTTTTATGAGTGATTTGGAGGCAAAGATTATGAAAAGCCGTTTTGCCAACCATCTATTAGCTTACAAGACGTACGTAGATGATATATGTATCGTGTGGAAAGGAAACAATCAGGAGTTGACCGATTTTTTGAATTTTGTTAGCTCCCTTCATAACAAAATAGATTTTACTGTAGAGATGGAGAATGAGGGTAGATTACCTTTCTTAGATTTAATGCTAATCAGGAACAATACCAAAATAGAATTTGAAATATACAGAAAACAATCGTCTACAGATAACGTTATTCAATTTAGTTCCATTTCTCCTCACTCACACAAGTTTGCAGCCTTCAACTCATTTTTCTATCGGTTGTTCAAAATACCTTTTTCCAGGGAAGCTTTCAATCAGGAATTGCAGATTATAAAACAAATTGCTTTCAACAACGGTTTTCTTATCCACTCCATCAATAGACTTTATTTTAAGTTTTTCAATAAGTACAAACTTTCCTTTAATATTATTCACTCTAAACCAACACTTAAAAAATGCTTCAAAGGTTTAACATTTTTTGGTAATATTTCAATGCAGGTGGCGAAGTTTTTCAAACATTTAGATGTCTCAATTGTTTTTAAAACAGTGAACTCACTTAAGAGACATCTAGCAATGACCATTGGGCTGGGCTGTGGAGATTGTTCTGCTGTATATATCGAACAATCAGGGGGAAGGATTCCCACTAGGATCCGGGAACATTTTAGCCTTTTCCATAAATATAAAAACACTGATATCACTGAGACAAAGTCGGCTTTTGCTAACCACTTGCTAACAACTGGACACCATTTTTCTATACCAAACAATGTAAAGATACTACACGAGTGTCCAAAGAGTAAAAAACTGGATTTGTTACAGAAGATGGAAATTGCAAGGGCTAAAAGAAGCCCAGTTTTACATTGTGTTAATGATGTCTTCAATTTCGAACCTCAACTAATTTTTAATAATCTTGGCACTAATATTAATCAGCAGGAAGATAATGTATAAACTTTTCATTGGACCTGCTGGTAGGGTGGTGGTCAGTATCTAGGTGTGTCACGCCGGAAGCTCGGGTTCAATTCCTGGGTATATCAATAACCTTTTTTTATATTTTTTATTTATATATTTTTTGCCTTTTATTTGATTCAACTTTTATCTGCGCGTGTCAATCCCTTAGTTTCTTAACCTCATCTCAGTGTGTATTTTAACATGTGACGTTATAGTTGTTTGATTTGTTCTTGTGATTTTAGTTAATGTCAAAGGTTTGTTTGAATTTTGTATATTTATAGTGATATTTTTTGATTGTTATATTAATTGTAGGTCTGATGATGCCTGAAAAGGCGAAACACGTGTAACCGCATTATACTCTTTTTGACTGAGACCGAGACTTTGTGTCTTATTTCTAGTTTAGTCATAACAACAAGAGATCGTTAACGAAAACCGGTTAGAAACTTAATATCTGGGAAGTATCTGCGGATTTCAATTTAAGATGGCTAAACAAAATGGCGGCCAAATAAAATTTTTAAAAATCGATGTAAAAAATTCTTGTTCAATTGATTTCGCAGAAAAATTGGATGTGAAAATGGCATAAACTGATAATTCAATATGACGTAGCAAAATGGCGGTATGTGTCAATGTAAAAACTACTTATTATATTTATTTTATTATGTCCAATAGTCAAGTGTGGCATAGGTAGAAAGAAAATGGTAAAATATTGATAGGAATCCAATATGATGGAACAAATAAAAATGAAGGCAGTATACGTAATGTAACACATATACAGTATGTCCCAGATTCGCTTCTCTATACAGGGATCTCGGCTCCTATTATACCTTCAGCATAGGTTAAATGGGGAAAGTTTTAGAGGAAACTTATTGCATTCGATATCCGGCTTCAGATTTACGATCGATCAATTGTTTTTGGAAATATCGGGGAAAAACCGAAAATGGCGGATTTCGTTTTTGGCCAGTATATCCAGAACGGTAAATTTGACAGCTGCCAAAATGTGACATTATTCAGACACATTTTTAAGACAAATAAGATGGCGTATACGACAGGTCTTCATTCTTTTTTGTTAACCCGCAACCCGCCTCAACTCTCATTTTTCTTATATTGGATTTTTCGATTTTTGGAAAGAGCCTAAAATTTCCAATCTAGTGATATCTCACAAGTGCGTTAAAGATTTTAGTATCATCGAAATATTACACTTCGTAAAGTTAGGTTTCAGTTTTTTCTAAGGATGCCATGATTTAAAGTAATGTTTGCTCTCAATGCTTTTCTAAGGAGGCCATGATTTATCTGTAACAAAATTGGATTTTGACTTTGACGTTAAGTTAAATAGTTGAAAGTATCAAAGCTGTGTTTTAATAAGTAATAGGTACGCTTTTATCCCAATAAAATCATAAATCTGACACATAAATTGTCAAAACCTATTGAAAATTGCCGGCATTCCGTATTCAAATGAAGAAAAGATTGACATGTTAGCTCTGTACTTTCAATCAAACAGAAACGCCGACGTTACCTCAGCAAGGTATTTGGAGATGTACCCTGAACGACGGCAGCCTCTATAAAACCTAATTCAGGAAAATCGTAGTTAATTTAATTAACCATGGTGCCTTCGAACAACCTAGAAGCGGATACAATAATAACAATGAAAATCGAGACAGAAACATTTTACAAGCTATCAACGAAATCCCTAGTGCATCGGTAAGAACTGTAGAATAGGAAACTAATGTGACAAAATCAACAGTACAGAGAGTTTTAAAAAAAAATAAGTACCATCCATACAAACCCATAATAGTACAAGGACTTAAGGAAACGGATTTTCCAAGACGACTACAGTTCTGTCAGTGGTATACTAGGAGATGTAATGAAAATCCTGATTTTGTAAATCATGTCTTGTGGTCCGATGAGAGCAGGTTCACGAATTGTGGAGTCTTTAATAGGCACAACCGTCATCATTGAGCTGTGCAAAATCCTCACGAAGTGGCAGAGACACGTCTACCGATCAGATTTGGAAGTAACGTTTGGTGTGGGATCATTGGTAAGCTAATCTAACCAATCTTTTTTAAATAGGCACCAAATGATGGTCAAATAATAATCTTTTTTTTTGTTTAGTTCTTTAATGATACTAAAAGAGTATAATCTAATAAAAAAAAGTAAAACGTTCTACTCTAGTCATGTCAACTTACTTTATTGTATTACATTTTTATTCAATCATTTTGTATATATTATGAAAAACAGAATTGGGTTCTATACATTTATTAACACTTTATCTAAATTTTCTACAGATTTAGCTAATTCTCTAAAATTATTTTGATTGTCTGAATTTAATGATTTATTATTACCCGGAAAGCCTAGTTCTTGCATTATGAAAAAAATACCATATTAATCAAATGTCGAATTATTTTTAGATTTTCATTATGATTTATAGAAAGGCATTCAGCTCTATTTCCGAATAATTTAAATTTTAAAGCACAAGGGGTTTGTTCTTTTGATATTTTGTGTTTTATTAAGACACGGTGTACTTCTTTAAGATTATTATATCACTGAAATAAATTGATTTAGTATTTCCGAAATTAATATGCAATACCAAATATGTTTTTCTTTTTCATAATAAAGCTGAATAGGTTTCAACTGTATACAAGCTCATTCATTACGGGATGTTTCGATAATTATTTTTGGAAAGAAAATATCTACTTTTTAATAAAGATAATTTTCCCTTTATAATTTATAGTTTCTAGTACCACCCGGCCGACCCTGCCGCTCTTGACTGTTGGGCACCTATTTATAAATTATTAATCATTTCAGGAAATCGACTTATTGGACTATTTTTATTTTGACTACAACCTAAACGGGCAGGGGTACCTAGAGCTGTTGCGAAACCAGGTGTATCAGCCTTATGAGCTATTCTAACGGAAGATAAATTAAGAAGAACTTGGTTTCAACAAGACGGATCTCCGGCTCACAATACCATTCAAGTCAGGAACTTCTTAAGAGAGCAGTTTGACGAAAGAATAATTTCTTTAAATGGTCCGATATCTTGGCCTCCTAGATCCCCTGACCTGTCGCCTTTAGATTTCTACCTCTGGGGTCACACGAAGAATGAAATCTATGAATTTGATCCTCCCGTGACTATAGAAATCCTAAGACAAAGAGTTCTGGACACATTTAGAAATATTAACCGAACTACACTTACCAGGGTTGTACGAAAAACAGTCACCAATTGTCAAAAATGTCTCGATGCAAGTGGAGGTCATTTTGCAGATTTATAAATTAATGTTGCCCACTTACAAAGTAGTGAAAGCTCATTTAGATTTTTTAAGTCGTTATTTACGTTTATGTTGTATTGAAAATTCAATGCGTTCAATACATTACTTACTTATTAATGTAATCTTGTTACAAATAAATCATGGCCTCCTTTAAAAATATTGAAACCTAATTTACAAAGTGTGATATTTTGATGACACTAAAATCTTTAATGCACTTGTGAGATATCACTAGACTGGAAATTTTAGGTTCTTTCCAAAAATCGAAAAATCCAATATGGCGGTCATAAGAAAAATGATAGATACGCTATCTTATTTTCTTATTTGTCTTAAAAATGTGTCCCAACAATGTCACATTAAGTTGTCAAATTTACCGTTCTGGATATACTGTTGAAAAACGAAATCCGCCATTTTCGGTTTTTCCCCGATATTTCCAAAAACAATTGATCGATCGTAAATCTAAAGTCAGATATCGAATGCAATAAGTTTCCTCTAAAACTTTCCCCATTTAACCTTTGCTGTAGGTATAATAGGAGCCGAGATCCCTATATAGAGAAGCGAATCTGGGACACACTGTATACTGTGTACTATGTACTGAACTAAATTGGGACACGCTTCACTATTTTTAACAAGTGGAAAAAAAATCATAACGAGGGAAGTGTCGAGTAAAGAAACTTACCGATTTTTTCTTTTTGTAATAATGTAATAAAATTAGTGTTATCAACACAAGCGCATCAAAGTTTCGTAAATTTAAATAATTATTTCCTAAACATGGCGTTTTCTAAAAACTAATTTAATTTTTATATTCTCATCAAAACAATTTTCTGCCGAGTTTTACATTTCTGGTGGTCTGTATTCTTCGTAGTGATGCTAATAATTTATCAGATGACGAACTTTTTATGTCAAATATATAAACATTAAATTTAAAACGATATTAAGCTTGCCGCCTTATTTGTTTGTTTAGGTAGTGAATGACTATATGAGTGCCTCTTCTGCTGTAATATATTATTATGTACTGATAATAATATTGTTTATAGGAAGTATCCGATTGAACGGCGTTGGGATTTATTGCTATATGTCAGACGTAAGATAAACTATCATTAGTCCAGTGTCTGGAAGATGACATCTCAGGGAAATTATGAAGCAGGCCAAACAACTTTTTTACTTCCCTGGTAAAGAGAAATATTACAATTGTGAAAAAAATCACCATCCAAGATTTTTTCAGATATTACAAAAGATTTGAAATATCAAATTTGTTGCGACCTTTCTGGGTCTCATCAGTTTGGCGAAGAAGCCAAAGAGCTTGTGAATTTTAACGAATGTTTTTCAAATATGTACAGTTCGGGTATATTTTGAACGGGGTCTGCTTGCTTCATTTTTAGGGGTAGAAAAAAATGTTAAATTCAGGTGTCCAAAACCAGTGACAATATGGTCAGGTTAAAATTAAAACAATTGAAATCAAAGCCGTTTATGTTAAATTTAATATGAGCCAGAGCACTTGATTTTTCCAGGTTTTAGACCAAATATATGCGATAACCGTTAGTCTGAACATTGAGAAAGGAAGAATATATGTGTGGCGGGTTTAGGACAGAAATAAAAATCCCTTTTTCTTAAAAAGAGCCGACGTTTCGACTATATATTTAGTATTCTTCAGGGCTATTTTTAAATATGGGATTTATGTCAACACACAAAAGTATATATAGTCAAAAGCAGTGTTATCGTGGGGGTCATACGATTTATCAACGACAAACTTTTTAAGTTGGTTTTTCTTTTATTACGTGTAATCATATCCTCCGCATAAAATCCGGAAGATGAATTAGATAGACCTATGATATTTTCATATGAAAAAGAGGATAAATATATAAATACCAGCAATTGCAAAAATATTTGAGCGATGTCACTTCAAAGTCAGATTGACAAGTCAGTGACAAAATGATTAATAGAAAACAATTTTCGGGTTTTTTGCATCCACAAGCGAAAAAATGGTATTAAATCTAATAAAATATTACGAAAATGAAAATTCACCGGCCAATATCCAGGAGACAGTAGCAAAAGCTCTGGGAATCGGTATAAGGACTGTGCAGAAAATTGTGCATGAAAAAAAGCATAATTTACTACCGAAGAAGATTAAGAAATGTACACGAAAAAAGCCAAAGACAGAAGACTTAAGTGACAATGTAAAAATGGATGTTCGTAATGCAATTTACGATTTATGCACATCAAAAACTAATATAACCATTCAAGTTTTAAAAGAAGCTTTAAAAAAATCGAGGCATATTGGAAATTGGACTAAAATCGTTGTCAAAATTAATAAAAATGTTGGGTTTTCGATATAAAAAGGACTGTAATCGAAGATTTTTATGCGAGTTGCCACATATAGCAAGCCAGCGTATCCATTTTTTAAAGAAATACACGGAAAATGTTAATTCAAAATTTAGAAAAGTGATATTTTTAGACGAGACTTGGATATTTTCTAATGGAAGTGGTTCGAAATCTTGGCAGGGCGAGTCTGTAAAAAGTGTCAAGAGAAAAAAGGGATGTAGGACAGGAAAATGGTTCATCATTTTGCATGCAGGTTCTTCAACAGGATTTCTCCCAGGTGCAAGTTTACTGTTTTCTTCAACATCCGAAAGTATGGACTACCATGATAATATGAACTGTGAACTGTTTGAAAAGTGGTTAAAAGAACAACTGATTCTAAATTTAGATGCTCCATCTTTAATCATTCTGGACAATGCATCTTATCATTCAAGAATTTTAAATAAACAACCTACTTGATCCTGAAAGAAAAGTGATATTTATGACTGGCTAATAAAACAAAAACCAAATCCTTTACCCAATATGCTGAAACTAGAACTTTTTTTAATAGCAAAATCTATTAAAAAACCAACAATATATGCCGTAGATGAAATATTACGGGAAAATGGACATGAGGTTTTACGACTGCCGCCATACCATTGCCAGTTTAACGCAAGAAAATTAATATGGGCTGGGGCAAAATCATATTACGAAAAACACGTGAACGATGGTCTTACATTAGATGAAGTGCAAATTGTTTGGCAAGATTCATTAAATTATATTACGCCGGAGTACTGGTTTAAGTGATGATGATATTTTTTACTCTATAATATTAAAAAGTTTCTGAAGGATTATATTAGTCTTTGACGTGTATAAATCTTAAATTCGATTATGAATATTCATTTTTGCATCGTAACTTAAGTCTTTTGCTTTTGGATTTTTTCGTGTACATTTCTTAATCTTCTTCGGAAGTAAATTATGTTTTTTTTCATGCACAAGTTTCTGTACATTCCTTATACCGATTCTCAGAGCTTTTGCCACTGGCTCCTGGATATTAGCCAGTGAATTTTAATTTAACTTTTTTTTTTATAGATTTGACACCATTTTTTTGCTTACTTTTTTAGTACATTTGTAATTTTGTAGACAATAAATAAATAATAATAGAATACTTTGCAATAATTTTAAAATGAGTAAATTGGGCTCAAGTTTCGTTTACCTGAAATTGGTTATAAGGAAAGTATCTAGTTTTACATATTCTAGGAGCTTTTCTAAATAACGGAAAATAAGAATTTTGCTGCGGAAATGCGTCATTTCCGTTCTGCACAGTTTAGTATACCTGAAATCAGTTACATGAAAACTTTGCATTGCATCTCATCCCAAACTCTTTCCCAAGCACGAAAATGTTAAAATGTGTCTGCGGAAATTTGTCATTTTCATTTTCTGCGGAAATTTTGTATAGTTTAGAATATCTAAAATGAGTTACACAAAAAAAAACTTTGATTTACATTCTAAATTCTTCTACATTTTTTAAGTAACGAAAACGAAGGCATGATTGCGGATGGAGGCAAAATAATCGATGGCATTATTGCGGAATGGTCGTATATATTTGTTCGATTGCCTGACTCAAGAAAGGATCATCCTTCTTTGTTTATATTCTTTGAAGTTCTCAAAGATATGCAGACAGATACTTATATGAAACTTCGTGACTCAGACAAATTATTGAGATTATCTAAAAAAAATTTCGGGCTGTCACGTATACGGGTATAAAATGTCGCTGACAATACGATGCGTTCAGCCGTTATTTTTACATTCCGCAATCGTGCCCTCACTTCATTTTGTGAAAAACTGAATACTAATGTTTCGTCCGCAATCGTGCCGCGCCCTGGAAAAGCGCTCAAAATGCTGATCGGAGCCTATTTTTTATATAACTAATTTCAGGTATTCTAAACTATACAAAATTTCCGTGAAAAATAGAATTTCCGCAGACACACTTTTTCATTTTTATGTTAAGGAAAAAGTTCAGAATGTAAATCTCAGCTCTTTTTATGTAACTGATTTCAGGTAATCTAAACTATACAAAATTTACGCTGAAAAATGGAAATGACAAATTTCCGTAGACAAATTTTTAAATTTTTATGTTAAGGAAAAAGTTTAGAATGAAAATCAAAGCTTTTTTTTTATGTAACTGATTTCAGGTAATCTAAACTATGCAAAATTTCCGTGAAAAATGTAAATGACAAATTTCCGCAGACAAATTTTTACATTTTTATCTTGAGGAAAAAGTTTAGAATATAAATCAAAGCTTCTTTTTTATGTAACTGATTTCAGGTAAACTAAACTATACAAAATTTTGTCGGAAAATTAAAACGACAAATTTCCGCAGTAACATTTTGGCATTTTGGTGCTTGGGAAAGCATTTGGGATGAGATGCCAAGCAAAGTTTTCATGTAACTGATTTCAGGTATACTAAACTGTGTATGAAAATGAAAATAACGCGTTTCTGCAATAAATTTTTTCATTTCCGTTGTTAAGAAACACTTCTAGAAAAGATTTCTTTTCCCTTTAAAGTATTTTTACCCCACCCAGCACCCCTATTCGCTCCAAGATCCCGCAAGCTTCTAAATTAAAAAAAAAAAAAGGGGGTGTACAATGGAAATGACGCATTTCCGCAAGAAAATTTTTCATTTCCGTTGTTAAGAAGGGCTTCTAGAAGGCAATCAAATATTTTTTTTCCAAATAACCCATTTCAGGTAAACAAAACTTGCCCCGTAAATTGTTTTATTAATTATAAGACAAAATTTGATATATAAAAATCGGTAAAATCGCTAAATCGCTTTACCAGAAACTCGGGGCTAACGAAAAATACAGGTTATATATGTATATGTATATATATATATATATATATATATATATATATATATATATACGTAATATATATATATATATATATATATATATATATATATATATATATATATATATATATATATATATATATATATATATATATATATATATATATATATATATATATATATATATATATATATATATATATATATATATATATATATATATATATATATATATATATATATATATATATATATATATATATATATATATATATATATATATATATATATATATATATTTATATATATATACATGTATATTTATATTTATATACATATATATTTATATATATACATATATATGCAAATATATATATATATATATATATATATATATATATATATATATATATATATATATATATATATATATATATATATATATATATATGTATATGTAGAATAGCAGAAATACACCTCCTGCGATCATGTGTACCCTGTGTCTTAATCGAAAGCAATTCTTCTTGCAGACCGTTTTGCACCTGCAGAATTTATGTATTTCCGCTATTCTACATATATCTTTTCCGGCCAAGAACTTTTGATAAAGGTGTGTGAAAGCGCATTTTTATTGATTTTAGTATATATATATATATATATATATATATATATATATATATATATATATATATATATATATATATATATATATATATATATATATATATATATATATATATATATAACCACCGCTATTTATAAACCTAACTTAACGAAAACATAGCCTTAAGAGACACTCTGCAATGGCTTTAGGCTATCGTAAAAATAATTATTTAATTCAGCCCTTAAGGGCTAGTTTACTCTTAACAAAATTTATTAAAACCGTGTGACTACCGCTGTTTATAAACCAAACTCAACAAAAATTTAGTCCTGAGAGACACTCTACAAGGACTTTAAGTTACCCTAAAAATTATTATTTAAATCAGCCTTTAAGGGCTACTTTACTCTTAGATATTTTTAATAAAACCGTGCGTCCACCGCTATTTATATATCAAACTCAACGAAAATATAATCCTGAGTGACAATTCACAAGAGCTTTATGCTACCTTAAAAATTATTATTTAATTCAGCCCTAAAGGGCTACTTTCCTCTTAAACATTTTTACTAAAACAGTGCGACCACCGTTATTTATAAATCAAACACAACGAATATATAGTCTTATGAGGCATCTTACAAGAGCTTTATGCTACCACAAAAATTATTATTTAATTCAGCCCTAAAGGGCTACTTTACACTTCAAAATTTTTACTAAAACAGTGCGACCACCATTATGTATAAATTAAACACAACGAAAATATAGTCCTGAGTGACAATTTACAAGAGCTTTATGCTACCATAAAAATTATTATTTAGTTCAGCCCTAAGGGCTACTTTACTCTTAAACATTTTTACTAAAACAGTGCGACCTCCGTTACTTATAAATCAAACACAACGAACATATAGTCCTAAGAGGCATCTTACAAGAGCTTTATGCTACCATAAAAATTATTATTTAATTCAGCCCTAAAGGGCTTGATTTATAAATAACGGTGGTCGCGCAATTTTAGTAAAAATCTTTAAGAATAAAGTAGCCCTTTAGAGCTGAATTAAGTAATAATTTTTGTGGTAGCATAAAGCTCTTGCAAAGTGTCTCTCGGAACTATATTTTCGTTCTGTTTTATTTATAAATAACGGTGGTCGCACTGTTTTAGTAAAAATCTTTAAGAGTAAAGTAGCCCTTCAGGGCTAAATTAAATAATAATTTTTGTGGTAGCATAAAGCATGCATCTCAGGACTATATTTTCGTTGTATTTGATTTATAAACAACGGTGGTCGCACTGTTTTAGTAAAAATTTTGAAGAGTAAAGTAGCCCTTTAGGGCTGAATTAAATAATAATTTTTATGGTAGCATAAAGCTCGTGTAAAATGTGTCACAGGACTGTGATTTTGTTGAGTTTGAGTTCTAAATAACGGTGGTCGCACGGATTTAGTAAAAATCTTTAAGAGTAAAGTAACCCTTAAGGGCTAATTAAAACAATTATTTTTACGGTAACTTAAGGCGCATGTATAGTGTCTCTCAGGACTATATTTTCGCTAAGGTTGGATTATAAATAACGGTGGTCGCACGGTTTTAGTAAATTTTGCTACGAATAAACTTGCCCTTAAGGGCTGAATTAAATAATTATTTTTATGGTAGCGTGTACTACTAGTGAAGCTTATTACGCGTTTAAAATTGGGTGAAGTTTTTTTAATAAATTACCATGGTAGCACGTTTTTTATTCTGGTCAGCAAATTATTTATTTCCGTGGCACTTCAATATTCCTAATATAAGAAAGAATCATTACGAGGGAAGTAGGTTTTCTATAAAAAGTATAATTTACCATAAATGATTCCAGAAAATTTTCAAATATTTTTTAAAGTGACGCCGTGGCCTTTCATATTGTTTTTAAAAAAAATTCTTTCCACTTTTGTTTTAAATATTACAACAAAACGATTATATTATAGTAAAAAAATACTTGCCTGATTTTTCTCAAACTGACGCTCTTTTTCAAACCGCAGCTCGGCTTTTGGCGCACGCTTGGACGTATACTGGCTAATTCTGATGGTCTCCATCGGTTTTTAAAACGAGGTGTCTTACCAGTGTAATTCCCAAAACTCCACATCACCATAATATTTCTACCCCGGCCACCTATGTCGGTAAAAGCCCAGCGATTTTTAGATTCGAGCAAAAACCACCCGTAAACGCTAGTGCCATTAGACTCAGTATTGTTTGGTACGCGCATGTTGTCTATAATTCTCCCTGTACTTCACTCTGAAGCAAAACTATGCTATAGTTGGATTTTTTAAACACGAACTCTTCGTTTCGTAAACCGCTTCTTGAACAGTGGCTTGAACGCGGGATAATATCGGCCAAAACTCTTGGCGCTTGCTTATACAGTGTGTTTCAAAACAAATGCGATAAACTTAATAAAAAAGGGGTCACCCCCTTTTTTATTAAGTTTCTTCAGTTTAAACTTTTCAGAATTTTTTTTTTTTTTAATAATTGGTATACCATTTTAGATATCTTCGGGAAATTTGATACACACTTTCTACGCATCAAGACACATTTTCTGTGTACAACATTTTTTTTAATTTCTACCAGTGGCGTCCGTACGGGATTTGCATTGCATATTTTTGAAGGAAAAAATGGTACGCCACTGAAGTTTTTTCATTTGGATTTTTTTTTGGATAGCCTAGACATTTTCACATAAAAATTACCTCTTGCATTTTTCTCGTCAGATGTATCGTTTAAAAGTTATTTAGCAAAATGTCGAAATTTTTGGAGTTTTGTTAACGAAAATTGGCTATACACGAATGATCATTTTGCCAAATAACTTTTAAACCGTAGGAAGACTAAAAAGTTAGAGAGCAGAATAGGGAATTTGAATTTGATATTCCTTGGTCAAAATAAAGGGCAGTTTGTTATAAACGTTGGGTCAAAAGTCCAGAATTAGGGAGATAGTGTGGTACAAAGATAGCGGAAAAATAATGTTTTTATTTTTTATCTTTAAAACGAATAACGATAGAATAATGCAATTTTATGGGACTATTACTACTATGGAAAACACACTATTTGCATATTTTTTCACTTTTTACACCACCACCATGGCTGCCTAGTGAAATGTTAAAAAAATTATTATTAAAAAAACTACTCGTTCAATTTATCTCAAATTTTGCAAAAACATCAAGTATTATATTGGAATCAACTGGTGACATTTTGGTTCGAATCGAAGATGGCGGAACAAAATGGCGGTTAAATAAAATATTTAAAAATTCAGCATGAAACAACTGCTTAATGGTTTGATTTCAAATTGTTTGGTATAAGTATCAACTAGTAAATTTGTGGTACTAATTCAAGATGGCCGAATAAAATGGCGGCCAAATAATATGGTTTGTAATCGTGAAAAAATCACCCTTTCAGGTTGAACACATCTTTAGGTTTTAGGGTCCCTAAGTGCCAAAAAATAAGTTTTATCAATTCTGTCTGTCCGTCTGTCGTTCTGGCTGTCTCTATGTCAATTCGCGGTATATCTTAAAGACTACTTACCCCTACTGACTTCAAATGTTAGTGAAAAATTATGGGTCATATGGGGATGGCCTGGTAATATTAAAAATCAAGTATGGCGAAAAAAATGGCGACCTAGTGAATTGTATAAAAAATATTATTTAAAAACTGCTCATCCAATTTATCTCAAATTTTGCAAAAACATCAAGTATTATGTTGGAATCAACTGGCGACAGTTTGTTACGTATCCAAAATAGCAGAACAAAATGGTGGCTTAATAAAAAATTAAAACATTCAGCCTTAATGGACTGATTTCAAATTGTGTGCCATAGCTAATTGTGGTATAGAGTTCAACTAGCAAAATTGTGGTACTAATTCAAGATGGCTGAACAAATGGCGGCTTAATGAAATGTTTGTAATTCTGAAAAATATCACCCTCTCAGGATTTACATATCTTCACGTTTTAGCAAAAAATATGTTATATTAATTCCGTCGACCCGCCTGTCGGTCTGTCTGTCTGTCTGTCAGTTCTTGGCGTATCTTAAAAACTAGCCCGATTGACTTCAAATTTTGACCAAAAACTTAGAGGCATGTGATGATGATCTGGTAATATTTTGGTAAACATTTAATATGGCAAAACAAAATGGCGCCTTAGTGAAATATTAAAAAAAAATATTATGAAAAAACTGCTTATCCAATTTATTTCAAATTTTGCGTTAACATCAACTATTATGTTGGAATCAACTGATATAATTTTGGTACGAATCCAAGATGGCGGAATAAAATGGCGGTATAATTAAATGTTCAAAAATTCAGCCTGAAAAAACTACTTAATGAATTGATTTCAAATTGTATGCCATAACTAATTGTGGTATAGGCATCAACTAGTTAAACTGTGTTACTAATTCAAGATGGCGGAACAAAATGGCGACCAAATAAAATTTTGTAATCTTGAAAAAAATCACCCTCTCAGTTTTTACATATATTCACGTTTTTACATACCAAGATGCCAAAAAACATGTTTTATCAATTCCGTCTGTCTGTGTGTCTGTTGAGATAGCTTAAATACTACTTACCCGATTGACTTCAAAGTTTGATCAAAAATTAAGGGTCATATTGTGGTAAAAATCCAATATGGCCCAACAATATTAAAAAAAAATTTGTTAGGGTTAAGTCTTTTCAATTTTTAATTGTCAATGTTTCGCAACTTACATGTTGCATCCTCAGAACTCACACACACACACACACGCACATATATATTTATATATATAAATATATATATATATATATATATATATATATATATATATATATATATATATATATATACAGGATTATTCACGCAACCCGTTCATTAAAAGTTTTTGATGATGCCATTTAGATAAAAATTTCAAATTTTGGGATTAAGGTAAGGTCAAGGGGTACTAAATATTTTCAACTTCCTGTCACTTCCGCTTTAACCGGAAGTTGGTATCAACTTGCTTATTTTAAATAGAACACCCTGTATTTTATGATATTTTTGGATTCTACGGAGAATTTTAATGCTATTTTATGTAGCATGTCCTATACTTAGGTTCAAGCGTTCTTAAGATATTTGACCTTGAACCGAAACTGAGCTTTCGGGGTACCAAATTTTAAAATCTCATATTTTTGTAAGTTTTGAATATATAATCTTCATATTTTGCAGACGATGGGTAAATAATCTTAGGTTTCTATTTTTTTTATTGAATTTGTCTATTTTTATACAGGGTGTCCTAAATTCAGCGGCAAACATTCACATTTTCAAAGCCGCTAAAGTCCGTTTTTTTAAATGGAACACCCTATATAACTTTATGCACTATCAAATGTAGAATTTCATTTTCTATCGAACTGTATTAAGGTTCCCTATACCTATTCGTAACCATTTTCGAAATAATTGGGTTTTATAAAAATATCGTATGTATTTGCTTAAATGTTTACATGTTCCAATGGTGAGCCATGGAAAAACAATTGAGATCCAATATCCAATATGACAGATGATTAGTATGCGTTATTTATCGAAAACTGTCAGTGATAAACTAAATCTTCTAAATCGAAATGGAAGAATACTCAAACGCTGATATTCTCAATCTATTTTATATTCATGGAGAATGTTATAACATTTTGGACAGAACGTGTCGTGTGTTTAATGAACGCAATCCTGATTTGCCGCCAATGAACAAGTCAAAATTCAAGAGGATTGAAACGAACTTTTTCCGTTTTGACAAGGTTAAAGTTACAAAAAATGTTCCGAAACCAGTGACAAATGCCGAGGATAACGTAATAAACATATTAGCTTATTTCCGCGCAAACCCGCAAAGTTCAATACCGTCTGCAGAAAACGATTTGGGAATTTCTTCTTCATCTGTCCAAAGAATCTTGAGCGAACATCATATGCACCCTTATTCCTTCCAAAACGTGCAAGCCTTGAAACCTGGTGATGACGTCCGACGAGTAGAATTTTGCGAATTCATGTTTTTGAAAATTCAAGAGGACCCTCAATTCCTTTCAAAAATATTTTGGATCGATGAAGCGAAATTTTCTAGAGAAGGAACAACAAATAGAAGAAACGAACATTTCTGCACGCTTTACGCGAAACACGTTCTCAAGAGAGGTTTAGATTCAATGTTTTCGGTATAGTATTAAATGATCAGGTGCGGTACTGTATTTATGAAGACAATTTAAGCAGTGATAAGTATTTGGAAATTCTACGAGGGACGGTTTCTGAATTTATAGAAGAAATTCCTATTGGTGAGCTGCAAAATTATTGGTATCAATTAGATGGGGCACCAGCACATAATTCCGCTGCAGTTTATCTCCAATTATCTCGAACTTTTAAAGATCGCTGGATTGGTCCCAATGGCCCTTGGAGATGACCCCCGCGATCGCCTGATTTAACACTCCTAGACTTTTATTTATGGGGATTTATCAAAGGTAAAGTCTATGCTTCCCCAGTAAATAACCAACAAGATTTACTGGACAGGATACGAACAGCTTCTGCCGAATTAGAAAACGGACAAATTCAACGGGCCACAGCAACTGTACAAAGAAGAATTGAAATGTGTCTTCAAATGAACGGACAGCATATAGAACATTTGTTATAATTCAATTTTATTTATTTATTGTTGATTGTTAGATTGCTATAATTTTTAAGTTCACTAAAACAAGTTTAGAACAGTCTCGAACTTAGTAGATATGGTTAAAAATAATGTAAACAATTTATTACATTTTTTATAACTTTAACTTTTCCGAAACGAAAAAATTTCGTTTCAATCCTCTTCAATTTTCTCTTGTTCATTGGCGATAAATGAGGACGTTTTTCATTAAAAACATGGCACGTTCTCTCCAATATTTTGTAACATTCTCCGCGAATATAAAATAAATTGAGAATATCAACTTTTGAGTGTTATTTTAATTTAATTTAAAAGTTTCAAATCAGCTGTCATGTTGAATAGAAAAGCACAACAATTGTTTTTCTATGGCTTACTACGGGAAGGTGTAAGCATTTAGCAAATACATATGATTATTTCGAAAATGGTTACGAATAGGTATAGGGAACCTTAATACAGTTCGATATAAAATGAAATTCTACATTTGATAGTGCATAAAGTTATAGGGTGTCCCATTTAAAAATACGGACTTTAGTGGCTTTGAAAATGTGAATGTTTGCCGCTGAATTTAGGACACCATGTATAAAAATAGACAAATTCAATAAAAAAAAAATAGAAACCTAAGATTATTTACCGATCGTCTGCAAAATATGAAGATTATATCTTCAAAACTTACAAAAATATGAGATTTTAAAGTTTGGTACCCCGAAGGCTCATTTTTGGTTCAAGGTCAAGTATCTTAAGAACGTTTGAACCTAGGTATAGGACATGCTACATAAAATAGCGTTAAAATTCTCCGTAGAATCCAAAAATATCATAAAATACAGGGTGTTCCATTTAAAATAAGCAAGTTGATACCAACTTCCGGTTAAATCGGAAGTGACAGGAAGTTGAAAATATTTCAAAAAAGAAGTACCCCTTGACCTTACCTTAATCCCAAAATTTGAAATTTTTATCTAAATGGCATCATCAAAAACTTTTAATTAACGGGTTGCGTGAATAACCCTGTATATATATATATATATATATATATATATATATATATATATATATATATATATATATATATATATATATATATATATATATATATATATACAAATCCTATATTCTACATAAAACTCATATTATCAGTTTTTACCTATTCCGTTGGTCTGCAGTTATTTCCCAGATATTAAGTTTCTAAATGGTTTTCTTTAACGATCCTTTTGTTTTTATGTTAGAGTGGTGTATTATTTGGGGTTAGGATCCAGTAACAAAACAAAAGTCTATTTTTTAAATTGTCGACGTTTCCCAATTTTATTGTTGCATCCTCAGGACATATGTATTTATAGATTCTATATCCTGCATGCAACCCATATTATCAGTTTTTACATTTATTTTATATTTCCTAAATATTAAGTTTCTAAATGGTTTTCGTTAACGATCCTCTTGTTGTCTTGTCTGCTTGATGGCGTTGCTTTTAGGCAATTGCCAGCTAAATTGATCCTCTTGTTGTTATGTTAGAGTTGTGTTTTATTTGGGGTTAGGATAACTGGTAAAATATTGGTAGGATTGCAATAGGATGGAATAAAATGGCCCTCAATAAAAACATTTGAAAAGGCAGTATATGTATACTGTGAACTGAATTGGGTCACGCTTCACTATTCCTAACAAATGGAAAAAAATCACAACGAGGGATGTACCGGGTAATGGAAATTTACTGATTTTTTATAATTCAATGAATCAATCAAAGTTATAATTCAATTAATCAATCAAAGCCAAATAAATTTCACATTTTATCTTGACTTGCTTTACCGCATAGTTGCCTCACTGTGGGGTCTGTATTTCCCACAAAAATATTTGAACAGCTACGTTGGGAGGGGTCGCAAACATTTCAAGTCAGGAGACCGACTATATCTGCATATTATACTGATATTTGCAAAAACTTAGTTTTCGGTGGTTCCCTATTGTACTTTTAAGCCAGTTATTAATCATTTCCCTTGATGACTGTCGTAAACATTTCCTTCTTTAAGATTTTTTTATAAATTATCGTATGAAATTATAGTTATTTGGCGACTGAAAAAATAAAATACTTTTGCAATAATGTTTTTATCTGAGAATGTCAATAAATTAAAGTGTTTGTTTTTGACCAATTCGGTGAAAATTTGTAATACGTTTATCGATTATATACTTCAATAAAATATTACAGGATTCGATGTGACTCAACACTTAATGCAGCTGTTTATCAATAGTAAATATACGTTTTAAAAAACATTTGCCTAAGCCATAGGCCAGAAGAAATAGGTTTTGCATTGCAAAAACTGGCAAAGTTGTCACAACCTATGAGCATAAACACCCTAAATTATAAAAATCTGTAAATATTAAACTGAACTAGCCGTTACTTAATGGAAATCCATTTTAACTCAATAAACAAAAAACGCTTGTTTAAAATTTCGACTTAATTTATTTCCCAAAAATAAAAAACATGACAATTGTTTCGCCAACACTGTGGCTTCATCAGATGTTTGATCTTAAATGACAATGCAACACAAACAATATTATTTAAGTACCTGAACCTATTCTTACAATTACGGTTATTATACATACAGGTGGAGTGTTCTCGAATTTTAGTTATTGCTTAATAAAGTTTTAGCAATGGGGAACAATTTAGGTCCAATTGATCATTTAATAATATGTTATCTTTATGTTTGTTTGTTTCCATACTTTCTAGTAAATTAAGTTCTTTACTTTTTTGTTGTATATGTAAAATTTCAAATTTCACATTAAAAGTATGGTTTTTACGGAAGCGTAGAAGGGCCACAATTTTTTTTATTTTTCAATTCTGAGTTTAAAGACGGAATTTAACAAAATTCTGAATTTAAAGTCAGATTTCCCAGACATTGATGATACGCCACTGATTTTTTTTTTAAATAAAAATTATTTTTGAAAATTATATTCATTTTTGAGCAAATTTGATCCCTTGGTAATTTTGTGTTGGACGTACGGTTTTCCTTTTAAAAAATAAAAACCGTTTCTCTGCATGGTCCAAACAATCCTGGTCATAAGACGGATATCACCATGCATGCAGAGGAATATTATTGTATTAAACTCGAGAAATCAAATCTTGTCAAAAATAAATACCAAAATTTTTCAAGAACAAACAAATTAATCAATAAAAATGCTTTATTTTAGAAAAATCAGTGGCGTGAAAGTAATTACTGTGTCCATTCTTATTAAAATCAGAAATCGCTTTATCTTAGTGAGAGATATTTGTAGATAATAGTATGTAGTCTTCAGCCACCAATCTAGGACTACCATGTTTTACAAAAGTCTGTTCCTTCATAAATACTTTTTATAAATTTTATTAAAATAATATGACATTCTTCAACAATAACAAGTTATTTGCAAAACTATACTAATACAACTAGGTACATAATTAATAATTTCAACAAAAATAATTAGGTTTTAACAAATTGACAGCACACTTTGTGAAACAAAATAGAAGAAAAAAATTAGATAAGTTGTTGAAAATGCCCACCACCTTGGAGAATACACGCTTCAGCCCTTTTCCTCATGTTGTCGCGAACTCTTTGAAGGATACCCTCGGTGTTTCTGATAATATCGCAAGAATCTCTTATACGATCCTTCAGCTCCTCTACAGTGTTTACTGGGGTGCGGTAAACTAAAGATTTAAGATGTCCCCATAGAAAAAAATCCAAACTATTTAGGTCTGGGGACCTAGGGGGCCATGGTTGGGGTCCGCGACGACTTACCCATCTGTTGTCAAATGTGCGGTTCAAATATTCTCTGGCTTCAATACTAAAGTGAGCGGGCGCGCCATCGTGCATGAACCTCATTCTGTTTCTAATCAGAATTGGTATATCTTCTAACAATATCGGCAAATCGTTCTCAAGAAACCGGCGATAATTATGGCCATTTAGTCTTTCTGGGAGGAAAAAAGGTCCAATTAGGTGATTTTCGATAATGCCAGCCCAAACATTTACAGAGAATTGCTCTTGATGATGATTTTCTACAATGGCATGGAGGTTCTCGTCGGCCCAGATATGATTATTGTGGAAGTTTCTGATAGAGTTCCTGGAGAAGTTCGCTTCATCTGTGAACATTATTTCGCGATCAAATAAGGGATTACGCGCAATTTTTTCCAAAAACCATTCACAAAAATTAACTCGGAAAGGAAGATCTCGGGAAAGTAAGGCTTGCACTCGTTGAATGTGATATGGGTATAAAAAAAATCATGTAGAATTCTCCAAACTAGGATGTGCGAAATATTTAGGTTAATTCCAATTTTCCTAGTACTCAGTTCAGGATTTTCATCTATGGAATTTAATACTGCCTCTTCAATTTCTGGAGTTCTTACAGGCCGATGGGCCCCTTTTAATTGATTATTTGGCTTGAATGTACCTGTTTCAATCAACCTTCTATGCACATTTGCAAATATTCGCCTATCTGGTATGACTCTACCAGGAAAGCGCTCTTGATATAATCGCCTAGCTTCCGGTGAACTGCCATCAGCCAAACCATACATGTAATGCATGTCTGCCAACTCTTCATTGGTAAACTCAACCATTTCTTTTCTCAGATATCTATATTTAGAACACAAAATTAATGAAACCCGACTGAATCTGAAAGCTGAACTGTCAAATTAAGTTACAAGAGAAGTATTAATTCTGACAGCCAAAGCCTACTACAATAATAATTATTATTAGTAATCTTTCTTTATTGATGAACTAATAGTATTTTATAGTTTCGTGTTAAAAAATTATAAGCTCAAATAATAATTTTGAAATCTTTGGGTATTAGTTATTCATAAGCAAATTTGATTTCTTGAATTTCAGTAAAAAAAAAAATTCCTTGCGTGCCATAGCGATTGGTTTTGTCATATTAGCGATATTGTTAAAACTCTGCAGAGAAACGGTTTTTATTTTTTAAAACGAAAACCGTGCGTCCAACTCAAAATTACCCAGAGATCAAACTTGCTCAAAAATGAATGGGAATTTCAAAAATAATTTTTATTTAAAAAAAAATCAGTGGCGTACCATCAATGTCTGGGAAAATATGCAGGTCGGATTCCGTACGGACGCCACTGGTGGAAATAAAAAAAAATGTTTTACATAAAAAAATGCCACTAGATGCATATACCAAATTTCATTACAATATCTAGAGTGGTATTCGAGATATTATCGAAAAATTATGAAATTATTGAAAGTTTAACACCCTGTATCTCTAAATTTACACCGTTTAGGAGATATGTATATATGAAGTTTTCTTCTTAAAATGGACCCAAAAATCACTTCCTTAAATATTGACACTCAATTAAGAAACACCCTGTATATATATATATATATATATATATATATATATATATATATATATATATATATATATATATATATATATATATATATATATATATATATATATATATATATATATATATATATATATATATTTTTTACGTTCCTTTAATGGAATGCTCTGTACATTTTTGCCTAAAATGAAAGATCTTTTTTTTCTGATTCCAAATATATAATACAAGTTAACATTTGGTTTAGCCGTTTTCGAGTTATTTATGTTTAAAAATCAATTTTCATTATAGACTGTAAAATTACTGGCTATAAAATAACAGCTTTTTGAGCAGTTGGCTATGAAAATCAACAATATTAACAAATGTTTCTGAAATGACTTTGACATTTCAATCACTGTTAATAGAACTAAATCAATTCTTTTTGTTTTTTTTAATGGTTTATTCTGTGGCAGGAAAACGAGAAATTGTTTGTTTGTCTGCTGAAAATAATTATAATGCTTCTGCCTTGCGCCGTGCTTACATGGCAAATCAACCCGATGGTCCGATTCTCTCAAGATCGACAATCCAGAATATTTTCACCAAATTTAGAACAACGTCAGATTTGCAAAGAAAGAAGAGGGAAGGAAATGCGGGCCTGTTACGTAGTAAAAAGAACTTCACGTGAATATATTAGGAAGGTTTTAAAGAAATATGGATTTAGGCCCTATAAATATCATACTGTTCAAAGGCATAAGAATCAACGACTCAATTTCTGCAACTTTATATTAAATAGAATAAATAACGAAAGAAACTTTTTTAAAAATATATTATGGACCGATGAGTCAAGCTTTTCAACTAGTGGATTACCAAATCGACAAAATTTTCGTCACTGGGCACAAGAAAATCCCCAATTCACAAGGGTAATTCAATTTGAAGGTAGGAGAACAGTTAATTAATTAATTAACAATTAATGTTTGGGCTGGTATATTGGGAGACGTAATTATCGGACCAATATTTATTTAAGTGGTGACATGTATGCTGAAATGCTACATATGTCTATTGAACCACTAATAGTGCGGGAATTAGAAAATCAGACGGACATACAAGGAAATTTAGCGTTAGAAGAACGCTTAGTACATTTTCAACAGGATGGGGCACCTACTCATTATGTAGTTCCCGTCAGGCAATGGTTGGATGATAATTATCCCAACCAGTGGATTGGAAGAACAAGTACTGTTGAATGGCCACCTAGATCCCCGGACCTAACACCTCTTGACTTCTTTTTGTGGGGTCATTTTAAATATGTGTGTTTAAAACGCAACCTGAGTCAATAGAGCAACTCAAGGACAGGATAGTTCAGGAATGCCGTGCTATATCCAGAGAAACATTTGTAAATGTACGCGAAGAATTTGAACAAAGGCTTTATTATTGTCTTCAAAACAACGGGAATCATTTTGAACATTTAATTAAATAATTATAAAAAATTTCACAATTGTGTTTTAATTTATTGTTTCCTTTAATAAACACAGAAGAATTTCACGAAAAACAGCTTTCTAAGGTACCATTGAAAAGCATTTTTCAAGAGCTTTAAGATGATGTATCACTCGACCCCCCTTTCTATTTAAGATTTTAGGGGTGTATCTCACCCTGCCCAAGAGGTTACAGATAGGGGTCGAATAATACGCTTTTATTTGTTCCCTCTTCATTTTATAGAAAGTATTTTGAGCGTTTTTTGATTAAATTTTTCCTTCCCAAGATATGGCCATTTCAAGTTTTTAAATTGTCACCCTGTATGTCTTACATACAATTACGTTTTCTCATCCCTGCTAAAATTTTAATCAAATTTAGTCGAATTTTACTCCAGACTTAAAATGACGTTAATATTTTATTATAATGAATTACTTTTAGTTCTTACTTAAATACAAATAGGCTTAATTGTTGGAGACACCGATTTAGATAGCATTTGGTCTTAAAAAAATTAAATGCGATGTAAGATTAACCGGTACGAATTTACACGACGTAACAAAATGGGGGTGTGTGTCAATGTAAAAACTACTTATATTGAATTTATGGGGCGCATTCACCATATGGTCCAGAAATGTTATTGAAGAAACATATCGTCCGTAAGCCTGCAATTTCACCTAATAACTAAATTTTACTCAGTTTTACATGAAAACAAAAAAACTGACATATTTTTAGTTTTCTAAAACTCTACACATTTTTGTTGCTAGCATACTCGGAACTTCCCTGATATAATAAGATTTTTTTTAGGTTACTTTTTTTCATATGTTACTTGGCCGCCATTTCGTTCCGTTATCTTGAATTCGTAACACACCTTTATCAGCTTATCTCTATATCACACTTAATGCTTTCACCAAATTTGAAATTAATCTAATAAGTAGTTTTTTTCAGACTAATTTTTTAAATATTTTAAAAGGCCGCCATTTTGTTTTGTTATCTTATACCCATATACCAAAATGATACCAGTTCATTCCTATGTAACACTTGATTTTTGAATAAATAAATGTACAGGAGAGAGCCTAGCCGTGACCTTGACGAGACCGAGAAGGTCACAAGATTCAAATATATACATCTAAGACATACTTGGTTAGAAGAAAATTCAGTAAAATTAATATTAATTATACAAATAAAAACAAAAGAAATTAAAATAGAACCGCTATTATACGGTACCACTAAATTTTATTGGTTAAAAATTATTATATTTTAGAATAATATTAATATTACGTATTTATCCAATATTTTAAAAGTACTATCTTTAAACACTCTGATTTGCAAAATAGTGTCGTCTGTAAGATGAAGGTTATAAAGGTACCAGAAGCTTCTACGCCTTCATTTTTATTTAGTACTTCCTAGCTTGCATAAACTCTTAATAAACCAAAGTACAAATAGTCAATTATGATTGAGTTGCTCTATTGACTCAGGTTGCATTTTAAATACACAGATTTAAAATGACCCCACAAAAAGAAGTCAAGAGGTGTTAGGTCCGGGGATCTAGGTGGCCATTCAACAGTACTTCTTCTTCCAATCCACTGGTTGGGATAATTATCATCCAACCATTGCCTGACGGGAACTACATAATGAGTAGGTGCCCCATCCTGTTGAAAATGTACTAAGCGTTCTTCTAACGCTAAATTTCCTTGCATGTCCGTCTGATTTTCTAATTCCCGCACTATAGTCGTTCAATAGACCTATGTAGCATTTCAGCATACATGTCACCATTTAAATAAATATTGGTCCGTTAATTACGTCTCCCAATATACCAGCCCAAACATTAATTGTTAATTAATTAATTAACTGTTCTCCTACCTTCAAATTGAACTTCCCTTGTAAATTGGGGATTTTCTTGTGCCCAGTGACGAAAATTTTGTCGATTTGGTAATCCACTAGTTGAAAAGCTTGACTCATCGGTCCATAATATATTTTTAAAAAAGTTTCTTTCGTTATTTATTCTATTTAACATAAAGTTGCAGAAATTGAGTCGTTGATTCTTATGCCTTTGAACAGTATGATATTTATAGGGCCTAAATCCATATTTCTTTAAAACATTCCTAATATATTCACGTGAAGTTCTTTTTACTACGTAACAGGCCCGCATTTCTTTCCCTCTTCTTTCTTTGCAAATCTGACGTTGTTCTAAATTTGGTGAAAATATTCTGGATTGTCGATCTTGAGGGAATCGGACCATCGGGTTGATTTGCCATGTAAGCACGGCGCAAGGCAGAAGCATTATAATTATTTTCAGCATACAAACAAACAATTTCTCGTTTTCCTGCCACAGAATAAACCATTAAAAAAACAAAAAGAATTGATTTAGTTCTATTAACAGTGATTGAAATGTCAAAGTCATTTCAGAAACATTTGTTAATATTGTTTATTTCCATAGCCAACTGCTCAAAAAGCTGTTATTTTATAGCCAGTAATTTTACAGTCTATAATGAAAATTGATTTTTAAACATAAATAACTCGAGAACGGCTAAACCAAATGTTAACTTGTATTATATATTTGGAATCAGAAAAAAAAATCTTTCATTTTAGGCAAAAATTTACAGGGCATTCCAGGGAAATTGCACTTTTTGTCGTTCCTCGTATATATGTAAAGTTAATGGGAATTACAATGCAGATTTATAACGTAAAGAAAATCCTCTGTATGTCAGGATTTTTATTTCTTTTGTACGACAAAAAATAAAAAAGTTACGGGGGGTACCAGTTTATACGAAATCACCCGGTACATACTTTTGCGAAAGTTTTTACATTTTATTTCCTGTATATTTCCAACTCACACATGGATCATAAAAATAAAAAATATATATTACAAAAAAAACAGTATATAAATCAATTTTCATCGATTAAAAACGTCCGAAACAATATCGAGTTAGAAAGAATATCGACCGCGTGACCTCTGAACAATTGAACTTCCCCATGCCGACGTGATGCCGCGACCGATCGATCGAATTATGAGAAGAGACCGGCTGACGACCCAAATCGCGATTTCATATTCCTTTTGCTATCACGTTCGGCTGCCGGTCGGCAGCTGTGAAATCTTCGGGTACTTTCGTCAAGCTTTAAGGTAATCAGGGCAATTCGGACATGCCCAGCCTAGCTTAATTCTATAACGTTCTAAATTTATTTCAGTTGATTTCTACATAATACTTGATATTTGTGCAAAATTTAAGATAAATCGGATAGGTATTTTCTTAGTAATTAAGTAAAGTCACTTTGTTTTGCCATATTGGATTTTTGTCAAAATGTTAGCAGGTCACCCCCCCCCCCCTTAATTTTTGACTAAAAACGGACAGATCGACAGACAGACCGACGGACATCTAGGGACCCTGAAACGTAAATATTTGAAAAAAACTCGGAGGGTGATTTTTTCACAATTGCAATACTTCCCTTTTACATGGGAAGTAAACGTATTAAAGTGAGTTGAGGAAACCTAATTATTAGGTATACGTAACAAATACGCGAAAACTAGAACATATTCCATAATCTCAAGTTATTCGTGAAATTCCTCAAGCACAGAGGTATCACGTTTGTGTAAGATCAAATAATAAAAACATATTTATGTATTACTAATTAAAGATATATTTTTAACTGCCTTTATATTACAGCTTTAAAATATGAGACTCACTAGAGGCTTACGATCTTATAAAGAACTCGATAAGTATTTCTTTCAGTTCCTTAAACAAATTCGTCAATACAATACAAAATCTATGTTTATATTAACATCGTAAATCGAAACCGATAATAAAAAGTTTGATTCAGGCTTCTTGTTACCAAAGCATATCGAACTGCCTGTAAACCTTTTTCTTTTAAATAAATGCAGATTGCAGATGTTAATATACATACAAACGATGAAACTGGAAATTAACGTTACATTTGTGTAATTGAACATTTAACACATGTTTAAATATACACGTAAAAATACTTGTATGTAAATCAATCACTTTTAAAAAATCTAATCTCTACCCACCGAGCTTAACTAACTTGTTTTTCGCCAGTATTACACGATTCATTGTTGCAATATTTCGCAACATTTTAAAAGAGTATTATAAAATGTGAAGGTCACAAGAATTACAAAAATAAATTTTCATCAGAGTTTACTTTGGAATAAGGGGAACAACCAACTATCGAGAGTGGCAGGTAGTGCCAATATAAATCATTAAAGTTTTTTGGGTTGCCTGCCATTCAATTAATTTCTATATGTAACGTAACAAACGATTAATAATGTGTGAAACAAATTTTTGATATATCCAAGAAGATTTGCTCCGCGAACTTACTGGTCTTAAAAACGGAAATTCGTCATTAATTGCAAATAAATACTTAATATTTGGGATACAGTGAAGTCACTGTAATTTCAGAAATTACTACTGACATCTGTTGGGAATAGCAGTAAGTATTTTAATTCAAGAATATTCATGATGAAAAGGCGAATGTATCATTTTAGTTATGGATATTATTTGTATAATATACTAAATTTAGGATTTGAAAATAAAAATTAATCAAAATGTGGCATGTTTCATTGTGTTCCCACATATGTCATTTGTGTAAAATAAAAGTTTCGGGGTTCAAATAGGAAACCCGTTCGTTGAGCAATGTTTTGTAGATGCCGCTTTGCGAATAATGACTATAGGTTGGCTACAATTGCACTGACTATTCATAAGTGGGGGAATCCCCCCAGAGACCGCTGTGTACGCCTATATATTAAGAGAGGTGATCAGGCTTAAATCATATTTCGTGTTTGAGTTTTAGAGTCAGTGTTTTGACTGTTTTGTTACTGCAAACCAAATTTTGTTGTAAGTTGTATCATATTTTATTGTTTATATCAACATAAAAAACAAATCGACTATGTCCGGAAATCAAAAGAATTGCGACAATCACGCCAATCAGCTGAACCGCAATAACGATGGCTTTTATACAAGCAGAGGAATGTCTGGAAGACCAAGCGACTGGTAAGGCATATTTATTTCTACTGTTTTAAGAATGTTACTAAATAATGTAAATTCATTTTTCCTAGTTTTGAGAAAATGACGATTTTTTAATTAATATAATTATTTTTTTTAAATGTTATAAAAAGTCTTTCTCTGTGCCCTCATTGTTCCTTTAAATTATACTAAAAAATACAGCTAGAAAAAATATTTAAATTATGTAATTATCCACTTTTGCTCGACTGTTATGGATTTGTCAAATTTTGATTAAATAGGTCAATGAAATTTTTGAGTTTTGAATGATATTAAGTCATCATTACCATTATCCATAACAATTAATTATTTTCTGAACACTTTAAAAAAACTTTGGACACAAATCAATTCAAATGGATGCCTTCTAAAATTATATACAGTGTTGTTGGAGGCGTTCAAAAAATTGTACCAAATCCAAATTAAAATTGTACCAACTTTTAATCAATTGTACAGAAATCTTAGAATAATAGACAACAGGAAAGGGCCCCATGCGTTATTTTAAATTAGTAGGCTTTTGACGGACTACGTCATTTTTGGGTCCTTATTTTTCTGGTTAATAAGATGTGTTGTGTGTTTTAAAACGTAACAAACACGTTTTTGGCGATTTGCATTATCCTGAACACAAAAATACAAAAAAATGGTCAGTTGTGTGGCGTGCGGTCGTACCAGTATTTAAGAATTACGATTTTAATTATAATAACAATTATTTTTGCCTTTAAATCGGATTTAAAAGTGTCTAGTTAATTTTTTACTTACGAAAATACAAATGCGCATACCACGATCCGATATATATATATATATATATATATATATATATATATATATATATATATATATATATATATATATATATATATATATATATATATATATATATATATATATATATATATATATATATATATATATATATATATATATATATATATATATATAGTGTAGGAATTCATCCTTATCATGATACTTTTTAGTCGTTACCTGAGAATTTTTATTATTTAGATATTTATTTATTTTAAACAGAGTTGGGGAAAATTTTGTTTACTAAATTAACATCTTTTTTGTCATTAATTGCATTTTTATTTTTCCCGATATCAATAGATTCATATATCTCTCTTTTCCGTTTATGAGATTCCGTTTTTAAAATTCTTATCTTGGAAAAATTGAATTTACTAAACACGAAAATCAAACCAACCCTATATATATATATATATATATATATATATATATATATATATATATATATATATATATATATATAATCAGTTAGTCTGCAATAGATATTCTGTGTATGTATTTGTTTAACAAAATGACAATATGCTATGTGTAATTTATTTTGCTTAAATGTTAATTGGTGTTATTGACCTTTTGATTTACGTCTCACGGTAAGATAATTTTTTATTTTTTAAAACCTTAGATTGTTTATTTTTTGCAATATGTTTTAGGAAAAATAAAATAAAAACATTTTTGAAAAAGACATGAAACTACTTGGCGAAACGTCAAATGGAATTAAATATGACAAATAATATATATATATATATATATATATATATATATATATATATATATATATATATATATATATATATATATATATATATATATATATATATATAAGAGAAACAGAAATTTCAATTTCTGTGCGGTTCTTGGTCGTAAAAAGTTATACAAAACGAACCAGTAACGGTAAGGATTACTCCTTCACTATTTTATCGAGAATCGACCAGAACAAATATATATATATATATATATATATATATATATATATATATATATATATATATATATCTCAAGTATATATATATATAATATACATATATATATATATATATATATATATATATATATATATATATATATATATATATATAAGAGAAACAGAAATTTCAATTTCTGTGCGGTTCTTGGTCGTAAAATGTTATACAAAACGAAACCAGTAACGGTAAGGATTACTCCTTCACTATTTTGTCGAGAATCGATCAAAACAAATATATATATATATATATATATATATATATATATATATATATATATATATATATATATATATATATATATATATATATATATATATAAATCTCAAGCAAATCTAAAACTATTATTATAAAATAAAAGTAAGTAATTTTATATATACTAAATAAATATTTAAATATTGTGAGTGGAGCAAATATACAATATATATTATAGCGTGTACATGGATTTAGATACATAAAAAGTTTTGGTTATTAAAAAAATAAGATTGACCACAAAAATATTCCATATAATATACAAGGTAAACAAAAAACACGTAAACGCAAGTAAGTAAAATAAAAAAAATTAATAAATTAAAATTTCTATGATAACCTAGTTAGCGAGAGATAAGATAAAATTTCATTTAAAGTGTTTTATACGAGGTGTAGTTTGTAGGTAGTTTAGTGGCGAATAAATAAGTAGAGAATTTCAAGTTGAGACATTTTTTACATATGCACTAATTTTGACAAAAAATGTCTACTACTACGGTAAAAAGAATAAATTGTCCTTTCTACAAAAAAAATGCACACTGACATCTTATGCGAGTGTTGCATTGCACTTCGAAATAAGAATCGTAACTAAATATTGTACTTTGGTTTATTGAGAGTTTATGCAAACTAGGAAGTACTAAATAAAAATGAAGGCGTAGGAACTTCTGGTTCCTATATAACCTTCATCTTACAAAGAACACTATCTAGAAGAATATTTAAAGGTAGTACTTTTAAAACGTTGCATACCTAATATTAATATTTTGCTAAAATATAATAAAGCATTTTTAGCCAATCAAATTTATTGGTACCGTATAATAGCAGTTCTATTTTAATTATTTTATTCACATTTCCAAAATTATGTTTCTATGATATGTTTTGTTTTTATTTGTATAATTAATATTAATTTTACTGAATTTTCTTCTAACCTAATGTGTCTTATTTATCTAATGTTTTGTTCTGTATTAAATTTGAGTAAATTTAAATGAAACTGTAATACTTGTGCTTGTTTTTATTTAAAACGTAGTTTAGACTGTATTAAAAAAATTATTTATATTTAATTATTTATGGCCTGTTGCGTCTTAAATGCGTTGATATTTTTTGTCTACTTAACTTTTCTAAATGATTTTAGTTACTTAGAAAAAAATATAATTTCTTAGTTCAACTAAAAATAATAATTCTGCTTATTAAAAAAATCATTAAATTTTATTTATTAAATTCGAGTAAACTTATAAAAAGAAAGCATCGTTTTGAATCTTGGGACCTTCCGGGTCTCGTCAAGGTCATGGCTAAGCTATTTCCTGTACATTTATTTATTCAAAAACAGAAACAAATTATGTATGTATTAGAGTTGCTCGATTACTACACACGGGAGGCTAGTTCCTTCGGTAGGCAGGGTAACGGCCTCCAAAATAAATTAAAAACAATAACTTATAATGTTCTATATTGGTAATCTCCCTACACCCATCGACATTTATTTTATGGCCGGTTTCCTGATGATGTAGGAATAAAGGCTTAACTTTAAAAAATAATGTCTTAATTATGTAATATTATTTTAAAAATTGTTGAAATTGATCACCAGCAACATCCTGACAGTATCCAGGTGATCTTCATATTCTTGCAAAATATTGTGCGCTGCTTGAACTTCTATCAATTTTCGATCAATTTCCTGTCTTATTCGGTCTTTAAGGTCATCAATATTGTTGGGTCTGTTAACATACACTGTAGATATTAGGTAACCCAACAGATAATAACCTAACGGGGTCAAATCAGGGGATCTGGGAGGCCATTCTATCAGACCTCATCTACCAATCCACTTACCAGGGAAAACAGTATCTAAATATTCACGAACCGGGCGAGAATAATGGGCTGGAGCTCCATCCTGTTGATACCATAAGGCAGGGGTGCTCAAATTTGAACTTCTGGCGATCTACCTCAATATGTTTAGACTACTTACGATCGACTCTGAGAGGCTGCAAGTATGTGTGATGCAAGGTTGTCGTACATACACGATACATACCTACCTACCTACCTAGGTAGAGTGTGCCGTAGCATATATAGATATTAGCTTTCCGCACAGTATACATTGTTTTAGTCAAGGTTTGGGTTAGGTTTAGTTAGGTTCTTCTCTATAATATCAAAAAACTCATAGTTATTCAAAATTGCGAGTTTATTGGTTGTTACAAAACAAAAGAGTTACATATGGTGTTAAACTTAACTAAGGAGTGACTTTGGATGTTGAAGCGTGGCACTGCATGTCCTCAGCATACTTTTCATAAGATGGTACGTAACCACTGAGTGCTAATCGCAAGCATGATGACATCATCGTCAGTTAGTCGATTGCGATATTTTGACTTAATTATCTTCATTTCAGAAAATGCAGACTCGCACAAGTAAGTTGACATAAACATTGCTGTCAGTTGAAGGGTGATTGCCTTAGATTCGGATATTTACCTTCAGATATAAAACACCAGAAATTTGTATCAGATGCTGTAGCTTTGAGATGTATATCTGATATAATCTGCACCAACTCATTTTCAACAGAACATGAGTTCATATTAAACTGACTTGCTATTTCAGTAGCTAATTCCTCAATGTTTTTACATGAAAAAGGATAACTCATAAATGATGCTACATTTGCCAATTTATTACAATCATAAAAACGCATTTCGAATTGTCCCAAAACATTTGATAATTCAGCTTCATACGTATCATAATTCAACTGAGGAATCCTTGCTTTCAAAGACGGAAAATGTTTCAGATCCTTTCTTTCAGTTGATCTATCATAAGTTGCAATTTACTTTTGAATGCGTCTACTGCGCTAATCATTTCAATAACAGTTTTTCCTTTACCTTGAAGCTCCAAGTTAATGATGTTTAAGAGCATTGCGATGTCAGTCAAAAATGCCAAATCAATCAGCCATTTTTCGTTTTTCAACATCTGAGTGTCATCACCTCTTTCGTCTAGAAAAGCTGTTATTTCGGGCAATAATTCTTGAAACCTTTCTAGGAATTTTCCGCGACTCAACCACCTGACGTCCGTGTGAAGAACTAAATCAGTGTGTTCAGCTGACTCCCTATCTTCCAACTGCAACTTAAAGAGCCGGCGTTGCAAGCTACATGCACGTATGGAATTCACAATTTTTGTTGCAATGCCCATAATTTCCTCCGTGTTTAAAACTTTTGAACACAAAACTTAATGGCATGAATGGATGGATTGAAAAAAATGAAGGGAAATCTTCATTAGCTCGACACAATGCCACAAATCCGTTTTTGTTTCCAGTCATTGCTGGTGCTCCATCGGTTGTAATGCACACTAATTTATATATTGGTAGCTTGTAGTTCTTTAGAAAATTGAAGAAAACGTCATATATATCTTCGCCACGGGTCTTCCCCTTCAGAGGAATGATTGTCAAAAATTCTTCCTTAGCCAACATGTCATTGAATACCATCCGAATAAAAATACACAGCTGGGCAGTGTCTGTCATATCGGTGGATTCGTCGAACTGTAAAGAAAAGTATGTACATTCCATGATATCATCATTTGTGACAGTCGGACGAGATAACTGAAGTTCTCTAATAGCAGACATGATTTCTGTTTTATTTTTAAAATCTTCAAATAAAGTCTCACCCGCTTCAATAAATGCTTCCTTCACAACCGATCCATCTTCGAATGGTTTCTTGTGTTTTGCCAATATATGAGATATTTTAAATGACGCGATCGTAGCAGCTTTTGATTGTTTGGCTGGTCTTGTGAACATGGTTTGTTCTTTTTTGGAACAAGATATCAAATCACGTACTTTTCGGTTTCTTAATTCACTTTGTGGAGGAAAATCCTTTTCATAGTTTTTATGAACCGTTTTATGACGCCTCTCTAAGTTACCACGCTTAGGTATTGCCACTGACGCACGACAAATAAGACAAATGCACTTATCCTTCACCATACAAAACAAAACTTCTTCCTCCCAATCGTTATTAAAATGATACGTTTTATATTTCTTCGCTGCACTCATTTTGTACTATTTAATAATAAACTTTGTATCGACGTAGTATTGCCTTCAAGTTGCAATTCAGAATGACTCCAATTCCTGCAGCCGCAACATTTATATCGGCGTAAACGAAAGTCTCGAATGTTCCCGTCGAACGCGCCGTCCGAAATTTCTAGAAAAGCGGCAAGAATAAAAAATGCGGCTTTTCTTTGACAAGTACCGCGCGTTTCTTTGATAAGGCCGCCTTTTGCCGCTAGCAGAGTGTTATTTTATTACGTAATAAATTTTTGTAGTTTAGTTAAGTACCTACTTATTAAAACATTTTTTCTTCTCGAGATCTACTCAAAAAGCACTCGCGATCGACCGTTTGAGCACCTCTGCCATAAAGTATCACTGGGAATATCGGGATCTACTGGACTCCGATATAATACAGCAAGCGCAGGTATCAAATCAAAATTCTGTTTTCAATAATCCCAGCGCATACATTTACTTTTTGGGAGTAGTTTGTCTATTTACACTCTCGTTTAGGCGAAACGTTGTTTCATCGGAAAACAAAATTCTTCGTGACATTTGAGGGTCATTGACACATCTCTCCATCTTTTTTTTACAGAATTGCATTCTCCTATCCGGGTCATCCTCATTAAGTTCGTGAACTAACTGAACTTTATAAGGATTCCATTCATTTTGATGTAAATATTTCAGTACAGATCCTTTACTAATATTGTTTTCGGTAGAAATAGTGCGCCTAGCTTTATGGGTGTTTTCAAGTGATAGTAACACATTTAACTGCATATATTCTGAGATACTGGGCCGGCCGTCTTCATAATTACCACTCACATGCTCCAAATTCCTATATTTTTTTTCAGTTTTACTTACAGTTGATTGAGATATAGGCGCTCCGTTTGGGTATTTATTGTTAAACAATTCACAAACTTCGTTTTGGGTACTCATTCTATCTCCATAGCCAATCAATATTAATATTTCTATGCATCCTCTTTCACTTAATCGTACCATTTCACAGTTTAAAAAAATTACTTTTAGTGGAACAAATGTTTACTTTTGACAGTGAATCAACGTCAAAATTACGTAAAATATGTAACAGGTAATAATGTTATGTTTTCCCCCTCCCTGTATTGTAAGCAACCTATTTTCACAGACGTAAGTGAAACAACAAACAACAACAAGGTTAACGACAGGATGTAAGGCAACTTACATCCCTAGGGAAATAATAATCTAAAATTATTATAAGTAGCTTTAATTTTTGATTTCATCAACATATTACAAAATGAATATTAATGGTACAATTATTGCAATTATTCATATTATTTACAAAATTTGGAAACACGTTTTCGCGTTTCTTCTCGATGTGTATTACATTTTCTGACTTCACAGATCCTTCACAACCAATGTTTCTGTCACTGTTGAAGCACTGCAAGAGACTTCTGGCTGGGTCTTATTGTATAAAATTGTATTCGCTACTTCCTTTTTCGTATTGAGGCTCTCAGCTACGTAACTTTCCGCAATAGTAGCGTATTTCCATCCACCATGTCGCTTGATAGCTAATACATCAACTCCAGTATTTGCTAATAAAGTTGCCGACGTTCTTCTAAAAGAGTGTCCAGTATACATTTTGAAGTTTTCAAACTTTAGAAATTTCGCAATTTTACTTGGAATCGACGAAAACGTATTTTTCCCGACAGGCTGGTTTAAGCACTTTCCATTTTGATATCGCATAAAGAAGCGCTGATTAATAGTCGTCATGTGAGATTTTGAATCAATGTACTTTTGAATTATTTTGAAATGACAAACCTGAGTGTCGTCACTTTTTGTCACTGTAAATATACGTGACATTCCATTTTTGGAGTCAGGAATGGTCACAATTATGACTTCTTGACTTATTTTAACATTGTCCATTTTCATTTCACAGAGTTCATTAGAACGGCATGCTCCAGCAACTCCCGTTACCATTACGACCTTCATCAATAAGTTATATATATCATCGGGGGTTTCAATCTTGAACTTATTCACATCTTCCCTGTTAAATACATTCGATTTTTTGGTCTATAACCATCATTTTTTCTTTTCAAAAATGCTGGAAGTTTTGGATACTTAGAAATATCTATATTTTCCTCTATAAAAAGGGTGGACTTAAACATCGAATACTCACACCATAAGCTTGATGGGGACTTCAATATAGCACTTTTTTCGTGGAAATACGCCAAAAACAAGGTTTCTGAGACTGCAGTAGCCGTCCTGTTTTGGCACGACTTCTTAAAGGATTTATATGTTGCTTCCTAATTTTTTTTCGACTTTTCTGATAGTAGAGATAAACAAGCAATATTCGCTGATTCTTCTATATCTGAAACATCCATTTTGTCCACACGGAATCAAACAATTAGACTTCTTCAAACTTTTCGCTACGCATTGTCAACTTGACGTTGTTTAAAAAATAAAAACTGCTTATGTTGCTCTCATTAATGACAATGCTATCGAATGTAATGATAATGAAAATCCAAAAATATATCCAGCATTTTCTTGTAAACATACCATACAGAGAGGGGGAAAAATGTTATATACTAGATGGGATGTAAAAGTACGCGGTGATCATTTATAATGTCCCCCCCCTCTAACTTTTTTATTTGACGTTTGGTAGAAAAACGTCAAATATAAAAGTTTCACAAAAAACAATAAGCTATTTGCAGCATACATTTTTATATATACAGGGTGTTGCCGAAATCACCCACAGATAAAAGTTATATTTTTTTAAATGGAACACCCTGTATATTATACGCTAAATTAAATCCTATGAAAATTCTGCATATTTTTTGTATAACATGTCCTATACCCAAATACAATAGTTTTCGAAATATCTGCGATTTATTCAAAAGCTTATAATTTAGCTTAGGTGGCTGTGAAGTAGATCGATACCAACAAACAAAATGTTTGTTTATAACTGACAGTGACAGTTACACATTTAGCAACATTATACGTTCTTTTTATTGTAAAATGCCCTATTCGGAAAGAGAAAAACGATTAATTTTGGAAACTTTTATCAAAGCAAATAAGAGTGCTAAATTGGCTCAAAGAGAATTACGTGTAATTAACCCCCGGATGCACATTCCGGACAAAAAAAACCTTTCATCGAATTTATGAAAAATTTCAACAAACATCCAGCCTAACGAGAAAGAAGAGAACAATGGAAATTGATGAAGGTAGTGATTTAAACATTTTACTAAAAGTGGAAGAAAATCCCAATATTTCCATAAGAAAAATATCGGGAAGCCTGAGAGAAGAGCTTATTGATCCAAAAAATACATCTTATGGGAGGATTCAAACCACTCTCAAAAATGCAGGATACAAGGCATTCAAAATTAGGCCTACCACAAAATTAACGCCCAGGCATCGAGAAAAAAGGGTTGAATTTTGCCATGCAATGTTGGAAAATGTTAATGAAAATGAAGATTATTTAAAAAATGTTTTTTGGACCGAGGAGTCATCGTTTTCTACTAGTGGAATGATAAATCGAAAAAATAGCAGACAGTGGGCCACAGTAAATCCCCATTGCTACAGGGAATTTCAATTTCAAGGACGTCAAACTGTTAATGAGTGGTGTGCTATTTTAAACAATAAAATAATAGGCCCTCATTTTTTCGAAGATACTTTAAACGGTAATGGTTATATGAATTTTCTCCGGAACGAATTAGAAAACTACATGGATGAGCTCCCATTGGAGCAACTGAGAAACCTCGTCTTCCAACAAGATGGTGCTCCTCCTCATTGTGTCGTATTGGTTAAAGACTATTTAAACCAACAGTTCACAGAATGGATTGGAAAAAATGGTACGATAAACTGGCCACCTAACAGTCCTGACTTGACGCCGATGAATGCATTTTTATGGGGAACTCTAAAAGATCGTGTGAACGCAAATAACATCGAAAATAGAGAACACCTAAAAGTCTTGATTAGAACGGAAATTCAAATTCTAAATCAAGAATATTCCCAGTCTATCACTGCCGCTTTGGATCGATTACGAAGAACATACATCAAATGTATTGAAGAAAACGGGGGACCAGTTGAACAATTCCATTTGTAAGAATAAATGTATTATATTATTATCTAAATTATTAATTAAGTTTTAGAAGTTTTTTTTGTTTTTGAAGCTTTCAGGCTTCCCGATATTTTTCTTATGGAAATATTGGGCTTTTCTTCCACTTTTAGTAAAATGTTTAAATCACTGCCTTCATCAATTTCCAATGTTTTCTTTTTTTTCGCTAGTCTGGATGTTTGTTGTAATAAAAATTTCCAAAATTAATTGTTTTTCTCTTTGCGAATAAGGCATTTTACAATAAAAAGAACGTATAATGTTGCTAAATGTGTAACTGTCACTGTCACTTATAAACAAATATTTTGTTTGTTGGTATCGATCTACTTCACAGCCACCTAAGCTAAATTATAAGCTTTAGAATAATGTTTTTATTTCTGAATGATAAAATCGCAGATATTTCGAAAACTATTGTATTTGGGTATAGGACATGTTATACAAAAAATATGCAGAATTTTCATAGGATTTAATTTAACGTATAATATACAGGGTGTTCCATTTAAAAAAATATAACTTTTATCTGTGGGTGATTTCTGCAACACCCTGTATATATAAAAATATATGCTGCAAATAGCTTATTGTTTTTTGTGAAACTGTTATATTTCACGTTTTTCTACCAAACGTCAAATAAAAAAGTTAGAGGGGGGACATTATAAATGATCACCCTGTACATTAACCAGTCTCGAATTTTTTCGCCAGTTCGCTGTCGCTCGGGCGCAAACTCGTCCTCGACTGGTAAATTTACTTACATCCCTTATAGTATAAATAACTATAACGCTTTCAGTAGATTTGAGTTTATTTAATTCTTAATATGAACTGCGTTCGGATATGAGGGGTATTTAGTGCTAAATTTGGCAACTTTTGGATAAAAAATATTTAAGAAAGCGCAAAAAAACGTTGGTTAAACTCTTGAAGCACATCTGACAAGCAAAGCATAGCAGGGGAAATTGGTGCAACTGGGACTTTTTATTTCTTCATATTACTATTTTGCAATTAAACAAACATTAAATTACTTTTATTAATATTTCATTACATATTCTTAGAATTTTGTTTTAGATAGTACCCATTTTTTGCCCTTTCTTAAATATTTTTTTAATGTAAAAGTTGCAAAAATTTAGCCCTAGGCTCCCCTCATATCCAAACACAGACTTTAGTATATATAATTAAACAAATTAGAAATCTACCTGAAAATGTTACATTTCATAGCATTCTTATACATGTTTACATTCATGAGTGCTGCAGATTCTGTTTC